>JAMWET010006655.1:1537500-1610000 GCA_024036415.1 Prochilodus magdalenae | reverse complement strand
GAGTCACAACATTTTACATGCACACAAAGCCATCAGTTAATCCTGGTTAATCTGAATACAGAATATAAAATATTTGATTTCATTATCAATACTCTTCTGGGTTCTCCCTCTGCTTCTGTCGACTCCAACAACTATTTCCAAACTTTTCCAATGACCAATGACCTCAATATACCAATCAAGAACTGTTTAGGTCATCCTCTCCAGTTCTATAACTGTTACTGATTAGTACACATTGTATGTACTGAACACCAGGTTACTTATCCAACCTTACCCAGTACTGCCAACCTTACCCTGTTGCATACTTAGGATTTTCCTGTATTCTGATTGATTTCTGTATGGTTATCTCCTATTCTGGTTTCCCGGTTGTTTAGCTTTTCTGGTTTTCTTTGCCTTACCCATGCCTGTTTTGGTCGCGTCAACATTTGCGACTCCCTGGTTCGTCTCTCCAGCATTACAATGATATTCATTAAAAATATTTGATGTTCAGTTTGCTGGTGGAAATGGGCATTAGGGGGCCTTTAGAAAGAGGCTACCATGAATAATAAACACAGCTTACGTATGTTTGGCTGTGTGAAGGTGAGTTGGGTTTGGGGAATGACTTTTTTGTGGCCTTTAACATTACAGAGGTAACAAGATACGAGGGTAATCTGTGAATGTCGTTTTGATGCCAGAAAAAAACACTTTTCAGCAGATGCTTCTTTTAATAAAACAACTTTTCTTAAGTGACAGGTTCTTTAGGGCTGCAATCCTCAGTGTTCTGAAAAGCTAACTGATAGCTCAATGGATTCCTTGCAGCCAAATGATACACACCAATGGAGATAAAATCAGTTTGCTGGCACATTTTTCCTGTGTCTAAAATCAGAATGGTTGAACTGTGTTCTTAAAATTAAACTGTGGAGCTCAATGAAAAATGGAAAAGGTTTCTCTTTTCAGTAGTCAAAAGTATTTACACCCTCTGCTTATACAACCATGCTATTGTAACACGCTGGATGTTGCTGGGTGTCATCACATTAAAGAAAACACTGACATCCCTGAAAAAGTAATTGCCTGGAAATTTTGCCTTGTGCACTACGGAGGGTGAAACACATACCATCACCATGAAAGAACAGGTGGGACTATTCACTGACATATTCCATGCTAAAGGTTTGAGCCTCAACATTTGCTCGCTCATTAACTTACTTGTTACAGTTGTTATGTTGGCCTTATACCATGACATAAACATCAGTCCTAGGTTTAGTGTATATTTAAAATGAAAAAACTGCCTTTAAAAAAATCACTGTTTTTTGTTCTTTTCATTTCACATACTGTCCCTACTGTTTTGTCTTTGAGGTTTGTTTTCACAGGGCTGCCTTGCAGGCAGAACGCCATGCTTCTGATATCACAGGAATGCGTGTACATGATACACTCTGCTCATTAGGTACACCAGCATGGATGATTGCCTTCCATGGCAACCACAGACAGAAATTGGCTACGTTTGATCATGGGTTCATTTCCCAGACATTTTACAGGCGTCATCTATCAGGATGCAAAACACAGCCTGAAGACCTCATTATCAATCTTCCCCTACCTGTTCTCCTATGCAATTTACTTACAAAGGCAATCTGACAGAGTCATTACCCCTGTGTGGAAAGAACACAATGGCCAACCTGCATGGAGGCCTATTTGCAGGGACGTATCACATTACTCTGGGTTGCAGATACAGATGGGTGAATTCTAATTATAATAATACATGACATGCACCCTATTTTTAGGCATTATATTCAGTGTATAATATTTCTTATAGAGAAACACTTTCAAAGAAGGAGGAGAAAAAGGGATCACCAAAATCACCAAGAAGGTTCTAAAGCAAATTTTTGATTCCTGGTGAGACAGCATGGTTAGCGAGAGATTAGTGTATGACCTCTTAGTATACTACTTTTAACTTTCAAGCTCAGACATCAACCTTAACCTCAGCCTGTTCAGATACAATCTGGATCTGGATCAATAACATCTGACCAACTACCATTAGTGATATGTGGGGTAACTGGTGATGAGCACCGTTGAGAAGACCTTATCTTTCCTAGTGGGAGCGAACAGTAATTTTTTATAATTTCATCAGCTCTGAGTTTGGAAATTCTGAATTACAAGCTTTAGTCTAATGCAGTTTAACACTCTGAATTCATCTTTCATAGGCGTTGCTATTTAACTGATGAGATCAGGTGAATTTAAAGGGGTAGGCAGTAAGATCTGCGGAGCTGTAATCTGCCAAGATTTGAGTCTGGCACATGTTTTACCTGTTCTAGGTCACCAACTAAACCTGGTACTTAGCTGATAAGTTAAATCATTTGTGCCTCACCAGGAAGATCACCAAACTGTGCAGGACTCTGGTCCTGTAGGAGTGGAGTTTCCTGCCCCAGCTATAAAGCTAGATACAATAACTAGAGTACCTGTAAACAGTTATCCGCTCTTTTTATTACTTTCATGTTAAAGGAAAGATTCTGAAAAATATCATAGATTAGAACCCAATCTTTGAATAGCAAGCGCTACAAGTGCAGAAAATGATGGAAAGACCAAACTGATAACTTTGTCTCCATCTGCTGGTCTAACAAAATCACTGCAGCAATGTAAGGAAGTGGTACTGGAACTGGTCCAGCTCATGTGCTTCTGCTGGGATCACTTCTAACTTCACTCAGTTTTACTGTAACACAAACTAACAGGTAGATCATTTCTTTTTCTATTTTAGTTTAATTTAAAAGGTAACGTAAAATATGTTACAGTGCAAATACATTACCATACCAATCAGAATCATTACTTTGATTGAATAAGACCACAGTGAAGACTATAATTCACTACTGTTCAACAGATTGTTGTCACTTTCTAATCACTTTCTAAATAATACAAGTTGTTATTTTATATGCAATAACTTCTTTGGCAACAACAAGAATATATAAACAGATAAATAATACACAGTACTATAATTATTTTTCAATGGGGGCTTTGTCAAGCTGATGTAATTTTTTAAAAAGCGATGCATTAGGAATATTCATTTCATTATTATTTGAGAATCACCTACAGTAATGTTAATCATTTTGGAAAATGCATTTTTATTATTATATCATTTATTTTAAAAAAGAAAACAATCAAAACGACATTTTTACAAAGCAAATCCAATAAATAAAAACGCTGCCCCTACAAATAGCAGAAAAAGGCCCAATGTAGGTGTTTTGTTTGTAGAGGCTCATTATTTTCACTTAGAAAGTCAACAAAACAATTTGGGGGTATTTTTATATGCATATGACTGTAATGTTCATAACATATTTTCAAAAAAGAAAAAGGAGTAAATTAATTCACTTTATAGATATAAATTTGATGAATCTAAAAGAAAACACTACTGTTATCTCATTCCAAAATGGAGAAGTGGAACTTCCTTACTGTTGACGGTTTGAACAGCCAGTTAAAGGGACATTTGCATGTCACTTGTGATTTGATGTGTTCTTAGTTTTTTTTTTCCAAATGAGTTTTAGTCTTAGTCAACTGCAGCACAACACCCTGACTTTAATTGAAATGACTTGCTAATTAACTGTGTAAATTCTGCAGTGAATTCTGTGCTCGGTGGCTCAGTGGTTGCCATTTTGTTGATCACCACCTACATGGCTGCCCGTGTATTATGTGGGAGGTAGTCCATTCTCAGCGCAGCAGTGACAGTAACATGGTAGTTGGATGTTAGTTGGTGCTGCACTGGTATGAATCAGATTGTGGTGTCTGTAAAGTTGGTGTTGGTGATAGTACAAGCAGATACATATAACAACATCTCATTCTGAAAGCTGGAAATGAATGTGGTTGCTCCCCCCACCACATCTTCACTGTTATTAAAGCCTCAGTTCTTGTCAGATGGCATTTTGGAGTGCGCCTGTGGGTATTTTTTTGCCATTCAGTCACAAAAAAACATGAGCCCAGATACTAGCCTGATTCTCAATCGATGTTCCAATTCATCCCAGAGATTTTAAGTGGGGTCAGTGAAGGCCATAAGAATAGTTCACAAAAGAATAGTTGCACCCAGAAGGAAGTGTCAGATTTGGAAGGAAGATAAAGTTAGTTAGACTAAGAACAATAAAAGATATGGGCAAAAATTTATGAGCCACACATACAGAAGTAGTGTCTGTAAATACAGTGCTGGGCCACCATATTCGCTAACACAACACACCAGACGTCTTGGCATGGAGTTGTAGAGTTTTCTAATGGTGTACTGCAATACTCCTTCCCAAGCAGCTTAAACATTCCCATGCAGTTCCTTGCAGATTTTCCAGCATCTCACACATTTTAAATCAGGTCTTGTGATGCAGCAAGCCATGGTATGTTTAAAGACCACTGGCTGTAGGACCTCATTAATGTAACGTGGGGCGGTCAAAGTTCTTGTAATGAAGACCAAAGGGAATCTGGCATTGTACGAAATTGCACCCCACACCATGACCAGGCCTTCTGGACATGTGATGCATGTCAACAGTTTGTTTATCTTTGTTCATCGAACTGCTCAAATTGCTTTTAAACTCTTCTCTGAGGTTTACTTCACTTGTAAGCAATGCTACCAACACAACAGCACGTCAGAAAGCAAAGCAGCCTCTAAACCTTTATAGTCACTCAGGTGTTAAGGTTGATTCCTTCTGTGTGTCAAGCAACATCTGTTCATATGAAAAGCCTCAAAGTTTCACATGTTGAGCAATCTGTATATCAAACCAATTAATCAAACCAGGCAGCTTTCTGGTGATTCATGTAGACTTTAAACACACCATGTCGTCATATGTACAGGGGTTGGACAATGAAACTGAAACACCTGGTTTTAGACCACAATTATTTATTAGTATGGTGTAGTGCTTCCTTTTGCGGCCAATACAGTGTCAGTTCGTCTTGGGAATGTCATATACAAGTCCTGCACAGTGGTCAGAGGGACTTTAAGCCATTCTTCTTGCAGGATAGTGGCCAAGTCACTACGTGATGCTGGTGGAGGTTCGTCCTTCTTGGTGGTATGCTGACATTACCCTGGATACCGTGGCTCTTGATACATCACAAAGACTTGCTGTCTTGGTCACAGATGCGCCAGCAAGACGTGCACCAACAATCTGTCCTCTTTTGAACTCTGGTATGTCACCCATAATGCTGTGTGCATTGCAGTATTTTGAGCAGAACTGTGCTCTTACCTGCTAACTGAACCTTCACACTCTGCTCTTACTGGTGCAATGTGCAATTAATGAAGATTGGCCACCAGGCTGGTCCAATTTAGCCATGAGACCTCCCACACTAAAATGACAGGTGTTTCAGTTTCATTGTCCAAACCCTGCAGTAGCTTTAACATCACCCTAAGAGGCCCAAACTGCACTTTCAAAAACAAAGGTGCCTAAAAGTGTTTTTGAGAACAATGCCACAGAAGAACCACTTTTAATTTCTTAAACAAGATTCCTATCAATTTTTTCAAGTAATTTTGAATACAATTCTTTATAGTTAAAAAATATAATTAAAATTATAATTCTTTATAATTCTTTAGAATATAAATCTTTATTTTCTAATAATAATGCAACGAGAATGTTGCCTTTATGAGTGCTGAGCTTTTGCCTGTACTCCCTACCCATTTTTTACGTCTACCACACAAATGCTTTTTACCCTTCATAGATTTACAGTTACTGCCTGTAGCTCATCTGTTGCTGCACAATTTATTAGCCAACCTCTACCCTGTCCATCACTGGAAAACACAGAGGTAATACCAATGTGCTAGTGTCTTATGTTAATATGCATATTTTAAGGTTTTTAGCCAATCAAAACCAGGTAAGTACTTGTACCTTGGAGCACCAAGTTCCTTGGAGTTCACCTAGCAGAGGATCTCACCTGGTCCCTCAACACCAGCACCAAAACCAAGAAAGCCCAGCAGCGCCCCTACTACATACGAAGGCTGAAGAAAGGCACATCTCCCAACTCCTATCCTCACCACCTTCTACAGAGGAACCATCGAGAGCATCCTGAGCAGCTGCATCACTGTCTGGACTGGAAACTGCACCGCATCGGATTGCAAGTCCCTGCAGCGAGTAGTGAGGACGGCTGAGAGGATCATCTGCGTCTTTCTCCCCACCATCACGGACATTTACACCACACGCTGCATTCGCAAAGCAACCAGCATCGTGGATGAACACACACACACACACGCTTCACCCTCCTGCCTGGAAAAAGGTACCAAAGCATCCGAGCTTCTTTCCAAAAGCTATTAGACTACTGAACAATCGGAGTCTGGCCTGAACAAACAAACACATCAGTGACAGAACTGAACACACACACACACATACCACCAACTTCTACTAACTGGATAACCTTAGTACTGCTGCTAAATTCAAATACAGTGTTTACAGTGTCTAATGTTTACATTTATACCAAATACGCACAACTGCACCTTCCTGCTCCCACTACTTACGTTTCCCCTCCCCTGTATTTATTGTTTATTGTCTTGTAAATGGTCGTGTGTATTTATACTATATTGTCTTGCGCACTTGCACGTGTGCACTTTGTTGTATAGTATTGTGTAGTATATGTTACATGTAGCACCTTGGTCCTGGAGGAACATGATTTTGTTTCACTGTGTACTGTACACCACTGTATATGGCTGAAATGACAAATAAAACCACTTGACTTGACTTCTTTGTTAACCTGCTAATCAATAAGTTACAGTCAGGGTGCCGTTGTCTAGCCTGTAGAGGTCTGTGCGTCCTTTCAGGGATATGCCTCCCCAGACCATCACTGACCCACCACCAAACCAGTCATGCTGAATGATGTTGCAGGCGGCATAACATTCTCCACAGCGTCTCCAGAGCCTGTCACGTCTGTCACATGTGCTCAGGTAAAACCTGCTCTCATCTGTGAAAAGCACAAGGCGCCTGTGGCAGATCTGCCAATTCTGGTGTTCTGTGGCAAATGCCAATCGAGCTCTACGGTGCTGGCCAGTGAGCACAGGGCCCGCTACAGGACGTCGGGACCTCAGGCCGCCCTCATGAGGCCTGTTTCTGATTGTTTGGTCAGACACATTCACAACAGTAGGGCTCTGGAAGTGCTCATTTTGTTCCTCCTAGCACAAAGGAGCAGATACCGGTCCTGCTGAGGGGTTAAGTACCTTCTACAGCCTTGTCCAGCTCTCCTAGAGTAACTGCCTGTCTCCTGGAATCTCCACCGCACTCTTAAGACTGTGCTGGGAGAGACAGCAAACCTTGTGGCAATGGCACATATTGATGTGCCATCCTTCAGTAGTTGGACTATCTGTGCAACCTCTGTAGGGTCCAGGTATTGCACCATGGTACTAGTAGTGACGCTGACCCAAGTCAACTGCAGAACTAGTGAAAAATCAGTGGGAAAAGATGAGGGGGGACAAAATGTCAATGACCTCGTCCTTTTAAACCATTCCTGTTTTGGGGGGGTGTCTCATTGTTGCCTCTCTACTGCACCTGTTGTTAATTTCATTACACCAAAGCAGCTGAAACTGATTAACGGCCCTCCCTACTACTTAACTGACCAGATCAATATCCCTGAAGTTGAGCTGAGTTGATGCTATACTCTGATTAAAAGGTGTTCCCTTTATTTTTTTGAGCAGTGTATTAGTAACTCATAGAGTCCCAGTTGGCACAGATTTTGCTTTATTAAGCTCAGTGTCGCATCAGCAGAGTAACCATATTCAATATATCAGCATTTGTCAAGATGGTCAGGAATTGTATGAGGTTAAATTATGAAAGACATTGTGATCCTAAATGTAGCTATGTATTTTGTATAGCCCAGCTTTTTTGAAATTGCAAAAAACTAGGTGTAAAGGAAGGGGATTTAGGTTTCTGTCACATTAGTCTCAAAAGTCAAAATTACTTAAATGTATTTTGACATGTAAGTTCAAAATATTCTATCATTTTAAGGTTAATAAAATTAATTGGGTCCAGTTAAATTAAATTCAATTTACTTGTGCTTTTTTCAAACGCAAAACATTATTTATGGTCCAATGATTTGAGATACTTGAATAGTTTGAAGTAATTGGTTTCCTTCAAGCATTTAGTTACTTAACTGATCAGATATTACAGCAAGCCTTTTGAGGATATTGCTGCTTACAAGTTGTCTTGGTGGTTATAAGTGCTTTTCAAAGTGGGGTGATGAAGGCTGGCACACTTAAACTGTCACTAAGGCGCATGTGTGATTGCATACACTTAATAATTAATTCATTTTTAGATTTCTGTAATTATCTGATTATTCAAATGGACATGTAAAGAGCATACTCTGACAAATCTAAGCAAGATACCTGAATATTAGATCAGCAGTTTTTATTTATTAAATTTTTTGTGCATGTAGACTATTACTCTGTTTTCTTTCTGTTTCATTTCAGTTTTAGTCAACACCGAGAGTCCTTACTCTGTAAGTTTATTTGCAGTTGCAAAGCAGAAATCCGATCTGGAACTATTCCATTACCTGTTTACCCAAGTGCATGCAAATGCATTAAACAAATTACTGAATTACAAGTCTGAATTCCTGCTGTTATCCGATCACTGAATGCTATTTTCAACAATGGAAGCAGTCTGATAAACTGTACACATGCTGTTTAATTAATGGCAACGGAAAAGTAGATTTAATTACGTCTACATATGAAACAGCAGTAAAACAGGCAGAGCATTTCATAATCTCAGAGTTTATCTCTCAGATAAACCACACGAACTCACACGTTGGGTGTGAGAGTTCCTGTTCGGTGAAACCTACCCCCACTTTCGCCCCTGACAGTAGATCAATATTGAACACCCCTGCCTTGCATCTTTGGAATCTCCCTTACAATGTCTGCATTCCCTGAGTAGTCCACTTGGCAGGGGGACTATTAGGGCGTTTGGAATGCACCCCCTGTTTGCACCCCAGGGCGTTTAAGCGCTTTGGACCAATGATTACTGTCTCCCCCTGGGGGAGGGTCTCTGATGTAGCTGTAGGACCCATTTCTATACATGTTTAATGCATGTGCAGTTTTGGCACTGCAATAACACTGATTGTAACTGCACGACCCTCCGTCTCGCCGTGTGCGCGCTGACTGTGATTAGATCATCATGTCCAAAAAGACCTACTATCAGAGACGAGAGGGCTTCTCCTCAGAGTACTGCTGTGTTCCTCAGTGCGGAGCCACCGCGAAGTACAATGCGGTGCTCAGCTTCCATGCTTTCCCTTCGGATGAGGAGTTGAGGAAATCGTGGAAAATCAATATAGGACGGGATAACATCACGATAACACCTCACACTCGGGTCTGCAGCCGCCACTTCAAGCCAGAGGACATCAAAGACCGGTCAGAGTACGGCGGCAGACGGAGACTCATAAAGGGAGCCGTGCCGGTGCTGTTTCAGTGGAACAACTACTCTGCTGCTGGTAAGCCATGAGGCTGGAGACGGCTGTCTTTTCGCATTTTGCCGTTCCACCTTAAATGGTGCAGCAGTTACAGTCCACCATTTAAGGTAGAACGGGGGAAAATACGGATAGGAAGCCGACTTCAGCTTCGTTGGTAAGCCGGGGTTTGAAGTTTGAGTTTGGGAGACGAACCAAAGACCAGGGAGTCTAGAAAACGCAAAAGACGCAGACAGTACGAAGGGTTCAGTAACTACTCCCCATCCTTCCAACATCTCAACAACAACAGCAACCACCGTGGACCTCCTACTCCAAACTGCAAGGCGGCTGTCTGATTCATTGTTGATGTTTTGAGCAAGCTGTGAACGCAATTAGCTTACCAGCTAACCTCACACACATTATTCACAGGAAAGCAGAGTGTATTGTATTTATGGTTCTGTCAGACGAACGAAGCAGTTATTCAGACAGCTGTGTACCTGAACAAAGCGAGCTAGCAAGCGAGCTAGCTAACGTTACCTGCTTCTTCTTACTGAAGCAACATGCTAACGTAGGCGGCTAGCTAATGCTAGCATGCACTACTGTGTGCGGTCCATGCAGTCAGGGCTGCAGAGTGGAGAGCTCAGTTGACACGTCATATCGCCACTTTTTTGATGTTCAATAACATTACTATATGCAGAAATTACACGGTGGTGCCATGTTTGCTAACTTTCTAATGCAGCTTTTATCTACATTAGCAACTAGCATATTGGAACGCACTCAGTGCTGCTGTGTTCCCCTCCTCCAGATAAACGGTGTGGATTTACTAACTATATATTATGAACCAGCTCTAACAAGTAAGTAGTTTGCTTGGCATAAAATGTCCCCTTCTGTCTGCTAACAGACAAAATTAAGATTGTTCTTCTTCATTACAGTGCCAAAACCAAACCAGTTTTGATGGATAAAAGTGTTGCCTGTATAGGGATGGATGGAGTTTGAAGTAAAGGGACTGACTGGAAAAAATACAATAAAAGAAAATGACTATGTGACTGTAATAATGTTGCACAGCTTTCTAATAACACTGAGGTGTTGACGGTGCCAGCCTTTTACAGATGTAGGTTTTTAACCAGTACAGTTTCATTAGGCATAACTAATAGAATGTCTGTTCTGCTATGAAGCATGGTCACTAGATTGATGCACCGATTGTAGTTTTCTTGACTGATTCCTTGTCTGACTTACCCAGTCTGTATCTTCTTTCCTAAGAGCTACATATCACAGCATCCACAAACTCTTTTGTAACTTCTTCTTAAATGTCACAATTTCAAGAAAATAAAAAAAAAATGGAGCACTAGGCTACAGAATAAGCCACCAACCACAAGTAAAGGCTTGACACCTTTAGGTCTCATAAAAAATATGGTGTCAGTGGAAATCTATGGTGTCAGTGTCCACCCACTGAGTCAGGCTCAAACATAGATATCAAGGTTTCGTCATGTGTCCAAATGTTAGCTAAAAACCTAATGCTGTGTTCAATTGGAAATCTGGGAAATATCAGTTTTCCCACTTGCAGATTGTGTGCAAAAGGTAAACTGATAAACTCTGGATGGTAGGTGATGCTGGAGTTTACAAGATACAGTGCAACCTTTACCCTTGGGAGAAACACTCCTACTTGCATTGAATGTGGAAAAAATATATTTCTCATGTGCTTCTGCTACATCTCTGTGCTTCTTAACACAGCAAGCAAAAAGCAGGATATGTGTGCTCCGCATGATTTCCTTTTCAGTGTTGTTTGCGTATCTTTTGAACAAGCACCCAACGTGAACCCAGCCTGATGAGTAAATATGACCAGCACAGAATCGGATGTATAATACAGATCTAATCAAATCGGTTCTAATCAGCTGCTCATGCAGTGCATCTTTAATTTTCACACCTTGTCACAGTTCTACTTTGTGATGGTCAAAATTTCTGTCACTATAAACAGTATGTGAGCAGTGTGTGCAAGTCAGTCCAAGAATCTCACAGAACTAGAAGCCTTTTGCAAGAAAAAATAGGCACAAATGTCTTTAATAAAGCAAGTCTTTTCAACTTGCCAAAGAAATAACCATGCAGGGAACCCAAAATTAAGCATTATTTGTTATTTTGAAAGTGTAAAAGAGGAAAATAACAAATGTACATTCATTAAATTATTAAAGAAATGTGTGACCTTAATGCCTTTTATTTGCTTAGCTCTGTGCAGTTACAGAACTTATTAAATGATGGGTGAACAAACTTTTGCATGCCACTGTCGATCCACACATCATGAAGTAGTGCCTCCAAGTTGATATTTTGATCTTTGTGTTTATAAATGTATTTTTGTTTATTAACTTTAATACACATGTTTCATTTATCAGCTAAGCTCAGGATACAAAAGCAATAAGTCACCTTTGATCTTTTATGTATCAGTGGACTAAAGCTGGAGCTTTTGTTTTTTAAAAGGGGGAAGAAACGATGGACTGAAACGTCTGGTGCTGGAATCGGAGGAGGAAATAATTTCTGTCCTTACAGCTTCACACGTTAGTGAAGGTGGTTATCATTATAACTCGCAACAGACTAAAGATATCATCTCAGCACGATATTACTGGCCTGATATGTCAAACCGTATAAAAACATGGGTAAGATATTTACTTACTTATGTTCCGCATTTGTTCATGCAGTGAACTATAAAATATTAGTAGATACTATAAATAACATCACATGTTTCTACTTTCTTTTGTCTGTTTACTCATAGGTAGATGCTTGTGATGGATGTGTGAAAATGGATAACGGAAATACTGGTGGCAAAGACGTTGGACCTATTTATCTAGAGGTAAGGCACTTCACTATATTAATATCATCTTGTGTTTTTTTGTTTTTTTTGTTACATAATTAAAAGCAGGGCTGTGCTAAAGTCAGAGACTACCATTAATGTTTTTATTCATTCTTTATTCATTCCCAATGATAACTAATCACAATTTGTTAATTTTTACAACATTAGGAGTGAAACAGAATACATATATTCCCCAGGGGGAAAAACTCTCATTGCTGAAAAATTTTCAGCAATTTTTCAATCTTGGTAGTTGGCACTTATTATTTCAGTTCCCCTACATTGGATTGTCTTACAGGGATTTTTTTTAGAGCTAAAGCAAAGGTAGGCTTTATTTTCTGTAGGAAAAGATAAAAGCATTTCTCTATATCATTAACATTTTTTACTTCCAGCTAAATTGTGGCATATCTAGATTGTATCCAAATCCAGTTTTTGCTAAATGTAAATACCAAATGCCACATTTTTAAGTGGTTTGAAATATGAAATTAGATCTTTGCTGATATGTCTCAGTCTGTATGCTCATCCCACTCAAATCAGATTTAAAATGTGTTCTTTGCATCACTTTCAATGTGACAGACGTTCATTACATTACAGACAGCATGAAGTATGAATATGTTTCATTTGTTAATATACATCCATTCCTGCCTTTCAGGCCTGCAGCACATTCCAAAAAAAGTTGGGACGGGAGCAGTTAAGGGCTAGTAATGAGGTAAAAAAAATAAAAATAAATGAAATGTTGATGATGTCTCTACAAATCAATCACAAGTCAAATCAATTACTTGGAAAAAGCTGGAAAGGAATGAGGATGGTAATTGGAGAACGTTGGAATATGGTGCATATAGGTCATTGGGCTTAGACTTAAAAATGAATGAGCCAAAAAGTGTTCTTTGGATTGTTGCCACAGACGAGCCACTTTTTAACAAGGAACTGTTTGAACATTGAACAACCTAAATGTCTTCTTTGGAGTGGTGAACTGGAAACAAATAGGAGCTACATACATGATGGTGGAAATTCTTGACTAAGAAACTGTAGTGTTTTAAAACATCAGATTCCCAGTGATACTGTCTGAGTAAAGTGTTTAAAATGTTTTATTGATATTAGTTCAAGGAATCAAAAATGTCCACTGAAAATTAATAATTCATTAGTTAATGTACATTGTGGACCTGAAAATTTGTGTTAATTACAAAGCAGTCTAAGGCTGTGTTGGCTTGTTTTGTTAGTGATCAATATTAATTTGTCAATAATTGCATTTTTACTTTTTTCTCTCTCCAGAGAGCGGCCCATAAAGCCACCAATGAAGTAAAATTCCCTGAAGCAGCGCCGAGAGAAGCCCAGGACGTAGATCCTAGGTTCTCAACCTCGGCAGACTTCAAGAAGCAGACAATGAACTCTGGAAATGGAAGCAGTAACCTGCAGTGTCCATACTGCTACTTCCAGAGCAATACCAAATGTTCTTTTCAAATCCATGTTGGCTCCCAGCATCCCCTCCACTGTGATGATGTGTCTGTGGGCCGCTTGGGTAAAGTTATTTTCTACCAGCGCACAGCCAAACTCTTTCACTGCTACATCTGCTTCTTCACATCCAAAGACTACACCAAATTATTTGACCACCTGTTGGTCCAACACAGCTTCTCTGGGAAAGCACTACGGAAGGATGAAACTTTGGGCTTAAAGCAGAAAACTGATGAAGCCAAAGGAAGCAGCAGTGCCAGCAAGGATGGCAAAGATTCTGATACATCTGAGACAGGACATGGGGAAGGAAGAGAGCAAGACCAGACACCCAGTCCCAAGGTGCAACCTGGCAGTTTGATGGATGTAGATGGTAAAGTAGAAGACCCTCTTAAAACAGAAGAGGGACAGAGCATTGAGGGGAGAGCTTTGAACGGCTCAAATGATTACACCAATTGTTCCAGCAGCTCGTTAAAGAGGAAGCGAAGCTCTGCGTCTTGCAGTGAGGAAGAAGACGACGAAGAAGAGGACGAGGACGAGATGGACAGCAGCCAGGCAGCTAAAGAGGAGAAAAATGCTGCATTCATGAAATACACTGAGCACTTGAGCACCCGCTATTACTACTGCAAGTTCTGCAAGTGGCGCTCCAAGAAGAAAGGCTTTTTACTGCACCACGTCAGCCAGAAGCATGACGTTCCCAAGCCACACACCTGCAAGGAGTGCAAGAAGACCTTCATGCTGGAAACCCTGCTGACCAAACATGTTAAACTGTTCCATAAACAAGGGCTATACCAGTGCCCGTTCTGTCCATTTGAGTCCAACTACCTACGAGGGATCCGCCGTCACCTCAATAACTGTAGAGGAGAGGAGGGGGGTGAGGTTGAATCACACATAGGAACTGAAAAAAGGGAATGAGGGTAGGAATGGGAGAGTGTTGAAATATGGTGCTTCTAGATCATTAAGCTTTGACTGAGATTGATATTCCGTCTTTACTTAAAAATTAAGGTGCCAAAAAGGTTTCTTTTGGGGTGATGTCACAGAAGAGCCACTTTCGATTCAAGGAAGAACCTTTCAGTTGATTGTTCTTTGAAAAAGAGAATGTGAGATTTTTCCAAGGACTTTTGAACTTATAATCCTAAACGTCATTCATGTCATCAGTATTTGTTTGGGGTTATGTGGTTTGGAAAAACATTCTTGAAACTGAGAAAGACACATTAGATCTCAAACATAAGTTAAGTTGCCAGTGATGCTGCCTTAGTGAAGTGTTTTGCTGTACGGATGTTTATAGGTATTTAGCTGTTATGAGTCAAGTAATCTAGTCATAAAAGCATTTTGCTGTTTAAAGAATCTTGAAAAATGTACACATTGCACATATGTACACGGTTCATTGACAGTAGTTATATAACCTTAATAGATATTTGTGGTCGATGGTTGTTTGCTTTTGACAGATATTGCTCTGGTTATTGGTGTAACCCATTTTAGTATTCTTTCTTTCTCTTATCTGTTTTAATGGACCCAAATCATGGAAGACCAAAATTGTTTGGTTTGTTTTGTTTAGTTTTTTTTATTTTATTTTTAAAAGTGGTTAAAATAGTTTAATGTAGTAATGCAGTCACTTTCAAATCATACTATTCACTCTGCAGTCCATAAATAGAAACAAGCACATTTACAATAGTGTGCATTTTATATATAAAAATTGGTACACACTCCTACATACCAATGCACAGTTATGTATTTGCTGAATTTAACCTAATGGTCAATATGTACTTACTTAAACACACACACACACACACACACATATATGTATGTATAATGTGTGTGTATGTATATATATGTATGTATGTATGTATGTATGTGTGTGTGTAAGTTAGTATGTATGTAAGTTTGTATGCATGTGTGTGTTCATTTGCCAAGTTCAAAGGTTATACTCAGCAAATAAATAGAAATTGTGCACTAAATCTGCATGATTTAAAATGTGCTCACTGTTTTCTCACTACAATGGAAGTATTAACATATTTTCAACATCCAAACGTTTGGATACGCCAGTATATTAGGGATGACAACTACCAAATGCCCCCATGATACCTAAGTTACTATATGATATCACTGCAATTTAAAAGTTTTTGCGACATGCTGATTAGTAATAAGATATATTATGATTCATTATCTTTTTACAGCTGCAAATGTTTCCCCAAAGGATTTTTTTTTTCAGTGTCTGTTTTATGCAATGAGAGAATGCTTTCAGTCTGTTAAGCTGATTATTTTTATTGCAGCAAAATCAGCAGACTGACGCTGACATGGAAATCTTCCTTTCATTGATATAATAAAATATTATTGCAGTTTTGCCACCAAAATATTGCAGCACTATGCTGTAACAATTTGGTTTCCCCTCACCCCTACTGTATTCTTTGATCAGTGGGGCTTCAGATGCTAAACCCCCTCTGGGAAATGTTCTGTCAAATCAGAATCTTTACTACCTGTTTGACTAGTATTATGGTTTCCTAACAGTTACTGTCAAATAGCTTTCTACACTACTTTTACACTAGCCGTGGTCATGTACGTGTGTAATGTGTAAGTACCTCTTTCCTGTTGTAGTGAATGCAGTGTTAATGTCTTGTCAGTGTTTAAATAAAAATGCATGTTGTCGTATAGTCAACGCGATCCTTATTCATTAGATTTAAATGTGTACCTTTTCTGTGCTTCACCACTGGATGTGACCTACTACATTCAGCGTCACAACGAATCTTTCCCTTTTATAGTTTATAAAACATATTTAACTTTTACATTGACAGTTTCCTCAGATGAATGTCTGGTTAGAAACTATAATAATTTAATGTTTCACGAGCTTGATGAAATTTTGGTTCTGTTGATGTAGGTTTTTGACATTGCGTATTTTTCTGACTTTGCCTGAGCAAAAGAAGGAGGGAAAAAAAAAGGTGTCTGTGCGCTCATGCAGTTTGTCACGTCGGCCAGTTTCAAAATGACATGCCTTGAGCTAAATGATTCTGAATTGCCAAATACAGTGAATCACATTTAATTTGATAAAGCTTTGTAGGCTAAGCTGTGTAGGCTCATGCATGAGTCTGTTTAGAGGATTGAGCTGTTGACAGGTGTGGTTTCCTGGCCGTGACATCATTAATGGTAACTTCCTGTGGAACCCAATGTTCAGAAGCAGAAAGTTGAGGCTCCTTTATGTTTTAAGCTTCTCTTGCAAAGGAAAACCCCTTTAGCCAGTGGATGTATTTACCACTGATGATGAGGTGGTACAGTAGTACCACTAGTAACAGACACATTGGCTCCTCTGAATGAGGCAGCTTGAATTTACTTTTCACTACATATTGATTATAAACTTGTAAACACATGACATGTCGGAAAAAGGAATCGTTGCGAGTCAAAGAGGCGTGTCCAGAGAGCGCTTCCACTTTATCAAGCCATGTGAACTGAAGAGGAGGCAACCATGTGCACGCAGTCATAATCTGATAAATTATATAAAGACGATTTTCCTCGGCCTTCTTTGGTATGTTTTCATTTCACATTGCTTTGCCTCTTACATGCTATGTAAATTGTGTCTCTGAAGTAGCTTTACTAGAGGCTTGGGTGTTTGTTTGCTGCTTGTTTATTTATTTTGTAAGAAGGTGCCTTATTTTAATTTTGCATGCGGTTTTACAATGAAAGGAAATATTAAATGTGTATTAATGTATAAGCCTAAATATAAGGTTCTATACAGATTATACTGTCATATTGTGGTGTGTTTATATACATATATATATATATATATATATATATATATATATATATAGAAAGAGAACGATCGATAGATAGATAGATAGATAGATAGATAGATAGATAGATAGGTTAACAGTTGTGGTATTACACCATTTGCTATTATGTTGTTTATTTATCGTAGTGTTGTTTATGAAACTGAATGTTATGGGGAGGTTTTCACAGTGTGTCTGACCTTTGTACATATTCTGAGGAACAACTGCCTTAAACAATAGAGAGGAAAACAGCTCTGGTAAAGCCCACTTCTCTAAAGCAGAGGACCAAAAAATTCACACATGGTGTTTTCCATTGTAGTGTCTCGTGGTCACAGATGAGGCGGCAAACGTTTGAATTTGTGAATGGAATTTCCCTTTAAGTCCACTTATCCTTTCATTTCTCCTTACACACTTTTTAAAAAGATTTAACCAAATATTAAATTACACCCAAAATACAGTTAGCAGAATAAGTGCTAACTATGAAAAAAAACAAGGCTGCACCTTGTACTTGCACAATGATGTAAAGAGCCTCTGTAAGTAACAATTTGACAAATTCGATGCCAGCTCATTTCATGTGCGGTAAATCACTGAAGTGCAAGTCATATCTAGAACAGAAATTAACGTGTCTGAGATTTTGTTAAAGTAAATCCCCATCTCATGCTCAGAAATGCATGGCCAAAATAAACAGAATATAATCTGTGTGAAAAAAGAAAGAGAACCTGCCTAACGCAGCAGACGGCAAAGTTGCAATTTAAAATAAATGCAGTATGAATATAAAAATGTACACTGTGTACTAAAAATATAAAAAGAGATTTTCAATGGTATAACTCTTCATAACATTTTATACACATGCATTCATACATACATACAGCTGGGTGGCCCTGGCCAAATCACGTTTTGTAGATTAGTTCGAAATAAATTCAAAATAAGTTGTCCTCTATTAGCTGCAAAATCTTGTAAAGTTAACACATTTTAAATAAATAGAAATGGTGCAATAAGATATGCAGAAAATGTCACATTTAAGTTTATTCCCTGTAGAGGATGTGTTCAGTCACAAAATCAACGATAGGCATCATTTGATCAGGGGTGTGGCATATTGACTGTATGTGTATCTACCACCTCAACCATTAAGATGAGAAGTTGCGGTTGTATTAACAGGGTTGCAGCAAAGAATTAAATACAAGGTGAATAACACATAAGCATCACAAATTTCATTATATATATATATATATATATATATATATATATATATATATATATATATATATATATATATATAAGAGAAAGAGAGAGAGGACTAAATGTCTAGATTCAGTATTTTGTTTTTAATAGTACAATTTAAATTAATTAGGTGTCCCTATATATATATATGAATTCAATTAAGACAAAATAATTTAATTTAAACTAAAAATAGTTTATAATTTTTTTCAACTGCCGCTATATTTGGTCTTTTACACGATCGGGTTTGACCAGCGTTGGTGTAAATACGGTTTGTGCAAAAATAGCTACATGCTACTAAACAGTAAAGTAAGCTGGGCACAGCGCACACTTTCCATAGACAAGGGATTAGCTGGCACTTTCTTTTCTTAGGGTTGCCATGTGACTAATTTCTGGAGAAAACATACGGTTGTTTATTTTGCGGGACTAGATATATTTTCCTGTTACTATGGTTATTGTTTCTCATTAAGTACAACACTGACTAAATACAGATACATTTCCTTCAACTTTATACACAGAACAGCGCTAAAGTCTTCGCCACCCAAGCACATTGTTTAAAACCGTTTATCTACATGGTAACTGTGTTTCTCTTAGGAAAATCAACAACACAAAAAAAAAAGAATAAAAAAGGTTCAAAGAAAGAAGTGAAAAGTAGCAGTAGCTTCTTGATTGTTGAAAAAAATGCAGGTTTAGTTCTAAATGCTATGTCGATGTCTTAAACGATCATGCAATTTTCCTGAAGTCCATCACCAGCACACTTGAATTGACTCAATAATTCATTATTTCAAAAACATTATCAGCAAAAACAAAGCACTGGATGAAAACCACAAGTTATACCTCATAACCTAGTGAAACCCAAATAATAACCTCAAGGAGAGATCTAGAAGTGGCTAGACCTTTTACCATTTATACTAAAGTTTTGTGTTTATTCTATTATTCTATTATTATTAGTGTAATAGTATTAGTGGTTTTAGTGGGAAAGCATTTTTTATTATCAAATGTTTTCTAAATCAATAGATTGCTATATATAATATATAGATGTATATAAGCATACACAGCACTGCGTAAAAGCGGTAAAGAAAAGTTTGTTTTTGTCGGGAAAAACACTCAATAGCATTATAATAAATTCTCAATGGACTCCAGCTATTGCCTGGACTTGTTAAATTCCTTTCTGAGGTATTGATTAGATTGATTAGCTGAATCAGGTTTTGGATGGTAATTGTATATATCCTGGACATCTCCGAGGAGAGCTTACAAAATGATTAAGCTAAGACTCCCTTACACATCACGATGTCTTGCTCATTTATTTGTTTGTGTCCTGTTTTTGCACATGAAAGTTTTACACAGCACTGTGTACATTAATATATAGTAGACCTACACACAATAACCAGACAGCCCAGGTCCATTTGCGTCAGCATGCTCCAGTGTTTACAGTCATTTCAGAATAAATCATCAGTATGCAATCATTTCTGAATAAAACAATAGTGCACGTCAATAGTAAAAGTCATTTCAGGCATCCTGTTGGTTATTAGCCAGTTAGGAACAATAATAGATTAATAACTTTAATCTATTAATACTTTAGTATTAACTGTTCCACTGACGGAACATACTCAGTTTTTCTTTTTCTTTTTTTGTCATTTCAGACCAACAAACCACGGCCTCTCCAAAATGAACAATACAGTAGAGGTGGACAATGCCACACTGGAAGCTCTGGCAAGCCCGCTAATGACTGTTGCTTTGCCTGTCATCTACACCACAGTGTTCATTATCAGCACTCCATGCAATCTTATCGCCCTCGCTCTTCTCTGTGGCCTCACGAAACGTGCAACCCCCACAATTATCTATTCCATTAACCTCTGTCTTGCAGATCTGCTCTACAGCATCACGCTACCACTCCAAGTAAGAACAAGCAACTCTATTAAAGCATTTTGCTTCGATTCAGTTTTAAGAATATTGGCACAACTGATGTTATTGTAAAGCAGCTTTGCAGAAAATCTGAACCCTTAATGAGCAAGCTGAGGGCAACAGCGGAAATGAAACACTTTTTAAGAGCCTGAGAAAAAAAACCTTGACAGACTCAAGACTCAAAACCATCCTACCCTGTTCAACAACAGATGGCAGAGTTCTGATAAAAGTCATATATGAGTAAAAGGGAGACAGAGTGTGCAGAGGCACTCTCATTGGTGGCATATGCCAGCGGCTAACAATAAAAGTCTACCCAGAGCTGGTTCAAACGTTGGCTCTTTGTTTGATCCCCAGCAATGTTATGACCACATATGGACAAGAGTTTAACAGAGCTAGCCTTGCTAGGTCCTCCCAACTCCCCCTTCAATCGATGCAATGCTAGCCAGTGTGGGTGTCTCTAATATGGCAGTAAGCGGTCTCCCCCCAGCGTGTTGAGCTGTCTAATGATGTTGTGTTACAAAGAAAAAGATGAGGAGGCTGGGGCTCACATGGCTAGGTGAAAGCATGTCCTTCACCCTACCAGCAGGCTGTTATAGAAGACCTGGCTAATGGATGGATTTGGCTATGAACAAATTGGGTTAAGCATACAAAGTGTTAGAGAACATGGAGGTAAGGAACTATAGTGTATAGTGTAAGACATGTGTCCAGAAAAAGATTACTGCATAGTCTTAAAGCTCCACAGGTAAGAAAAGTGAAAATATAGTTGGCCTCCTACTGCTCAGATCTTTCTCCTGAGTTAAAGAGTCCTGGAATATGTCTCCTTTGAGTTTTAGCAGGCTTCAGTCACACATTTTTTTACAATTCAAGAAAAGGTATTACTTGGGTTGGGGGGAGGGACTATTCATTTTGTTATTTGTATTTGAAATGTAGTAGACACATAGTGTATCGTGATTAACAGATGTTCTGATAGGCGAGTTTATATTAGCTGAGCCAGAAAGATACAACCAGAAGATAACACAGACATGAGGCCTTAGCTCTCCCCTGCTCTACTGTAAACAAACCTGACTGAGCAGCGAGACCACCAACATCTCGGTTTACCTTTATAGTCTCTTTACTTTAATACACTCCTAACCTTTTATCTAAAGCAAACAACTAGTTACCAAAGGTCTAGAATAAACGAGCCGGTCTGAGTCCTAACAATTGACTAGTTATTTCATAGCTCTTATAGAGGTAGGGAAGGTGATAAGTTCACTCAGTGAACTGCCAAATAGAGCTTTTAAGTAAAGTACATTTCTTAACTTGGAGGATGGAGGATGCCTGTTTTAGAAGTCATCTATATGCCAACACACTGGTTTTTCCCACCTATACACAATGTAAATACTAGCCACCATAAATGCCATTAACATATAAATAAAATCTTAAGTTTTTAAATGTAGTTGAAGTTTATGGATAACATTAATTTCCTAGCAGCTGGATACATAGTGGAAATATCAGAGGTCCTACAACGGAGCCTTGGGGGACATCATGCTTCACTTTTGTTCTTACAGAAACTCCACTGTTTACTGTTACAAGTAGGTCAAAGTTAGGATCTGATCTGGTGAAGCATCACCTCTTCAGTCTGCGCAATTCCAAACAAAGACACATAGTCTTAGTTGTTTATTTTCTGCAGCAGGGCATATTTGATGAGACCTTTTGTAATTTCCTCTTTTAGTGTCAGTTGAAGAGAGGAGACCACTGGTTCCAGAATGCGGTCCAGAATGAAATCTATAGATACTAACTTTGAAGGGCTTTGCTCTGTTCCAGGGTCACAACTCTTTTTAGAGGTTAACAAAATATCAAAGGAAGCTAAGAAAATGCAGAAAACAATTTAAAAAAAATAAATAAATGTTATTATCATATGTATTTTCATTAGATAATATTTTGCTTTTGGTTGCAAAGTATTTAGCCGATTGATTCAGTTTTTATGCCACATGTAATTGTTTCCTGTCCTTGCTAATTCAAATACAGCAACGACTGTACAGTTGTTTTTGCAAACCACAATGCGATGTAATCGTAGTGTAGTGGAAATGATGCAACTATGATGCAGATACGCTGAGTGGGGTAGGTATGCATACATTTTAAGAAAATTAGAGTCCATCTTAATACAACTTTGATGACTTAGTGACAACAAGGATGGATGCTCCAATCTAGGACATTCATATGTCACTCTGGCTGCACTTCCTGAGATCAGGGCACATCTAGTTGAATGAAACTCAGAAGAAAGCTGCAGCACTTCCCTCTTGTTCCATCCATTTTTACCTCATGAGTTCCTCACACTTGTTTTGGCATTCCTGAAACACGTAACCAAACAAACAGCAGCAGCAGCAGCAGCATCTGGTAGCAGTTATAAAGATGAATACAGAATGAACTAATTCTGACTTCATGCTACACATTGCATGTGAGGACACATCCTAACCCTTGGGTTCTATTTGATTAAGAGGAATGTGTAATGTTAGCCATATGATGGGGAAAGGGAAATCTTCACTCTGGGGTTGACCACTGCTAGTATCCAAAACAGTTTTTTCCAGAGCTCTCACTCTCCCATACTTTTTTCCATTTAAGGTGGCAACACCACTTTGCAATTTGAAACAAATGTGCAGCCTTGCCTATTTTTTTTCTTACAGTGGACCCACTGTGTGAATTTTGGTATCACCTATTGATCTGGCACACTTGCATGTCTCACCTCTCTGGGGTTTCTTTCACAACTAATCAAAGAGAGTAAACGCTATCAGCTGTACCAGCCCTAAGGTTCAGTGATTTTGGATCTTTGAATGAATAAACCCTAACCTTGAGGTCTTCCCATCTTGAGCATCAGGCATTAAAGCCATCATTAACAATAATGATTCTCCTTTCAGGGCAAATTTGAACTTTAGGACAGTTTAGGAGCCAGTTGCCCCTTGTTTGGGCATTAATTACACTTGTATGAGTTAAACCAATAGGTCTGACCAGCATAGTCCTACAGAAGACCATGAAACCATTAAGGTCCATAGGACACAGCAGACTTAAGTAGTCTTTAACAACATTATTACTCATGACTGAAGTTAGTATGCCTGGCCTATGATGGTTCAGTATAGGTATATACACTCTCACAGCTGCCACTGTTATTTAAATCAATCCATCTCAGTTTTACCTATTGTCGCTTTACTCCTTGCCTCAGATGTCTTTGTTTTGCATTAGCATGGACCCATTTTCCCTCAATAGTAGCATGCATTATCATGTGTTCTGTGAATTTGCTGACTCCCTGTGTTTCGAGACGCTTTCGGTAACATAGTGGTTACATGCAGCTGCACAGCTGGTAGACTTTGGGACACCTCAGCTTGTGAAGTCTTACCTTCAGCTCTTTGAACACCACTACTGTTCAACACATCCTTAGCCACACAAACAGAATGACCTGCATGCGGTACAGCTGCTTCAATGATTCACTGCTCCTGACTCCATTGTGACTCTCTTGAGATGTTAACTTTCTTACATAGCTTAGCCTTTCTCTTGGAGCATTCAAACATTTTTGTTAGAGCAGCCTCAAATGCTGCTCTGTCTACGAATGCCATCAACATGTTAACATTTGTAGAGAAATTTTCGTTAAACATTTTTCTTTTGACCGTGAATGTGAATCTCTAGATGATGCCTTCACCTCTGTTAGACCAGGAAATTTAAGCACACCTGTAGGCATTAGGGGCACACTCGAGAAATCGCAGTTTTGCGACAGATAAGGGAAGCTCCCTACATCAATTGTCCTAATGAAACACAATTAGGAAATACCTATGCATTGCAAAAGACCAGAACCTGGATTTTAAGATCAAATAGTAAGAGACAAATACAGACAGAGACAGCTCTCTTTGCCCTTACTCTTGTTTGTAAGTTCTGGTGGACTTATCAAGTGGTTTCTTGTTGTCAGAGAGAGAATCACCACCCCATCCGGATTTAAGGAGAAGGTTCTGCCTCTGGGTTGATCTGCAGCACAATTTGAGTTGACGCGATGTTTATTGAGCTCTGGTTCCAGAATGTGCTCCCAGAGGTTAAAAAATATCAAAGGAAAGTAAGAAAATATGTAGAATTAATAGAAAAAAGTTTACAACAGACATTTCTTTTTCCTTTATGTCAAAGATTTTCATGCAAGCACATATGTAGATATTGGGTTCTTGACATAACTAGCAAACGGACATATACACGCATACTGTTGATTTTAATTTGATTGAAATTTCAATTCCCTGATTTTTCCAGGTGGACTACCATCTTCGACGCAATGACTGGCTCTTTGGCCAAGTGGCTTGTGGAATTTCAACAGCTGTCTTCTACTCCAACATGTACTGTTCGATCCTTACATCCTGCGTCATAGCTCTGGAGCGATACTGTGGCGTTGTACACCCATTGAGAACCAGACATCTGCGGAGCACCCGAAAAGCCATCCTGATCTGCCTGCTCATGTGGGCTCTTATCCTTGCTTTCCAGATGCCATTTCTCATGAATAAGTTTGCTCTGCAGGTTAAACAGCTCAACGTTACCACCTGTTTTGATGTGCTTCCTATAGGCGTTTTTAAAGGAACTAAAGGCTATCTCTACTTTGGTTCCATATATTTATTGTTCTATGTGTTGCCAATGGTAGTTTTAGTTGCATGCTATTTTGCAGTGACTTGTGCCCTTAGCCAGACGCTTGATGCAGGAGTCCAACGCTCACATATGCGGACACAGGCTTTGGTGATGGTTGCAACCCTTTGCTTTATCGTCTGCTACCTACCTAATATGATTATCCAGCCTATGCACATGGTGTATCGTAGTAAAGGCAAGGGCATATATCCCTACTACAAGCTCACATTGGGTCTAAACAGCCTTAACTGTTGCTTTGACCCTTTTGTGTACTATTTTGCGTCTACTGAGCTCCGGCAAAAATTGTGGAGGATGCTTCAGCGATGGAACTGCTGTCCCAACAATATTGGTGAGGAGCCTGTTGTCTCATATTTGTCAGAGTTTCCCAGCGCTACCAGGGAGAATCAAAATTACAGCAGAGCCCTGATAAGTCTATAAACTTGCTTCTAGCAGCTATATCAGCAAGCTGAACGTTTTTCTATTGTGCTCAGACAATGGATGGACAAAATAATGGAAATACTAATGAAATTAAAATACTTAAGGAAATGATTTGGCAAATCATGTGTACACAATTTTTCACTGTTCCCAAATGTAGTCGATTGGCCAAGAAATGTCCAAATTCTGGCAAACAGTGCTAAAACTAACAGCATTACAGTAGTCTCAACTCACTTCTCTCAACCCACTCAAATCACTTCCAGCAACTTATAGAACGGCAGCACTTTAAACATCAGAGTTTTTATTCACAAATCACCTTAAGAGTAGGAATGCAGATCGAAAAGTACTTTTACATGCATTTAATAATCTGATCATCAGCATTTCCGCAGTTATCTGCTTAAAGTGTGTGAAGGTAAAAAGCATACGGCAATTCTCAAATCAGATTAAGGCCTAGAAATCTGATTAAGAGAGCTGACATTTTAGCTGAGTAATCCGGTTTCACAGTGGATGTTTACTCTGATTTCTTTCAGTTTCCTCAGTCCATACATACACAGAAACAGACTACTGGAAATAAGCAAGCTGCGTTTTAGCTGTGTAATCATGTTTCAGATTGCATGTTTTCTCTTACTCTGATTTCTTTCGGTTTTCTCAGTCTGCACATCCATAAAATCAGACCACAGCACTGCAAAAACTGCAAATAAGCAAGCAACGTTTAACACAGCAACCATAAGATGTCAACAAACCACTTTTGGAGCAACCCTGAAACCAACTCCATGTTTGATGGAGGATTTAAATCTGTTAGACTTTGTAGCTTTTTCGTGGTTTTTTTTTTATGAATGTCAGATTAAGCTGCAGCAAAGCAGTAGCAAGGCATTGCAAAAATTCTGCTTATGTAGACACAGAGTTTTGCCAGTATCTGATTATCCAAAGGCATATAAACGCATATTAAATGCATATATACACTTACTCTCACACATATGAAGGAATCTGATCTATAATCAGTCCCTCTTTGTGAATGCCAGCTCTGGTGTTTTGCTCAGAAAAATTGTGCCCATTGTGATTTTTTTTTATTTTTATTGCTCACCGAAAGTTCTGTGCTACAAACCACATCAGAAAGTCTGTGCAGCCCTAACAATCACCTGGTTGTAGTTGAGAGGGTTGTTTTGGAGATAGGGGTGTAATGGTACACCCATTACTTTGGGAATGTCTCATAATTCATGGGTCATAATTCATTCAGTTTTGAACTGTAGCCTCCTGAAAAGAAATGATTTCACCACAGGGTGCAGTTCAAGCCTGTGTGCAGACTTTTCTAGAAAAGGAAAACTTGTCAGGAAAGGCGTAGTGGCTGGGGCAAAATCTCTGCAGGCTGCCTCTACTGCTTAAGAGGTGGTACTTGAGGAAGCAAAGCCGATGCAAAATTCACTGATCTTGAACAATAGCGAAGGCCAAATAAAATGCAGCTGTTATATTCAACTACCATGAAGGTACTTGTACAGTCTGAGAGCAGAGGCTTAAGGCTACTCTCTGGTCTATGTGTGCATGTGCCAGTTGATCTCATTAAAGGCTGTAGATTGCTTGACTATTCCATACATGGAATTAGAGCAGATGACTCACTGTAAGATGACTATTCATAACATTATGGATCTACGGTTTGAAAGCGTCTCCAGTATAAACATGCCTGTTTTTCAGCATTAGTTTGTGACAACTGGTTATCTTTCCTCATTCAGTTTGGCATGTTTGGCTATATATTCTCTATCAGGACCCAGGAAAAACATTTGTGTAGATGGAGTAGGGCCTTAAAATGTGTAGCTATTTAATTGCCTCATGTTTTTGTTAAAAACGCACAAATCCTTAAAAGAAGATGTCTGTTGCTAACTGACACTTAACCAAATATGAGTCATCTGCTTAGCTGCCTTTATAATATTAATAATCTCATTAAGCTATTTCGCTTTAGTTAATGTTTTGATTGTGGTGTTTCTGTCCGTGTGTTCGGCCTTTAAATAATGTGTTGTATTTTTGAATTGTACAGTATATTTTACCGAGAAGCTTCATTTTCTGTTTTGTGCTGACTTGTGCTTTAATATTATGTTTTATTTGAAAGCAATTTAATTTTTTATGAATAATAAAACAATAATAATAATAATAATCAATGTGGGATTTATGAGGAAATATTAAAAACATCAGAAAGCATATATCGGTGTTGGAGCATCAGGTTTTATGTTGTATTTTGAGATTATGGCCAAAATGTCCAGTTGTCCGCCATTACTGGTTTAACTACATCAAGCGGTTTATTTAATAGATTTGTAATCTTCCACAGCAGCAAAAAGAGCAAGGCAGACATAACAGAAGGGTAAGGCAAAGTCAGAATCAAGAAACAAGTGGACGTCAAAACCAGGCAATTAGACCAGGAAAAGTTATAGCAGAGAGAAACACTCAGTAAGAGTGGTAATACTTCACAATGAGCAGTGAGAGAGAGGAGTATTTGTACAAACAGACTAAATTAACAACAGGTCTGATCAGTACTTGGGAGACTCAGGTTGGGAGATTACAGACATGTGACAGTGAGGTCATTGAGTGGTGGATTATGGGAAATGGAGTCCAGGAGATCAGGGTGAGAAGAGAGTTAGCAGGCAAGGTATTGTTGTCCCACTGAAAACACTACAGCTAAAAACATCACAAACACAGAAATCTTCCAGACATAAAAGAGACTGTTATTGTTGAAATCTGTGCTACTAAATTCAACACAGTCATCACTGATCATCACTTGTTGCTGTTAACAGACTCTCTTTAAATGGCTGTGTTCATTGTAACAGGGTATATTTTAGATTAGGCTGCAGGATAGCAGGGAAGATAAGCGACCAGTAAACTGAACAGTTGGAGACTTTGAGTTTTGCAGAACAGCAGCATACAAAGACAAAACAGTACTTTAATCTCAGTAAAGAGTATAGAATTACTGCATTAATGATGCATAAATGATGCATTATAATGCATAAACTTGAGCTGACTTTAAAATCCAGTATTGTGCTAAGCTAATCCCAATCATTTTGGTATGAGCATGCTATAGTGTACATATGAGAAGCACAGTCATAGCACTGGTTTAAAGATTTTGGTTCCTGTTTTATGCCTGTTTCTGAAAGTGTAAACTAAATTAAAAAGTAGATATCATATTTATTGTTTAGTGTAAGTAATAGGGTTATAAATACTTTGACCAAAGTGTTTCTCACCTGCAGGTTCAGCTATATACATATATCCTGTATGTTCCACAAGTTTCTCTCACAGACCTGGTGAGAAAGTTAAAGTTAGAAGTGCTTTCTCTCACTAGCATGACCCAGAAAAAAATATACAAAAAGTCATGGTTCAAAATAAAGTAGTGCATGCTTCCCACCACAAGCCTGCAACCACAAAAGTTGCTGTTGCATGTACAGTGAGCTATTCACCAACATATCAGAAAATATCTTTGTGAAAGATTAAGCTTGCTGAATTGAGTTGATGTCTCTAACTCTTTTTCCTGTTCTGTGGTTAGTTTGTCTTTGCTAGCATTCTCAAACAGATTCAACCAGAGACACTGAACCTTTCGTACACAATTCAAATGAATGGTTCAATGGTTTCATAGATGGGTGTGTTTTTCACACAGTGCTATCTTTAATCTTATTGTGAAAAGTTAAATACTGAGGGTTGGGGGGGGGGGGGGGGGGTGAATGTTAAAAAACTGAATATAGTTTAATGTGCCATGTGCAAACATTTGGACAGTGTACCAAGTCAGTACTTTCATCATATAAAGGAATCTTTCTATTCTTGTTTTAGAAATGTTTATACATACATTTATACTCTTTATGTTCTTGGGCTGTCTAGGAGCAATACAAAGATTTTCTAATGATGTTTATATCAGGTAACAGTGAGGGTCCTCCCAAAACCTTCAGCTTACATTATTCATTACTCAGTAACAGATGGGGGACTTTGAGGCATGTTTTGGATCATTATCCTGTTTTGCAAGCTAGCCTCTTTTCAGACTCAGTTTCATATTTGTGTCACATTTGCTTCCAGAATTTGCTGATATTTAGTAGAATTCATTTTCCATTTACTCATACAGTGTTTCCTGTGCTACTGACTGCCACATAACCTGAAACCATAGTAGATTCACCAGCATAGGTGCCAAGGTGGCAGTTGGCAAGATGTTCTTTTCATCAAATGCAGCTTCTCCAAACATGGCTTTGACACTTGTGGCCAAGAGTTTTACTTTTAATTTATAATTAATAATTGAATTTAATATCTCCAGATGTTTTTATGATAGTGGCCACAGGTAAGGTTGCAGTCATGTTTGTCTAAGTAATGCTGCACAGTACAAAACCACACTATCATATCCATGCTTAAGTTTCCTGCAGGTCGTTGCTGTTTTATGAGGGTTTGCCTTGATTGCCTGGATGTCCTCATTTTCCTTTAACTTCCAGTCCTTAATGACATTTTGGACAGTGGAAATTACGAGCTGGAAGATATTTGGTATCTTTCAGCTCTTTTCTACTTTCTAGGCATCGGTCAGCCTAATTTTCAGATCCTCGTCTAGATGAGTGTGTTGTTGAGCACAAGGTTTAAAGAGAATTTATACAGACAATTCCTACTAAATTTTTAATTCATTTTTAATGAAAATGGAATGAAACGAAACATGAAAGACAGAACTGTAATTATGTTTATTTGTATATATGAATGTATTTTCAATTCATTTTTAATATTTAAAAAATTACTTAGTTAATACTTCCAAAGAGTTTTATTGACTGACTGGCAGTTGGCAACTTCCTGTTTTAGGCCAGAACTGTCAGACATTTGTGGTGACGTGGCACAGTTTCTTGACACATTCCTGTCAGAGTTTGTTTCATCCATTGGAGGTCATGTGAAGGTCATTTCTGACCACCACAACCAGTAAGTATCAACCATAGAAACAGTTTTCCTCTATAGTTGAGGACATGTTTTTTGTTTGGAACTGGTGTACTAGCTAGTCAACTATTCTAAAAACAACTCTCTGGTACACACTTAAAAAAATCCAAAAATAGATCTTTTACAAACTAAAGGTTGTTTTTGTTCTCAGAACCAAATATCTAGGAAAGAACTGGAATTCATTAATAAACTCTTGAGTATCGGTAACACTCCAACAATCTATCAATAAAAGAGTAATAGTGAAGGATCTGGATCTACAAATAACTGTTGGTACACTACTTACATTAAGTGGATGTACTGTTGATATGTTATATAAAGTAGACTTAATATGCTAGGTCCATTAGGCAAAACCAAACCTCATCCAACCTAACCTAAAACCTAACCCTAACCCTAGGCCTAACCCTAATCTTAACCTCGACCCACACCCTAATGGTCTGTGTTATTTCTGGTACATGTTTATCTTCAGATATCAACAGATTATAAGCCAGTTTTATTTATGCAGTTAATTAAAAGGCTTTTTACTCCATTCAGATGCCTATGCTACATCACTGATATGTTGTTGACATGTATTCTAAATAGACAACTGTAAATAAGGCATCTATGAATTTGCCAAACGCATTTCATATGTGCTCGTTTCTTTTCCCTGAGCTTGAGAATTTCGTTTTGAATTTTGTCTGCTATGAAGTCTGAAACCCACTGCATCTTGCAATACCTATGATTTCGAAACATGAAATCAAGACGATGGGAGTTAGGTCACATTTCTGCAGCATGATTGAAACTGATATGGAGCTATTATTCATAGGCTGCGTTTCTTGTACACAACGGGGTGCCCCTAAATTATTTAGCAGACACTTCAAACATACAACGATGATCAAAAAACAGTTTCCTTTTATCCCACTCACTTCTGAAATGCATGGACTATGCTAGTGAAATACTAGCAATGCTAGTGAAAGGTGACCTCTAGTGGATAACAAAAAGAAGCCCTATACATTTTTGTTTTAGGATTGGGGGGCCATGTAGGCAGTAGTGCAGATACGCAATCAGAATGCAACTGACAGAATCCTGCTACTGTAGGCTGGTTATTGTCTAAAGATAGCAGACTCAGTCTGGTGTGGGTAGAGTGACTGTGACTGAAACTGGGTTAAAGCTAAGCAGATCTCTGTAGATCTCCATGACCACGGTTGGGCACCCGTGTTTTAAAGCCTTTCTTGTGGTAGGTGATTTACTGGGTGGACCGGAAAAGGGAAGTACAAGCAGAATTGTCACCATGAGATTGTCACTTGCTTCTAATAGCTACAGAGACCATACATGCTCTTTTTCCCCTGACTAAAACGTATCTGATCAGGATTTGTCCATACCTCCACAAGCACAAATAACAACTGTAGTTTTTTGGCATGGACTGAACAATTTTAATGTGCATATATGCAATTTGCTCAGTTGGGTCAGATTTGGTGGATGCCTTTTCTGACACAGTTCTGAGGTGAATTTCCTGTAGACTGGGGTTTTGGCCACTGTTGGTAGACCCATATGACCACACACCTCCATACACCTGCAAATTTAGCTACTGGTCTACACTTAACCTTTGCCACACACAAATGCAATCACTCCTTTTTACCAGTCATTAACATCTGCTTTGGACCCATATTCCACACATCAAACGAAACATTCAAAGCGCTGTACCACCTCTTCTCAATCTATGAATCCCACTGCACACTCCACAGGTATTTATAGCTTCCACATGCAACACCATCTGCAGGAGCCTGAAATTACTACTGTCTTAAATATGCAAGGTGATTAATTTTTTGTCTGCTGAGCTTATATCGTACATGTTGCGCATATATTTTTGGAATTTTCAAAGTCAGTTTATGAGAATGTTGTGACCAGAGGGGAAGGGTTTCTATGTTGTCAAAACACATGTTTCTGTGTGTGTATTTGTGCATGTGTATATTTTTGTGTTTGTGCACGTGCGTGTGTGTGTGCGTATGTGTGCGTGTGTGCGTATGTGTGCGTGTGTATGTGTTTGTATTTGTGCTTGTGTTTGTGTATGTGTGTGTGTGTGTGTGTGCGTGTATGCGTGTGTGTGTGTGTGTGTGTGTGTGTGTGTGTGTGTGTGTGTGTGTGTGTGTGTGTGTGAGATAAAAGAGAAGCCCTTCTTGCTCAACAGAAACCTAGTCTTCTGTATTTTCGGGGGATTAACAGCCTAGACTGGTCATCGTAATCCAGTCCAAAAAAAACAGAGAACAAAACAAACCATGTCACCATGAAGTCCATTGCACAGTTGGTGTAGCCTATCATGCAGCTCTAGAGGCAACAGTACCACGTTCAACCCAGTCACTGATGCCCAATCTTTATTTGGCGATTAAATGTCACAATCTCTCTTCACCCCCACCACACCACCCCACCACCTTGTCCTTTATTTTCATTTCTGAAAGGTGGCAACCCAACACAAGCATCCTACAGAAAGTTGTCGATCAGGTAGAATTGATTGCACTGTTTCTAAAAGTAATGGTTACCCAGCCCTATAGTTCTTTAGCAGACCAGACCTAGGACTTCTCATCCACACCACACCCAGCATAGAGGAAAATGACAAAGCAGTAGAGCAGGGCTCCAAATTATTACAGCGATTTCCTGGTACCTCCTTTCTTTTTGTCCTCTTTTCTTCTGAACCTAGCAATTATTTAGCAATCTTAGCTAATTATTAGCAAGTATCTTAGCAAATCTAGACAGAGCATGTGCATGAGATGTGCCTTGATCTTTTTCAAACTGAGGCTTAAGATGTAAAAGGGTGAGATATTCACAAGGATGTGCTAATTTATCTCCATGCATAGTCCAAACTGAATTTCACATAAATTGTAACACTGCTAGTGCTTCTGCTTGCTAGCTGAAGAGGAGAGAAACTAGCCACACAAGTTTGCCCACCAGCTTCTCAACTCCTGTAGGTGAAGCTTGAGACAGGACAACAAAGCTTCAGAGAGGAAGTTCATTTCTTGGCACCAATTAGCTGACGTTTGAACAACTAGCATCTGATTTAAGAGTCCCAACCAAAAAGGTGGTGGAAGGTTTGTAAGCCTTGGGTACCCCCAAGGCTCAGAGGGTAAACAGCACTCTCTGACTTACCCCAACACCACCATAGTAGCGCTCCACAATTTGCTCTGAAACAGTCAACGATGCTTCTGAGGTATGTGTTTCACTAAGTAAGTCAAATCGTTTAACCTTTTACTGCACAGCCTGGAGCCGCACTGCCTTCATTTTTAGCTCAAAAGCACATGACAAATTGCAAAGTCACATCTCTTACTCAGGAAGCAGATGCTAATCAGCTACAGCCAGAGTAGCACTTAGTTGTTATTATTATTACCAACTGTATAAAACTGCAGTAACTGCAATTTACTGTTTCTTTGACTTTTTCATTTTTTGTAAATTTTCACTGAATTAAAATAAAGCTTAATTGTATATGAGCCTATGAGAGTTTCTTAAACTTTCCATAACAGACTTATGTAGTAGGTAAATACCGTCATGGCTAATGTGTGTAATCAATGTGTTATTTGTAAAAATCTTAAACACTTCTAAAAGAGAACTCAAGTGACCGCTCAGTTTCCTCATGACTGGAAACCTCAGCTTGTGGGTTAGTCTGTTAGAAAGGTGAGGTTGACCACCAGATTTCAAAGCCAAGAACGATATGCATGTCACTGTCTTTTGTCTTGCTGCAAAAGAAGTTGAACCTCATTGACATGACTACTACAGTGTTTATTCAGTACTTCAGGCCAGAGGAACACTTCTGAGAGTTCCAGATTTCCATCTATATTAAAGTAGAACAGTAAGGCCTGGAGTAATGTATCCAGTCAGCTAACTAACTAACTTTCCCTTTCACCAGGCTGTCTTCATGCTCTTCACTGTATGACTTTATGAAAACAGTTACCACAATTACATGGTTGCAATGAGATATTCAGCTTCCCTAGAAGTCAAATCTGTCTCTTCCTTCTGCATTAACCAAGTTGCAGTTTCTATCTTTCAGGCGTTCCTCCCACCTTCATTACACATCATTAGATGAGTTTTCTCTATCATCATCAAACAATGACCCACAGTTCCAGCTTCAGCTATTAATGAGCAAGTTTTCTCCAGGCCCCACACATCCACCAAACTTTTTCAGTTCTATAAAAATTACATGGAAGCTATAAATAGAACACACATTGATCACTTCTTTAGCACCAATTCATATTGATTTATTTGAAAGCAGGTATAAGGGACACTGGCAGCAGTATATAAAATACTATAATTAATTAAGCAACTACATACACAGTGCGGAATTTTAAGGATGCTACATGAAACATGCTCGCTAGCCATCATGTTTTTGAGTATGAGATTTTGCTCTTAACATATAAATTATTAAATGGCCTGGCCCACAGTATCTTCTTTCATTCATACAAACCCATGTGTACTATCTGCTCACAAAATAAGCAGGTGGCCGAACCTTCTCTTGTGTAGCCCTGAAATTGTGGAATCATCTTTGTTTCTCCATTCGGGACTCAGACACACTCTCTACATTTAAAACTAGACCCAAGCTCACTTGTTTGCACAAGCATCTGGCTGATCTAGCATCTGTTGCTATTGCAATTTCTCTTATATTCCTCTATAAATGGACTAAATATACAAACTGTTTTCCTCTCTCTCTCCTGCCCTCTCATCCGTCTCCTCTATGAGTTGATCGATCCTGATGGATAACACTGAGAGGCTACCAGCGCCGAGGAATTTTCTCCAGGATTCTCAGGATTACACAGTAAATCATACAACAATTTATAATGTCTACCTCTCTGTCCTCCTAATCAGTCTCCCTCATCCTTTCTCTCTCTCTCTTCACCTCTACCTCTCTGTCCTAATAGACTAATAGACTAATCAGTCTCTCTCATTCAATCAATCATTATTTATTTGTATAGCACAAATAACGTTGTCTCAAAGCAGCTTCACAGAAAAGCAGTTTGTATAAAGAAATAAAAAAAAACACATCCAAATGTATAGACATAGGAAAGGAAGTCAGAGTGCAAGCGTCCTGTGAGCAAGCCTCCCAAGCCCGCTGTGAGGCGACAGTGGCGAGTAAAAACTGCCCTGAGTAAGGAAGAGACCTCGAGAAGAGCCACACTCCAGAGGGGAACCCATCCTCCTCGGGTCGATCTTAAGGAGAGAGGCGGACTGTCAGCAGGCAGTTATTTTGTGAGCAGAGTGCACGTGTGGGTTTGTATGACGGAAGTGATTCAGGCCATTTAATGATTTATTAATTTAGAGAGCGGAATCTTGTACTCAACACAAAATTTAACCGGTAGCCAGTGTAATGATGACAAGACTGGAGTTATATGATGATCATTTTTTGTACTTGTAAGGACTCTAGCAGCTGCATCCTGGACTAGCTGGAGTTTATGTAGAGCCTTATTGGAGCATCCGACTAAAAGCGTGTTACAATAATTCAGCCTAGAGGTTATAAACGCATGCACCAGCTTTTCCACAATTTTAAGGATAAGATATATCCTCATTCTTTCTCTCACTCTCTCTCTCTCTACCCCTCCATCCTCCTAATCATTCTCTCTCATTTTTTCTGTCCCTTTCTCTCACTCTCTCTCCACACTGGCTTGTTCTCTCTTTGTTGAGCCCCAGAAGTAAGGGTACTCCTGAGTGATTACATATGAAACCCCAGAGCTGCTAGAGTCACCAGGGAATCGTCTCCAATGTGGGTCTGTTTCTCCTGCTTGTCAGCTGACATGACAACAGTGACCACAGTAGAGCTGCCAGCATCTGGCACTGATCATGAACTCTGTCTGTCACTTAAACGGAGAACCTGTGGATTGGCTCTACTCTTGAAATGACTGCCTCCTGGATAAATAAGAATGTATCTAATAGATTTTTCGAACTCCTTTACCTCTTAGCTCTGTTTTTCTCTCTTCAACTGGAATCGACTTGACGAGGATGGGTTCCCTCATCGAGCCTGGTTCCTCTCGAGGTTTCTTCCTTAGTCTAAGGGAATTTTTCCTGTTGCCTCTGATTAGCTCACAGGGGGCTTGGACAAGGATTTTCCTTCCCTACGTCTATTCATGAACTCTGTGTTTTTCATTTTTTATAACCTCCTGAGACCCGGACTTGCTTGGTGTGCATTTATAATTTCTCCTAGCTGATTAGTAGGACCTAAAAAGTATAAAGTATCTTCGTACAGGAAGTCGTTTTGGCAAAAGTATGAAAAAAAAATCCTCATATGAGGCCAAAGGGTCAACATTTTAAAAAGTATCATGGTGCAGAGAAGTAGAAACGTAATGTACTCATATGAGGACGCAGGGGTCTCAGGGGGTTATATAAAGGAAAAGGCTGCTTTGAGACAACATCAGTGGTAAAAAGAGCTATACAAATAAATATTGATTCATTCATTGATCGTGTACTTTTACCATAACAGGTCAGAGATATTGGCTATGTATGTCATAATAAGGACATTTTTGATCCATCTTTGGTATCATTTTCTCAGTTTTACCACTACAAACATCTAATTTCACATTTCTGTTGCCTTTTAATGAGATTTTCAATTAAGCATGTATATGTTGTACATTCAACATTCGACTAAGCTTAGTATCATTTATGGCATCTTAGTAGCACCTCAGAAGCAGACATTAAAGCTTCTAAGAGACTTTCAAAAACATATTCTTCCCTTTGTAAAACATATTTCATTTTGAGTTCTTTAGTAAACTTCAGCTTAGCCTTATCTGCAGATGTGCATTTCTTCTCTTTCAGGGATGCACAACTCTGTTCGGGTGCTATTAGCTCCTCATTGTGGAGAACAGACTCAGGAACTCAGACTGTTAAACGTGAGTGAGTAAGTGAGTGAGTGAGTGAGTGAGTGAGTTAAATGCATGGCCCTTAAACTGCCTTATATATTACAATATTCATTGTATATGATTGAACTTGCTTGTTTGGAATGCATTACTATGAACACTAGGATGAAATTTACCAGGAAAAGGCTCACTGTCATTTGTCAATGTAAATGAGTATGGGACTCCATGACAGTGTCAAGAGTTAGTAAGATTGTGATGGTGTGTGCTTGTTGTGTGCGTGGGGGGGGCAGTTAGCAATTTTTTTCTGGCATACCTATGGGCCACATTTTGGGTTTGTTGTGGCCCAGTATATAGCTATGTCCTCCGCCCAGATCTGGCCACCACACTGTAAATTAAGTAGAACTAACGGATGTGGATTAGATCTGGTTTATATAGTGTAAACTGAATATAGATAATGGTTAATCTGGCCCACATGTTATAAAATGACCATATTTAAAAGGTGTGGTCCCGATGTGGCACCTATATAGCACACAACAATGACCGAGTACGCACTCTCCCTGACCCAGATGTGGCTCTGAGGACTCATTAAGGACCGAACATGCAAAATAGCATGCATCTGGTAATACTTTAGATTAATTATCAACAGGGGTGAGATTAACAGAAGGGGGCACTGAAGTCACACTGAGAAGGCAGACAATGTCTCTTCACAGTTTGTTATGTTAGCATGGATCTAATATGGCTTAAATAGCACCATATTTTAACAGGCACAGATCACACAACAACACGAGAGTACTGCCTACTCCTCTTATGATATGTCAGAAAATCTCTGGCAGCTCAGGTGGGGCAGTGGCACCTTACAGAAGCAACAACAGCTCCTTTCCCTGTTCACATCCCACTGTCACAGTAAATCATGATGTGGGACATATGATGGTACAGCTGAATAGTGAAGAATGAAAGAGAGAAAAGTGCTGGTGATTTAAATTGATTATGTACACTCATTTGGGTTGGCTACATTTAGCGGAGACACTAAAGCCCTCCTAAAGGGCCTATTAAGAGACCGCATGCCTATGGGTGATCTCAATATGGCTTTAGTATAATGTAGTACTGGCAAACTCTTGAGTAACAGTGTGACATGCTGAGGAATTTAACAGTGCTCAGAGTCATGGAGCTCCATCATGGAGCATCGGTTGAGCATACCTCTGTGATTTAGCATTTTGGTACGCTGTGTAACACGCCTGGTGTGCAGATGTGCATCCAGTTTTTTTCCGAGATGTGTTCAGGATTATCCTGTCACTAAGAGCCAATCAGGATGAAAGGTTTAATCTTTGACAGTGGGCCACTTATGGCATACTATACTTGGGCCAAAGTACAGTGATATAAATTGAGCACAGCTCTCTCTCTCACGGTCTTCATACAGCCCAAGCCAAAGACTTTTTTCCGTTGTGTGGATATTTGGCCCTGAGTTATATCTGTTTAATGAACCCCTTAGACTGCAATCACCCATGTGATCAGATGTGGTGATGGTCTACATCTTCAAAGATGAATGAGTGTTGTTTAACAGGAAGAAGCAGTGTCACTTCAATGCCATATTTCACTTGACCACTAGGTGACGCCAAAGTACCAGTACAGTGGGAGAACCTTCAAGCCGTTACTGTGTGTGGCTTTAACCCAACCCTGAGATCATTATGTGGTTCACCTGTGGCTGGTCAAACTAGCTTTAAATAACACCAGAAACAAGCCCAGTCCTTCAGGAGCTTTCTTGGGTCTGGGACTTCTGTGGGTTATGTGTGTTGCTCACACTGCTGTTTCATGAGTTACATTTTAGTCGTGCCAATCTGTCCGTTTTTTTTTTTTTTTTTTACCCATTGAGATGTTTGTTTTACGTTCTTAAGTAATATACATATTTATTGGGCATTAAAGGCAGCATGTCCCAAGAGCGACTTAACAAATTGCTAGGTTTTCCTAGCCATAAAACAAAAACCTGAGCCATAATGCCAATACCAAGTGTCAGTGCTGATACTAATGAACTAACTAAGTCCTGATATTAATGTAATTACATTTTCTAAATATTTTATTTCAGCAAATTCTGTGTCACAAATAAAATCCTCTACATGGCAAAATGGCATTTACTTGCTGGATTATATTAGATGTTTACGTAAACATGTTTCTTAGGTGATGGTGAATGTAATAATCTGTTTTAATAGGCTAATAATAGCTTAATTTACAGTGAAAATCAGCCAATAGGTAGGACAATGAATAAAGTGGAGTGGAGATTCTGCTGGGGTTGAGAACCTGTCTGACTGATCTATAGAATACAAGAGTCACACATTCAAACACTTTTGTTAATGTGGAAAATTTGCGGATTTTTTTTTAATCAGGGTGTAATCTTTGTTTAATTCACTAGAGGGCACTTTTCACCAACATAACCAGTAACTATAATGAAGCTGCTTTAGACATGCTTTTGGGGCCTGGGGTACCCTGTACGGAAATATATATATATATATATATATATACACACACACACACACAGTGAAGGAAATTAATATTTTATCCCTTGCTGATTTTGTAAGTTTGCCCACTGACAAAGATATGAACAGTCTATCATTTTAAGGGTAGGTTTATTTTAACAGTGATAGAAATGACATTGAAAATGTCATTGTATAAAATATATACATTTAATTGCAGTATTTGATCCCTCTAGCAAGCAAGACTTAATACTTGGTGGCAAAACCCTTATTGGCAAGGACAGCAGTCAGACGTTTTTGTAGTTGATGATGAGGTTTGCGCACGTCAGGAGGAATTTTGGTCCACTCCTCTTTTTTAGATCATCTCTGAATCATTAAGATTTTGAGGTTGTAGCTTGGCAACTTGGACCTTCAGCTCCCTCCATAAGTTTTCTATGGGATTAAGGTCTGAAGACTGGCTAGGCCACTCCATGACCTTAATGTGCTTCTTTTTGAGCCACTCCTTTGTTGTCTTGGCTATATATTTTGGATCATTGTCATACCAGAAGACCCAGCCATGTCCCATTCGTAATGTCCTGGCGGAGGGAAGGAGGTTGTCACTCAGGATTTTACGGCACATGGCTCCATCCATTCTCCCATTGATGCAGTGAGGTTGTCCTGTGCCCTTAGCAGAAAAACACCCCCAAAAACCTTTGGGTCATAGTCAGCATTTCTCTTCCTTCAAACACGGAATGTTGAGTTAATGCCAAAGAGCTCAATTTTTGTCTCATCTGACCACAGCACCTTCTCCCAATCACTCTCAGAATCATCCAGGTGTTCATTGGCAAACTTCAGACGGGCCTGCACATGCGCCTTCTTGAGCAGGGGGACCTTGCGGGCACTGCACGATATTAATCCATTACGGTGAAATGTATTACCATTGGTACTCTTGGTTACTGTGGTCCCAGCTGCCTTAAGATCATTAACAAGTTTTCCCCGTGTAGTTTTTCTCACCTTCCTGTTTCTGGATTTTTATTTTGATATTCAAAAAGAAAATGGGCAAACTTACAACATCACATACGTATATACACTGCTCAAAAAAATAAATGGAACACTTTGAAAACACATCAGATCTCAATAGGAAAAAAATCATGCAGAATATCTTTCCTCATATAGACTGGGTAATGTGTTAGGAATGAAAGGATGCCACATTGTTTGATGGAAATGAAAGTGATCACCCTACAGAGGGTTGATTTCAAAGACACCCTGAAAAATCAAAGTGAAAGAATGATGCAGCAGGCTCGTCCACTTAACCTAAATTCCATTGCAGCTGGAACTCAAAATGGTACTCAGTAGTTTGTATGGCCTCCACATTCTCCTAATGAGACAATGGATGGTGTCCTGAGGGATCTCCTCCCAGATCTGGACCAGGGCATCACTGAGCTCCTGGATAGTCTGAAGTGCAACCTAGTGGCGTCGGATGGACCGAAACAATGTCCCAGAGGTGTTCTATTGGATTTAGGTCAGGCGAGCTGGTGGGCCAGTCAATGGTATCAGTTCCTTTATTCTCTAAGAACTGCCCGCATACTCTCCCACATGAGGCCGGGCATTGTTGTGCACCAGGAAGAAACCCAGGACCCACTGCACCAGCGTAGGGTCTGACAATGGGTCTGAGGATTTCATCCTGAAACCTAATAGCAGTCAGGGTGCCGTTGTCTAGCCTGTAGAGGTCTGGGCGTCCTTCCAGGGATATGCCCCCCCAGACCATCACTGACCCACCACCAAACCAGTCATGCTGAATGATGTTGCAGGCGGCATAACATTCTCCACGGCGTCTCCAGAGGCTGTCACATCTGTCACATGTGCTCAGGTAAAACCTGCTTTCATGTGTGAGACACAAGGCACCTGTGGCGGATCTGCCAATTCTAGTGTTCTGTGACAAATGGCAATCGAGCTCTATGGTGCTGGCCAGTGAGCACAGGGCCCGCTACAGGACGTCGGGACCTCAGGCCGCCCTCATGAGGCCTGTGTCTGATTGTTTGGTCAGACACATTCACAACAGTAGGGCTCTGGAAGTGCTCATCTTGTTCCTCCTAGCACAAAGGAGCAGATACCGGTCCTGCTGAGGGGTTAAGGACCTTCTACAGCCTTGTCCAGCTCTCCTAGAGTAACTGCCTGTCTCCTGGAATCTCCACCGTACTCTTAAGACTGTGCTGGGAGAAACAGCAAACCTTGTGGCAATGGTACATATTGATGTGCCATCCTTCAGTAGTTGGACTACCTGTGCAACCTCTGTAGGGTCCAGGTATTGCACCATGGTACTAGTAGTGACGCTGACCCAAGCCAACTGCAGAACTAGTGAAGAATCAGTGGGAAAAGATGAGGGGGGACAAAATGTCAATGACCTCGTCCTTTTAAACCATTCCTGTTTTGGGGGGGTGTCTCATTGTTGCTCCTCTACTGCACCTGTTATTAATTTCATTAACACCAAAGCAGCTGAAACTGATTACCACCCCTCCCTACTACTTAACTGACCAGATCGATATCCCTGAAGTTGAACTGAGTTGATGCTGCACTTTGATTAAAAAGTGTTCCCTTTATTTTTTTGAGCAGTGTATATATGTGTATATACGGTATGTACATAGTGTAAGGGACGTAAATGTTTAGCGAACAATGGTTTCATTTAATTGATGAGGTAATGACTATTGCATAGTTTACAGTGTTCATGCTCTTGGAGTTATGTTATATAGATATTAAACACATTTGTATTTGTTAGGAAGTATGTGAAATAAACAAAGAACACATCTGAATAGTCTTATATTAGGGCAAGTATTGAAAGTAATTGATATACAGGATGCTGAGCTATTCACATACACATCCAGTCATATTCTCTAGTTTCAGGTTCCTTGAGGCCATAGAAAGGGGTGCAATCTTGTGCCCTTTGAAACATTCTTGAGAAAAAGTCATGTGCTGATTCTTCAGAGATATACATGACTGCTTTATTCTGGGTTTCGTTTTAAATGTTGTCTGCAGCCCATTTGCAGAAGGAAACTGAACTATACTGTGTTGCAACGGGTAGTGGCTGTGATTTAGCAGAAACATGAGATCCAGACGTGTGGGTGGACCATATCTTTTAGTCTACTCTTTGATAAAGTGATTAATATCAGCATGTTCATTATTATTCACTTGAACGCAACAATGCGCCCTGGAATTACTCAGCTGGCACACTTCTGAAAAGTATTTTTAGCAAGCGATGGATCTACAGGAGGGCAAGCCTTCGAAGCACTTGCCACCGCTATTCTGCAGCTCCTAAATATGATGCCAAATTGTTCAACATATTTAGCTCATTGGAACATGTCTACACTCCTTCCCATCAAATCATGTGAAACCAAAGAGCTGACTCGGTGAGCAGAACAGATAAGAAGTAGAAAGAAGACGGAGGACGACCTGGTGGTGGCATTGGTTCGTAAGCCTGTTGTTTGTTTTAAGAGAGTTTGGTATCAATATAATTTGGGTTCTCAGGTCAAAACGTTTTAGTACCTCCAGTTTAAAATATTGAATCCCATTACAACACCAACAAACTGGCATAAAAACGTTCTCTACAGAACCATGTCTAGAATTTCTGAGGGTAACCTCCATGTTCTAAACCGATTGAAGGGCTCTTCTAGAACAGTGAGGTTACGTTAAGATTCTTGTTTTGAAAGTTGCTTCACACTGATACATCGCATTGGCAAAAATGGTTCTCTAACCATACACTGAAAGGTTCTGTAGGGAACCAAATGTGGTTCTTTTATTGCAAATAGATCATGATATAAAGTTAATTACTAGTGTTTTTTATGCCATGGAAATAAAAATAAAAAAGCATTTTGAGAAGATGCTGTTGTTTTTCTAGTAAAGGTTTATAGTATGGCATTTTATATAAATATGTGTCTTAGAACACGGTGTTGTGTTTTTTTATTTGTCAATACTTTAATATGTACAGTGGCGCAAAAAGTATTTAGTCAACCTCTGATTGTGCACAATCTCCTACTTGGAACGATGAGAGAGGTCTGTAATTTTCATCATAGGTACACCTCAACTTATACAAAATGGAATTCACATTGTAGGGTTTTTAATAAATGTATTTGTAAATTAGGGTGGAGGGTCCTGCGGCAGGATGCTGTGCACGCCCCATATCACACAGTGATACAGCTGGACAGGATGCTCTCGATGGCCCCTCTGTAAAAGGTGCACATGATGGGAGTGGGAGCTCTAGCTCTTCCTGGCCAGTGATGCTCTGTTGTTGCTCCAGGTGACATGCACACCCAGGAACCGTTGATATAGGAGTATGCTGGGTGTGAGTTCTCCTGAAATCCACAACAATCTCCTTGGTCTTCTCCCTGTTCAGAGAGGGATTGTTGTCTTTGCACCGTGAGGCCTGGGGACTTTTCTGTAGTCTGTGTCATTGCTGTTGCTAATGAGACCCACTACAGTTGTGTCTTTCGCAAACTTGATAAAGAGGTTGGAGGACTGTGACGGTGTGCAGTCGTGGGTCAACAGAGTAAACAGAAGGGGGCACAACACAAATGTAAATGTATGTAAATACATACATAATTTAATCACCTCCACAAACTTTCTTCTAAAGTAATGCTTTTCAGCAGATATTCTATCAGGTTTTTGCCCTGACAAGGACAAACCCTAACTTTGCCCAGCCCCAATGAATACCCCAATCCATCACTTTGGCAACGAAATCATGAAGTCTTGCCAAACTTGCATCAGTCATAACTTTTAAGCCCATATCCTGCATATTTGGGGTACTACTTTTTTCTCATTGAGGTTTACTAATAACCTTTGTGTGTTTTTTTAATTTGTATCACAACTCATTCACAAGACCATTTGCAATTGCCCATCTTTCTTTATACCCTGCAACCAAACTCTCTGTTGTTGTTGCTGTGCCTTAAAAGCCATCAATACACTTGTCCCGAATATTTGAATCTGCAACCATTTCTGGGCTCATTTTGGGTGAGGAGCTCACTATCACTGGTTTGCTTTCACACACAAAAACTCCATCCAAGCTGTGGATCAATTGCACAATCCCATCACTTTTCTGCATGCCCATTTATAGAAACCTTTTAATTTGTCTGTTTACCTCCACAAGTTCAATGCTAATATCTGCTAATGTACTGTAATGCTTTTCGGTATATATTTACATTCTCTAGCCACTTTAAACTAAACACTGACATTTGAAGCCTGTCTCCTAATCATTTACCACCATCGCTGTAATATTTTACCTGATGAGTTTTTGTTAACACATGAAGGTAATAAAGGGAATGGTCAAGCGGTGCCAGAGTGGCTCAGTATTACTAAGGCAGTGGTCTACCACATCACTGAAGATATAAACTGCTGTAACAGTGTTAAAAACCTGCTACAAAACACTGACCCACGCAAGCAGTTCCCCGTATTTAATAACATGTTTCATTTACATGTTGAAGGAAACCCTGGCTTTGTATTTTATTTTGATCACAATCTGTTTTAGGAAAAGGGTAGGAGACATCTCACGTGACTTACTGAAACTGAACATGTCATACCAAATATCAAGATACAGATTGTGCATCATCATTAAGGCTAAAATACAGAGATATATTTTTTGCTCTGTATCGTCCAGTCCAAAAATGTGGACTTACATTATTACACTACATTATTATGGGATTTGAACTAAGATCCCAGGAGGACGAGCTGGGTGCAGGTAGGGTGGGAGGCTTTTCTAATTAGTATATTCCTTGTGTCTTGAATCCTTTATAAAAAGTTTAGGCTGAGCCATTTCCTGTTGTCTAATAACACTTTTTTAGTAGAACCCCAGGTAGACCTGTAGTTCAGGACAATTAGTAGTTCAGCCACACAATCTAATCATCAAAATATTATTTAAAGGTACATTAAAGTCAAAGCATACTTTGTATACAGTTGCAGCAAAAATATGAAGCCCATAGAGGCAATATCATTACGTGGCCATTCGTTTAGCATGAACTACAGTTTATAGTCCTATGTTCAATACATGCAATACACAGCTTATGGTGCTATTGCATACCCTGCCCACCCAAAACCCTCTCAGTCCTGTACAAGTCACTGACCGCAATTTAACTGAACAAACACTGTAATAGCAGATAATATACAAACATGTTGTTTGCTGATTCCTTCAGACGTTGGATGGCGTTGCGCCCTTCAGCCATATTCCTCTTTCTCTGGATCTTGTGGGGGGCTTCCTGCTTCTATATACTTCCTGAGAAGGCAGCTTTTATTACATTCTGGCCACAGCCTAAGACAGCTATGGAGCTGACACCATTGTAATGGTAGGTGATCCCGAATAGGAGGTATTTAAACGTTATGGAGAATTTTGATTTTACCAGGGAGTGTCTGTATGATGTTATTCTGTAGTTAAAGAAGATTAAGTACTCTGGAGAACCACAGTGTACCACCAGGGGCAATGTTATCCCAGACTGCTTATCTTGAGCAGCAGACAGCTGGCTGGAAACTCCTCCCCTCATTGTGACTTCCTGAATATGCTTTCCAGTAAAATGTAAGAAGCGTTTCCCCTTTCTGAAAGTGCGTCGCTGGCGTGCCACACTACACAAATAATTTAGGCTAAAATTCATTTTTCGTCTCTCCGTCGCTGTCAAATGGGGTGTCTCTGAAAGGTAAACAGATACATTTTAATTCACATACATACAGTTTTAAAATGTTTCAAAGACTTTTATGACAAGCTGTTGTACCAAAATTGATACTGCCATCACACGTGAGCTGCGTTATCAGCATGTCTTTATGTTTGTTAGCCTAACCATTCTATCTATCTATCTATCTATCTATCTATCTATCTATCTATCTATCTATCTATCTATCTATCTATCTATCTATCTATCTATCTATCTATCTATGTATCGCTAGATAGATTGTAGCTGATTGTATATATGTACGTGTACGTGTTCCATCTATCTATCTATCTATCTATCTATCTATCTATCTATCTATCTATCTATCTATCTATCTATGTATCGCTAGATAGATTGTAGCTGATTGTATATATGTACGTGTACACCTTCCTTTACATTATATATATATATTTATATATTAAAATAGATGATTTATGCCTATAAACATAAAAACAGTAAAATGTAACTTTTTTTTTGTTTTCAAATGATAAAATCAAACATTGGATGACAACTACAAATAATACTGGGCTGTCATGCACAGAAGTTAAAAATGGCTAAACAAACACATGAGCATTTGTGAACAGAACCTTATCGTATTTCAGTTGAATTACTTGTTAGCATATGAAGTGGTTGTTTTAGATGTTTATTTCATGATGTATAATTCATTAATGCTTACTATCACTAGACACTTTTTTTTAACTGTCCAGTCAGGGCACTTGTGGGAACTGTTGGTCATTTTAACGTGTTTAAACTTGATTGTTTGTCTCTTGTTAACTGTGACCTTCCTCATATCTCAGTTTCACTATGAGGCTGTATGGATCACTTTTGATCATCTTCTTGCTTTTGACCATCGGTGGTGCTGGTTAGTAATTTCTCAGATCAATATAAAAGATAAAGTCGTCATATTTACGTGTATCACAGGCAATAAAGCAGACGACGTGTCTATAAACTAATGTATTATTCAGTGATGATATATTTCTTTATGTTTTACTTTTTTACATGTTTTACATTTTCATTTTAGGGAGTGAAAGTGAAGGGTTTTGCCATGACAGGGACTGCTCTGCGGTAGTATGCTATTATAGAAGATTTTTGCATCTTATGAAAACTTTTTAAACCCTTTTTACAAGTAATTTTCCATCTTCTTTTCTGTTGATAGGATTACTATGATGATTCTGATGAGGATATGATCGTACCTTTAGATGTTTCAACAAATTCAAGTGTCCCTCCCAGTAAGTTTTTTTTTACTTTTCTGAACTAAAAATAAAAGACAAAACATAAAACAAGACAAAAGATGTTTTCATTGCTTCAACATTGTCAAACAAGCAACAGTAAATAATTGATTTTAAGTGGTTTTTTTTTACTGCAATTCATAGAGTATAGTTATACGTTAATAAGCATCAACAGTTCTTCAGTTCAGTTGTGTCATATCATTCCTCAGGTCTTCATTCTTTTCCTTGGGCCAGTAACTCCTGCATCATTTACAACTCAAGTCAGTTAAAATGCTCATGGAGCACGCACACACTTCCTGCAGAGGCAGAATATTCAGCTTCTTTTCAGTAAGTGTTAATGGTTGTTTGTCCTAGTGTGTTGAATATCTGAATCTGATAACTCTTGATTCTTGTTTTTATTTGGACAGTGAGAATATGTATACAAAGTTCCTTTTAAAACTACTTCAATACTACAAATTGTGTTCCTCAAAATGTATTCTGAATACTGTATGTTTAGAAATGTAATCTGGACTGACTAGGAACGAATATGGTTCCAGTGCAGCCCTGGTATGAACTCTTCATCTGTGTGACCTTAACAGTCCTTATATCTAAAAGGCTGCTGTTTTCATGTTTTCTTGCTTCAGATTATGCCAAAATGAGAACTCAACCTACCCTTTAAAGTGTCTTACAAATCGTGAAAGGGAAAGAGTTGAGTGCCTGGGGCAAATTGATAAATCTCAAGAGGTCCAGGTTCAAATCAGGATTTCCATACACACCGACCAATACATCAGCTGCAAAGCGTTCATGGAAAATAACATTGGTGAGGAATCATCATAGTTAGTGTTTCTAAAAAGTGTTGAGATGAAGTTTTCTCCTTCCTGGCCCATTCCTGTATGCAAGAACGAGTATGAATTCATGTTTAAGATATATGAGTTTAGCAAATCAGTAGGGCTGATAAAACATACTAACAATACATGGAGAAACAGGATTGTCCCTGTAAATGATACTAGTTATCATTTAAACAAAGTGTCTCCATTTGTCTTCGCAGTTTATTGTTGTGTCAGAATCAATTTATGACAATTGACCAATTGAATAAATAAATAAATAATGGCCCTTGTCTCCTTGGAGCCCTAATTGACTGCTTATACTGCTTATATGCAACAGCTCTGGTTGGGAGATTTTTAAAATGATTAGATTAGTGGTTAGGACATGTGCATTATGGAGGATGATGGGAATCTAGGTCTTAATGATATGAAGTGTATATTTTATCTCTGTGTTTTTTGCAGAGATCTTGGACCCACCCAAAAATATATCTGTCATAGTAAATTCAACAGACTTGGAGATAAACTGGTTGCCTACGAAAAGCATTAATAGCTTGCCACATGATTGCTTTGTGTATGAGATAAAGATCAATGATGAGGTAAGAAGATCTAATACTTCTCTCTATCTGTTCTCCTCATTAAAATTTTCTAATCCAGCTGCCTTTTACTGTTACAGGTCGTTCCTTTCAATGATAGATACAGTGAAGTCTTAAGATATACTAAAAGAAACCTTGACCTGACAAGGAGCTATAGCATTCAGATAAGAACAAAAGCAGTTTTTCAGTGTGTCATTAATGGACTTTGGAGTGAATGGAGTGAAAGCAAAGGTGAGCTATATCTTGCTATCCATTTTGGCACATGACATTTACATGAAACATACTGTGACATGATGGCATATGTGTCTGCTCCTTAAATCAGTGATCAATCAAGTTGAAAAGCCTTACCATCTCAACATCTACGTGATTTTGTCTATTGCGTTTGTTCTTCCCATGATACTTTTGGCTATCCTCCTGGTCTGCAAGATCCAAAGGTAAGGTGCTCTTCATTTTATCATTCAGTTAAATTAGCTCTATGGGTTACATTACTGGAAGGGTGGAATTGTATGGCAAGGTGTTCTGTAATTGTTTATTTCTTTATTCTCAGTCACAATGCCCACAAAATACAAGTTATTAATTTTTCAACATCTGGGAAAAAACAGAAAACATATTTAACAGAAGCCTTCAACACAAGATTAATGGAATGATGCAGTAATACAAAATACACTCCTGAAGACTGAAAATGAGCATAAGGTGGTGTTTTGATTGTTCAGAGTTGTATTTTTGTGACCTATTAGAATAGCTTATATCCTATTCAGTTTCAAAAATGCCTCCCTAATAGTCCATTATGCTTTAATTTATTAACTTACCCACTCTGTTCTGATTGGTCATCCACTAGAGCAATGATGAGGTAATCTTGTAACAAAGAAAAGGGTTATAATTTCAACAAGGCATTTCAGGCAGCTGAGAAAAGTGGGTTTTTTTTGGCTTTATAATTTTGCAGGCTGTTTACATGTACAGGAAACTACATAACTCACAACGGGAAACCATAAAAGCATAAAAAAAGACCCTGAGGTTTCTCCAGCATTCAGAGAAACTATGCCTTTTCCCAGAATCTCAGTCCAGCTGAGTTCTGATTTTACTTGTGGCAACAACATTTCTTTGCATAGAAGACAAGTAAATTAAAATGCTCACAGCTATAAACTAAAAAAAAAAACATTGCTATTCTCTTCAACCCCATATGTGCATTTAGTTTTACTTTTGCACCTTTTGAAAACACCAGCTCTTATTCCATCATATTATATCAGCTTGTATGTGGTTAAAGATCTGTACACCCCACCTACATCAACATGATAAAAGTTCATTGGCACCCATCTGAAACACAACAGGAACCACCAATCAGCCCCCAACTAACCAGCAGAGATGAACACAAAATGAAATCCTTGGAACCACCAGGAACACCAGGAGTCATATGAATGCCACGCAGAATTAGGAGAGATTGCAACCACGAAGCATAAACACCTCCTAATGTACTAAAACAACTGCCTATCAGCACCTTAGCAAACACCCTTGGGATAACAAACCAATCCAACACTACAGAATCCAATATCATAGAATCCAGTTTTATAGGGCAAATTTGAATTATCAACACAAAGTTATAGAGAAAACTGCAGGAACTATCAGACCACCAGAATTTACCCCCTCTGACACACATCACTTAACGCTTTCATCTTTGAGAAAATAAAAACTCAAGCTCCACTCTTCCTTCATATCAGAAAACAATATACAGGTCTTTTTGTCCATTGTGACGAGACAGTTCAATACTATGAGTCTGAAAGGATGTGTAGCTGTCCTTTACTTAAGTCCTTACTAAGAAAGGGAAGCAGACACAAAAGAAGGACATGTGCAATAAAACACCAAAACCAATTCTGACGACTGTGGGAGTTTTATGGACTAATTAGTGTACTTTCGTTTTAGCGGTTGCATGGATTGTAAGGCTGAACTTCAGCTGTGTTGAAATTTTTTTAAAAAGCAAATTTCCTGAAAGAAGTAGGAGCTGAAATACAGTGGCAGGGTGGACTCACTAGTTGTTGAGGCTTCAGTATAATTTTCTGTTACAGGTTTTCATTGAAAAAGGTATAACTTGCACTGCATGGTCGTTTGGAAGAAATCTAAAAGTGTTCTATACTAATTATTGTTTGAACAGCTGTCCACAGCGCAGCTCATTTTTAAAGTCACTGCACTTAAAGTGTAAAAAGGAAATATTATTGTCAGTTTAACCTTGCCTTCTGACATACTGTGAAGGAATATATTAGTAATGGCCTACCACACATTTGTTTTGCTCAACATATTAGTAATAGGACATTCTATTCTGTTAAACATCAACCTACACATTACCGTCCCCCCACAGGTGTGAAATAAACTGAATATGATTGGGGATAGGAGAGAATGTGAATGCTGAAAAGTTTACTTTTGACACAAATACAGATGAAAAAATGGTTGAGTTTTTTATTAGTCTGTGTATAAATACTTCCAAAACATTACCCTCAGTTACCGCTGACATTTGGAGGCTTTTAAAACAGTGTGCTAAAACCATATGGAGGCTGTCCTTTGATGTACTATAAACACCTATTAAAAGGTATCAACCTGGGTAACACTGGGGCTGTCCCCTTCTTGCCACTGGGTTGGTCCCCGCAAGGGCATGCCACACAGCCACACACACACACAGTCTTGCCTCCAGGCTTTTTACTGCATAGTTCTGTTATGAAAAGAAAATGGTACAGAATATGGCAAAAATCAGTACATGTAAATACTCCAGGCACCAGGAGAGTGACTGAAATAACATAGGAGTGAATGTTGTACTCAAAGAAGATGTTAGCTTCATGATATAAAACAGGATCAATCTAAGATATTTTCCATTGCTGTAAAAATTCACTGCTGGAAAAAAATGATCAAATGCACATTCCCAATTCTATTCAAATACACAGAAAGTCTATCTAACATTTGATCTCATGCTAGTTTCCTCTACTTCTGAAGCATGGTCATATGCATGGTTAGTTGGCTGTTCTATTAGTCTGACTTCTACTGGTGCATGTTTTGCTCCAGCTTGTTCCCAAGAATAGGTTGTGGAACAGACAACGGAGGTTTAATTTAAATAAAGAACTGCTGCTTTGCATTACCACTTCCTGTGTTTGCATCACAACTTTTTCTGGAACGCTCTCAAGCTGAAGAAATGGACAAAGGAAGTCATCTAAAGGCATGCACAGTTTCTTGGTTGTATATATAAAACCTAAGGTTAGCAAGTACAACAGCTTTATACATTACTGTGCCATCAAAGAGAGGATGCTGGCAATGCAGCATAGCTTAATTATGGGTCACTAGATTAGGGGTCCTCACAGTGTGAGATTTAATCATAGTACTACAAGTACTATAAATGTTCAGTAGCTTCCTGGAAGTACCAACCAGGAGATAAGAGGTGTAAATGAACAGTAAAACAAATACAGCCTCTAATGAGTGCTCCCACCCTATATTCATGCATGTGAATTCCCAGTCTTTGTCTATTGGACAAAGCAATACTATGATATAACGTTAGTCAGGCTGTGGGTTAGCAAACTGTCACTACAGCTGCTGCTGCAGTGCTAACCAGTTGCTGTCAGAAACATTAGCAGACAGGACAATTCAGTACTGACCTACTGGTTCTGTGAAACAACAAAATAAGTTCACGCGTTTCACCTGTCGGGCAGAGACCGAGAAACTCCATCGTACCCTCTCCTCTCATGACTTTCAACTCTCCATCAGTTTCTTTTCCGCAGCTTCTTGTTGAAATTTTCCCATTACGTTTAATGGTACAGCAGTTTCATTTCATTTGCTTCAGCTTCTTGTTCGGGTTTTCCTGTTCCACCCTAAGTGGTACAACAGTTACATTCTGGTGCCTCAAGTGCTGGTGGTATGTGGAAAAACCATAAAGGAAGTCAACTGCAGCCTTGTCATCTCTTAAAAAGATCTCTCCACTGTTTTTTATTTTTTAGCCCTTGTCCTCAGATTTTCTCCTCTTTCGGCTGAGATCCTTTTTCGATCTCTTCTTGGCAATGTGTGAAGTTTAGCATATAGACCCTTCCCTCCCCCCATCCTGTGCATGAGCTCTAAACTGCCTTCTTACCGTTTACTTAAGAAAATTATCTTTACACTTTGTGCTGTCATTCTATGTCCTGGCACCTGGAGGTGTTCCTATATGACTCAATAGCTAGAACCTTTTAGACATTTTAGAGTAATTTGTTGAACTTTCTGGGTACTCTCTTGGTCATCATTTTAGCCAAAAAAATAATAATACACTGTACTTAGTGTATGTATACTTCCTTGTTTAATATGTAGAAGCTGTTGGGCTGTGGTAACCAAGCCTGGTCCAGAAGTTCTACCATTGCACTGTCTAGTTCCAGCCATGCTCTAGTACATCTGTCTGTACTACGTTTTCAGAAGACCTTGATTGGCTGTAAAATCGAAAGCTGGACTTTTATTTATTTTAAAGCTGTAGTGATGTATACTGCTACTACAAAATAGAGCAGAATGTTTGGAGCGAATGAGGTACAATGGAGTAGACTTTTTTAATGAAACATTTTTTAGAACCTATTAAATGTCTGTTGTCCCAATTTGTTGGTACTAGATTACTATGTGTTGCTAACTACTATGCTGCAAACAAGTGTCTAACTAATGGTAAATAACTAATGTAGTGACAGTAAAATTTCAAATGTCATGCAAGCTGTTTATAGGGGTAAGACTTACTCAGCCTCACAGCTGATTGGAGATTAGGAATTATGATGCTCCTGCAGTTGCAAAGCAAAGGAAGGCATAGAAAACAGACAGTATAAAAGTGTTACTTGGAACTGGGCTGTAAGTACAGTTCTGTTGAGCTAAGTAAAGCTTTTACTTTTAAACACACAGTTTTACTACACATATAGACTACAGATCCTTTTTCATCCTCTCATGTTGGATTATTTAGACTAGACTAAATTCCTTGTATGTGTCAACGTACAATAAACCTGATTCTGATACTGATGATCATTCTGATATCAGTCACAAACTATTGCCTCTCAAGGTACATGATAATATGGATGTAAGGGCGGATGTAAAACTACCTTTTAACTTGTTTTATTTTATATTGATGTGGATCATTTGACAGGACTAGCTGTCCTGTGCACTGCATGAAAGATTTTTAACTAAAGGCCATCTGGTCTGAGGGCCTCATCATCATCTTTGAGCTCCGTGGTCAAGAGGTGTTGGATTGGTCTCAGAATGTCACACACAGTTTGTTCTCACCCAAATGCTTACATTCCCACCCACATGTAGCACAACAATTTCTCACACTCATCTCCACAGATGTTCCTGTCATGAGATCAATCCCATGAGCTAGAACCAGTATTCAAATGCAAACCATGAAGGACCTGAAGTGTGGGTTACATTTATAAGATTCTTCTTAGTCCAAAGCAAAACAAACAAAGTGTATTCATGAATGCAATAAGCATGCTTATTAATTAAGCTGTCACCTTGTTTTGGGCTAACACTCTGTTCTGCTTCTCCAGGTTGTCTGAAAAGCTGTTACCAGTCATCCCAAGCCCATCTACAAAAGTTAAGATGCTTCTTGAGAACAATGATTTCAGTCAGGTAAAAATTCATTCAAAGTTCATTGCGTTCATTGCGTTTCTTATCATGTTAGGACTGATTGATATTCTGTTTTGATACCAGGTCATGCCACCAAAACAGTGTGGATGTGAAGCTGAAGAAGGGACTGAAATACTTCAGGTGACGGGTTAAAGATGGATTGTGGAAAAGGTTCTTACAAAGTCTTATAAGGATGACTGATGTTTGCTGAATTAATCCCTTTTTTTGGAAGTTGAACTGCTGAAACTGCGTAGATAGACAACAAATGTGCTCATGGCTTAAAAGCTACAGTCGTGTAACCACTGTGCTGCTCACACAAGCTGATGGTTTGGGGAAGGGCTGGCTGATAGCAGAAATGTGGTTTTGGATGGCTGCCCAAAGGGGAGGGACTGTGTACTTACATACATCTTACATTTCTAACATCTTTTTTTTTTCCCCCAAAAACGCTTTGCTGGTCAAGAAGAACGCTTAAACGCTGAGGTTAAAAATGGCAAGTGTTAATAGAGAGCATGTATATCTCTCTTCTTGACTAAATGTTACAAGGCCCATATACCGGGTTTTTCATGCTGTGGGCTTATGTGTGAAAACTGTCACAGTTGCTTTGTAAGTTTTTGCAATGTATACAACTTCTTAACCTTTCTTTATCCTTCTAGATAAAACAAACGTTTGTTACCATGCTTTTTTTTGACCAATATACAGGCATACAGCATGCAAAAGGTGCCCCTGGTCAAATATCATGTTATATATATATGGATAAGGAATAAAACTAAACATGTAGTCTGTGCAAACATTTTGCCACATAAAAAGCAATTTGAAAAAACAAAACCAGCTATTTGAGAAGGGGCATTACATTTTTTGCATATGAATATATGTAAATGAGCTCTCTTCTAATAGGATGCCCTGCATTGTGCTTCATTTGAAATTAGCCAGAGCTGAAACACTTTAGAAATTGGCAGATATGTATAAGTATGTAGTTTGTGCCCCCTGTAACTGTATAGACTGGGGAGTGCACATTGCATTTTGAAACATTAACAGTGTTTTTGTACTACATCAGACTTACATCAAAACTAAATACAGCAAAAATAAATAAATAAATAAGTTTTGCTATTTGCCTTTACCAGAGTTCTATTGCAAATACTTCACATATACTCACTGACAAAAAATAATGCACCTAAAAGGATTTGTTGGAAATAAATGAAACTTTACACGTGTGAATGTAATGATGGTAATATGTAAGTGATTTGAATATTAGAGTGAAAGTTTATTGGGGAAAACGGTACAGTTGAACAAAGGGTCTATTGGATGAGATACAGTTGGGCATGTAGGGATAAAGGTGGTGGGGGGGCGGGTGCTGTAGATCTTGAACACTCATATGCTGCCAAAGCTGGCATCCCAGCTGGTCCCATAAATGCTCAATTGGTAATAAATCAGTTTTCTTGCTCAGGCGAAGGTAACACCAAATTTCCTACTGTTAAGTGCCTGGAAATGGTCAGTGCAGAAACAGGGGTGTAACCTGGAGGGTGGGCAAGGAAACTGTGGGAGTTGGGATTAACGAAAGATCCTCTGTATCGGTGCTCTGTCTGGGCCTCACATAACTAGACCACACTTGTAATCATCTACATATCTGCCTGAGACATAACTGCATAAAGAGCAATCTGACATTTCTACCTGGGTGCAGTATATTTTTTGTTAATGAGTGAACATAAAGATTTGCATTTCTAAACTTCTATTAGAGCTCCAAACATCATATTGGTCAATCAATTAAGCAATTTTGTAGCTCCCAAATAATGTGAAAAGGACTAAAAGGGATTGTAGGAAGTCTGGTATGGTAAACAGAGCTGTAAATTATTTTCAAGTGACCGAGAAAGCTGTAGAGCTTTTTCCCTTTATTTTTCTTTCGTAAATTAGATTGCTGCTAACATTAGATAGTTTCTAATCTTTGCTTGAAGTTACATTTTAGCTAATTAATGTTGGCTAGCTAGAGCTAGTGGAATATCACTGCCAATATAAAATCTGTAACTAATGTCTAATGTTAGCTAACACTGGTGCTCAATCATTAGCATTGAGACCATGGACCTGTAGAGATATGATGTGAGGTCGATACAGTGTTTAATGGTCTTTGAGTGGCGATGGTGGTGTAGTTAGACTTCAGCCATTTTTATAGTGTCTTGCATAATAGGTGTCCCCTTTATCTTCAACCAGGAACTTAGGGGGTACCTGGATGGGCAGTTCAACAAAATAAAATGAGATGAATAGAACTTATAAGATAAGAAACTAATAAGATAATCATATTCTGCTGTTCTCAGCCAATGTGCTAGGATGTTTAATAACATTCATTCAGAAGTCAGAAACAAATGGCTTCTGAGGGGAAAACCCTGTAGAACACACAGTAGACTTAATTTCCAAGACAATGAAACAGCAGACAAATTTTAGATTATTGGGTGGTCTACACTTTTATGGTTGGTCAAGCCAAGTCCTTGATGCTGACTGGCAGTAACACATCTGCCTACCCTTTGAGCATAACATTGTGGGCAGTTTTGCTCTAGAATATTTTGCTGGTGATCCCTGACTATACATGTGGCCCTATGACCTGATTTATCATCTACAGACTGCTTTTTAATGTTAAAGAAGCAAGATACTGTAAGGACTGTAAGAGTTTCACAGACACATGTGTCTAGGATGTACTGGGTTCTATTTATCTCCTTTCAAGTTGACCCCAACCCCTGTTGCTGTACAATTTGCACAAAAAACACCTAAAAACATTTAATTCTCTACTTTATTGTATATGTTATGTTAAATGCTTATTGAATATGTTATTATTGTATGGAAATTATGAAAGAATTTTAATATAAGAACTTTATAATATAAACTTTGGAGAAGAAATTTACTCTAACATGAATAGTAACAAAGTGTTTATGTCCCTGAATCCACGTATCTGTATGTTTTTCTATGTACAAAGAAATATAATACATAAAGAATTTGACTTGTGTTTCTGTGTTTTGTGTTTGTGCTTGAATATACTTGGTCATGGATATATAGCTATCAACTGTGTAAAACTGGAACTGCTATTATTGACCAGTGTTCTGTTTTATTCAGATCTGAACATAATAACAGCTATTTATTCTCTGTAACCATGTGATTAAGAGAATACATATCCTTCTCTTTTAGTCAGCAGAGCATTTCAAAAAGGTACTTTCCACTGAAGTGTCCTGGTTCCTGCAGAATTACAGCTTTGTTTGCATCAGTGTCATATTTCTCATGATTTCAAAGTGAAATACTGTAGAATGGTCTGTGTCTCTCACTAATACTGAACATTTCCTAGACAATTAATTACAATTTCTTAAACCTCCAAAAGCAAACTGTTACTTTTACATTTACTGGTTAGTGTAAGGTGAATATTGCCATGGTTACTGTACATTAATCTGTATATTAATGCAGCAAGCTGGCTTCACAATGAGGAATAGATTCTGCTATGCAACTGAAAGAGAACACTAGTGACGGCTCAGCTTCCTCATCACAGTTAACGTCAGCTTGTGGTTTCGACTGTTAGAAGGATGAGGTTAGCTGGCAGTAATTTCAATTATCTGTACAATTTGAAGACTTTATAATGTATATCATAATCACTTCAGTTTAGCTTCAATACCTTATTGCTTCTATGTAATATGTGTATGCAATAAACTGGTTCTATAAGAAGCACAGGTATTCTATTCAAGAGGAGAACCATCAACCGTACAAAGAACCTTTTCTGTGTTAAATGGTTATTTGAATTGTCATGCTTTGGATGCAGAGCCATTGCAAAGAACCACTGAAGAATCACTTTTTTACTAGAGGCAAATAAAGGTCCCAAAAGACAAAGAAAGAACCGCTTTTCAGTTCTTTAGAGAACAATTTTTCAAAATATTATAATATCCTTGTTCTCTCTTCCGGTGCGCTACTACATTGCTAATGAAGCTCACTCACAAAGTGTCCAGTTTAAATAAAAGTTAACTGGCTAGTTGATTAATAAATTGACCTTTTCAAAGGTTAAGCAACATCCGCGTGATGCACAGGTTCTAGGAAAATCTTTCTTGACACACACCTTTTTTTTAAACATGAAACATGAACAAAATAGTTTTTGACAGTGGTTCTTAAACTCATCCATGGGGTCCTGAGGACTGTTGTGAAGATCACTGTTCTATGGCATCGCTACAAGAACCCTGTCTGGCACCTTTTTTTTTTTTAAAGCAGAATGCCTTTTATACGCTGTTGTTATTTTTGAGGTTACTGTTATCACTACTGTTGTTGATGTTATTGTTGTTGTTGTTGTTGATGCTGTTGTTTTTAAGTCTGCATTTAAAGAGGTCCATGAGAGATGTAAGGTCTGTGACCCTAATGAGTTACACTTATTCTTTCATACTTTTGATAAGACCACAGTTGTTTGAAACTGTGTTCTAGACACCAGATTTACACAAGACACTAGGCTATAGTCTTATATTTTCACTTTTGCTTAAGTATGACATACCTTTTACTGGCAAATACGCATCACATAATGTGGCATGGCTATTGCTAAGCACATCCTATGAGTAATCAGGACACATCTGTTTCAGACATTTCGCCCACATTCGGGGGCTTTCCAGCAAGATCTCTTTTGGCTGGCTACTACTACTGCCATCTTGTGGAAAGTTTTTACTCAGTCCTTAATACAAAAATGATTTAAGATTTGACCTTTCAAAAAAGGAAGTTATCTGGTTGCTTTAACACTTTTCGTTCATTGAACTTTTAATAGTAAGTTAACTGGCCTTAAAATACCTGTAAGACTGGTCACATCCACAGCACACCAGATCATGAACACTTCTTGAACTACATGCACATTGCTTTTTAATCTCCTCTGAGAATGCACCACATGTCTCACTTTTTAGCAGACATGTTGTAGACATTGCCTATGGACCGGCACATTGTGTCGCTCGTATTCTGTATTTATTGTCTAGTTAATGTTTTTGTACTTATTATCTATATATGTTCTCTGTTATCTTACTAGTGCATAAGCACTCACTTCCTCGTGTTATTGTTATGCATTAGAGGATTAGCCTGAATGGGTTTCACACATGTATAATGCCAAGGAAGTTGAACTGACTTGAATCAAATTAACAGAACAAAGATTTGTTAAAGTATACAAGTGGTAAAGCTTTACAAGTTCAGCATACTCAGAATTTTAGGGCAACCGGGTTAATTACTTCTAAAAGTCTACATATTAAATGACTTTGTGTTACGTTTCAATGCTTTTCAGTAAGTGTTTTTGCTTATCCTGGTTACAAGCATGGTATAAGTATGAGTATCGTTTGCTGGATCTAAGTATTTGAGAATATGAGATATTGATCATATGCAACTTATAATGTAAAGAGTAGTACAATATTTTAGATTTCTCTAATTTAAGATCTGAAAAACACCCTGAAGTGTTTTTGGCAGTATATATTTAACCCCTAAAATGACCAGGACCCTTTGTATTCTATATTCCTGTAACACTTTGCCTTTGCCTTCATGTAGTTACTAAATAACAAATCTAAGGGTTTAATAAGGGTTATGGGAAAGGGTTAAAAAAACGGTGTCTTTGTCATAAGACATCCGTTCACTCCATATGCCAGATCTCTTTAAGCTGGGTTTAAAAGACTATAAAAATCTGTCTGTCTAAATGTGTCACAGATCTAATGTTTTAAAGTCAAGGTGAATGCAAAAATCTGAACTGATCTAATTAGATGTACATCAAGCAACCTTAATGTGTATGTTCAGAAAGTTTTCAATGTCTGGGTCATTTTCAAACACAAATGTGAATCATCAAGCAGGAAGGAACTGATTTGTGCAGTAAGGCTTGCAATGTGCAAGGTTGCTTTAGTCACGCATGCCTAGTAATGTAGAAATAGAAATGAATAGAAATGTCTTGTGTACCACACTGCCAAATCATAACCTCAAACCAACTTCCCATCTAATGCCCCAACAACCTGCTTCCCAACTCAGTAGTTCATGGTAACACTCCACATATACACTATACAAGTACACCTTCATGTCTTTAGAATCAGTCCACAATGCATAGACCAACTCTGGAGATCCCTCATTCCTCATTGTTACGCTGACTCTGGGGTTTGAGGAACAGTGTACCAAAGCATTCCCTCTCTGGCACATTATTCACATATCTCAATGTCTCTCTTAATGACTCTTCTGTGAAGGCTTTCCACAAGGTTTAGGAATGTGTTTATGGGAATTTTTCATCATTCTTCCAGAAGCATATTTGTAAGGTCAGACACTGATCAGGTCAGCCTGGCTCACAGTCTCCAATCTAATTCATCCCAAAGGTGTTCTGTCAGGTTGAGGTCAGGACTCTGTGCAGGCCAGTCAAGTTCTTCTATGGAGCTTGCTTTGTGCACTGTTAAAACAAGGGGCCATCCCCGAATTGTTTGGAAGCATGAAATTGTTCAAAATCTCTTGGTCTACTTAAGCATTAAGCATTAATTCACTGAAACTAAGAGACGAGTCCAACTCCTGAACAGCAACCCCACACCATAATCCCCCCTCCCCTGCACATGCCACAATACAGTCAGACAAGGATGCAGTCAGATGAGTCCAGTGGTGGAGTGCTTTACAACACTGCAATTAACGCTTTGCATTGCACTTGATGATGTAAGGCTTGGATGCAGCTGCTCGGCCATGAAAATCCATTCCATGAAGCTCTCTATGCACTGTTCTTGAGCTAATCTGAAGGCCATCTATCATTTTACATGGCCTAACACTTCATGGCTGAGTTGCCATTGTTCCCAATTGTTTCCACTTTGTTAAAATACCACTGACAGTTGACTGTTGAATATATAGTAGTGAGGAAATTTCACGACTGGACTGGACTGGACACCACTCTCAATACCACCCTGGAATTCACTGAGCTCCTGAGGGGTTTTATACAGCCGTGGCCATGGAAAGGATTGGAACACCTGAATTCAATGATTTGGATGGATGAGTGAATACTTTTGGCAATATAGTGTTTTTAAAGCATCATGATGTCCAGTGACCTTGTACCAGCACAAATCCTGTTAATATAACAAGAGCATGATGCAATCTCTGTTGTGTTGAGCACGGTCCACCACCATGATAGGACATTTTTGTTACCAGAATGGAGCCTTGGTGGGTGGTTTTGTTAATAGTGCAGCGTTACAAGCCCAGGAATCGTTGACACATGTAGCAAAACCACTGCCTAAGTTTTAATTAACATCTTCTGACCCTGGCTGTAACTAAGGCACACTGTCCCTATGTGTTGCAATTTGACATGAGACATGAACTTACATAAAGATCTAGTTTGACCCACTAAGAAACCAAGTCTGAGTCTCCAAATAACCGTGAAAGGAGGCCAGCTCAGCCCATAAGCCTGTGATTGGCCAGCTCAAGCCATATTTATGGTAGAATTCAGGTTTTTGCAAGGTGATGGAAAGGTGTTCACAGTAGAAAGAGTGTGTGACCCAGTGAGAGAGCAACCAGCATTTAAAGCACCACCATTTCCCACTGTTGCCCCAGCCAACACATTTCCAGCTAAGCCCACAGTTTATAAAAGACCCAAGTGATTGGCTCCCCCAACTTTCCATAGCAGCAGCAACAGTAAAAAATACAAAGTAGGTTTACCTGGTAAAAAGGCAATCAGTGTAGTTTCTGCTCCAACAGGCTGAAACACATTATTAATATAGACACTTTATGGACACAGACGTTTTGGGACACATCTCTTAATTATTGAATTGAGATGTTTTGTTTAGTCCCATTGCCATAGGTGTATAAAATCAAACACCTAGCCATACAGTCAAACATTTGTGAAAGATTGTGTCAGTCTAGGGAGCGCAGTGAATTTTAGTGTGGTATTGTAATAGGATGTCACAATTTATGAAATATTCCGTAATCAACTTTCAGTGGTGTTGTTGAAAACCTACAGAGTGTGGTGGGGAAGTGCTGTGACGCACAGTGCGTAAAATTCACCAAACCTGCATTGGGATTAACATCCGAACAATGACCGTGTGCTGGGAGCTTCCTCCAAATCCAGATGCAAAATAAAATTCTAGCGTAAAATTCTTTCAAGACATAATGTTTGCACTGCTTGTCCTCAAACAACACCATACTGAACACAAAGCTAAAACTGCCATGCTGAGATGACCTATGCCCATGTGCCCACTGTACAGTTTGCGTAAACTAACCATTAACAAACCACAGCTTCCCAGAATAGTCCTTGAAATAGAGAACAGAAATTTTAGCAAAAATTAAGAAATAATACAGAGAAATGAAACGCCCTGCGGCTTTCTTAAGAAATTCTTGAGAAAGTATTTGGTCTACCTAGAAAAATGTCATAAGCAGGAAATTGGCGAGACAGTTTAAACTAAGATTAAATTGCAAGATTTGTATTGGTCATAACATTCAGATAAAAGATTGCTGGTACAAAACGCACAATTATTGTATCTTAGCGTTAATTATATTACTTGACTTTTTAGAACTTATACACTCATACACTTTGGCCAAAAGTGTTTTGGACACCTGACCATTACATTTATATACAGTGGGGTGGGAAAGTTTGGGCAGTCTTGTTCATTTTCCTGATTTACCTTTTTAAAGCATTGATTGTTTGGATAAAAAAATTCCGATATATATATTATATAGGGGACAAACAGTGATATTTGAGAAGTGAAATGAAGTTTATATGATTTACAGAAAGTGTGCAATAATTCGTTAAACAAAAGTAGGCAGGTGCATAAATTTGGGCACTGTTGTCATTTTATTGATTTCAAAACCTTTAGAACTAATTATTGGAACTCAAATTTGGTTTGGTAAGTTCAGTGATCGTTGGCCTCCGTACACAGGTGACTTCAATTATGAGAAAGGGTATTTAAGGGGGGCAATTGTAAGTTTTTCTCCTCTTTGCATCTGCTCTGAAGAGTCGCAGCATGGGAGTCTCAAAACTACTTTCAAATGACCTGAAAACAAAGGTTGTTCACCGTCATGGTTTAGGGGAGGGATACAGAAAGCTATCTCAGAGATTTCAGCTTTCAGTCTCCACTGTGAGAAACATTGTGAGAAAATGGAAGACCACAGGCACAGTTCACGTCAAGGCTCGAAGTGGCAGACCAAGAAAAATCTCAAATAAACAGAAGCGAAGGATGTTGAGAACAGTCAGAGTCAACCCACAGACCAGCACCAAAGACCTACAACATGATCTTGCTGCTGATGGAGTCACTGTGCATCGTTCAACTATTCGGCCCACTTTACACAAGGAGATGCTGTATGGGAGAGTGATGCAGAGGAAGCCTTTTCTCCGCCTACATCACAAACATGATGTAGGTATGCTAAAGCACATTTGGACAAGCCAGCTTCATTTTGGAATAAGGTGCTGTGGACTGATGAAACTAAAATAGAGTTATTTGGGCATAACAAGGGCCGTTATACATGGAGGAAAAAGAACACAACACTCCAAGAAAAACACCTGCTACCTACAGTAAAATTTGGTGGTGGTTCCATCATGCTGTGGGGCTGTGTGGCCAGTACAAGGACTGGGAATCTTGTTAAAGTTGAGGGACGCATGGATTCCAATCAATATCAGCAGATTCTGGAGACCAATGTCCAGGAATCAGTTGGAATCAAAGCTGGATCTTCCAACAAGACAACGACCCTGAACACTGCTCAAAATCTACTAATGCATTCATGCAGAGGAACAAGTACAACGTTCTGGAATGGCCATCTCAGTCCCCAGACCTGAATATTATTGAAAATCTGTGGTGTCACTTAAAGAGAGCTGTCCATGCTCGGAAACCATCAAACCTGAATGAACTAGAGATGTTTTGTAAAGAAGAATGGTCTAAAATACCTTCAGCCACAATCCAGACTCTCATTAGAAGCTGTAGGAAGCGTTTCGAGGCTGTTATTTCTGTGAAAGGAGGATCTACTAAATATTGAGTTACGTTTTTTTTTTTTTGGTGCCCAAATTTATGCACCTGCCTAATTTTATTTGCCTAATTCACACACTCTTTTCTTTTTTAATTTTAGACAATTATTGCACACTTTCTGTAATTCATATAAACTTCATTTCACTTTTCAAATATCACTCTGTTTGTCCCCTATATGACATATTTAATGGAATTTTTTTATCCAAACATTCAATGCTTTATAAAGGTAAATCAGGAAAATTAACAAGGCTGCCCAGACTTTCGCACCCCACTGTAAGCTTGCTTGACATCCTTTTCCAAACCCGTGAGCAGTAATATGGAATACACCTTCAATGCTGCAGCATTTAAATTACTCTTCGCTTTACAAAGAGGCCTAGCTGAAAAAAAAAAAAACCCAACCCATTATTCTTTCTTTACTGTTGGCACTATGCATTCCGGTTAGTAGCGTTCCCCTGGCATTTCCATTGCCAGTTCTTGTGCTGACGTTCTTTCCAAAAGAAGTAGTGGAGCGATGCCACAAAGAACTAGCCATTTTTACATGCTGCTTGATTTAATGGCTGTGCTCTGTCAGTTTGTGTGGTCTATTGCTATTGCTAAGCCGTCGTTGCTCATTGACGCTTCCGTTTCACAATAACAACATTTACAGTTGATGCATGTGCATGTACTTTATTTTATACACCTGTTAGGGATGGGTGTGGCTTAAAAAATAGGAGTGGTCTCCACATACTTTTACCCACACAGTGTATACCAGACTTCTAAATCAACACTGATTAGTACAGGTACGAATGTTTGTCAGAACTTTATTATTTTAATCTAGGTTTAATTACAGTTACTAAGTCTAACACTGTGTACATATCCTAAAGCTCATATTACTTTGAAACCGCATTCACAGCAGTAGGGCTCTGGCAGTGCTCATCTTGTTCCTCCTTGCACAAAGGCACAGATACCGGTCCTGCTGAGGGGTTAGGGACCTTCTACAGCCTTGTCCAGCTCTCCTAGAGTAACTGCCTGTCTCCTGGAATCTCCACTGTACTCTTAAGACTGTGCTGGGAGACACAGCAAACCTTGTGGCAATGGCACATATTGATGTGCCATCCTTCAGTAGTTGGACTATCTGTGCAACCTCTGTAGGGTCCAGGTACCGCACCATGGTACTAGTAGTGACGCTGACCCAAGTCAACTGCAAAACTAGTGAAGAATCAGTGGGAAAAGATGAGGGGGGGACAAAATGTCAATGACCTCGTCCTTTTAAACCATTCCTGTTTTGGGGGGTGTCTCATTGTTGCTCCTCTACTGCACCTGTTATTAATTTCATTAACACCAAAGCAGCTGAAACTGATTAACGGCCCTCTCTACTACTTAACTGACCAGATCAATATCCCTGAAGTTGAACTGAGTTGATGCTATACTGTGATTAAAAAGTGTTCCCTTTAGTTTTTTGAGCAGTGTATAATTATCTATTCACCTTAGTTAATGGATGGAGTACCGTAGGACATTTCACAAAGCAGAATTCATCAGTCCATGTGGCACTCCGGTACTAATACTAAAATAACATGTATAATATATTAAATTCCAATATACTCTTGATTCTGAAACCTAAGTGATATGAAGGAAAAGAGAAACACGTTGAATTTGAATCATTTGAATTTAAAAAAAGAGCTTGAAATGTGCAGTGTAATAATATGTGACAGGGCCTGATGTGAGAGGGTCTGACCATCAAATATTGATGCCTTTTATATGGTAGAATCAAAACTTTCTTGAAACCTTTTTAGAGAAGTGTAATTTACAATTTCAGTGATGATTCTTGCCAGGATTTTTAGAAGGCTGAAAAGGTCTGACCCATTATCTTCATAAAAAAAACAAAAAAACAACAAAAAAAAAAACACTCTCTGTTGATTATTGCCACTTCATAACCACTAAGGGCACTGGACTACTTTTTAAGTAATAGTTTATATAAATGTGACAGGATAGGTCATTAATGGGGTTTTTTTTTCACTTTTTTCACTTCAATATAGAAAAACTATTTAAAAATATAGCCACAGCGGCAATTCGGGTCCTAGCATGTATGTATCTAGAGGCACGTAGAACCTAAAGGAAGTGGGACTTTCTAAAAAGGCCTTCATTTGCCTAAAATAATGAGCAGTGGTCTATTAACATTATATAGACTGAGGCTTATGTGTACAGGCCCTTATATCATAAGGTGCTATAGTGGCACATAGGCGTGAGATTAAAGGCCTTACACTATGTCAGAAAGGATCCAAGTGATTATTGAACATTTACCATAAATAATGAGCAGTGTTCACATTATATAGGCTGAGGCTCATGTGTACAGATAATTAGAGCATGGATTAAAGTGTTAGAGATCATTTATATAAGTACATGCTATAATACGACAAACAGGTCCAGGACTCAGACTACTGAGAGAGACAGATCAGATCGGAACAAAATGTGTAATTTTTTTAATGCACTTGTATTTGTTCAGAGTACTGCAGAACATAATGCTAAACCAATATTTTCACCACAAATAGAAATATGTGTAAGTAATGAGTAATAAACGCTATTTTAATGAATAGCGCCCCCAAGTGGCCAAATCAAATGAAACTTGACTGGTTGTTAGAAAGTATCTCTGTAGATACACCATTCAAGTTTTATGATGATTGGTTAATGTTAAGCCTGTCAAATGCCTACTGAAAGCTGATTGGCTTTTTTTGGAAGAAAGGTTCCTGAGTTATAGAATTTTTTATTAATTATGTATTTCTTTGTTTTAAATATGGCGGCCATATTGTTTACAAAAGTCGACATGGGTCTGGAGGATTTTTTTAGATTTTTTAAAGAATGTTTGGGCTTAAACCCTAAGACTAGTTCGCAAAAGTTGGTTTGAAAAAGATCTAAGTAGGCGGAACTTAATGGTCCAAAGTGATTTGTTTTGACCCAAGGAATTTGGAAAAAATGTCATTTTGTCTGGCAAAATTTTGGTTTAGGAGAGATAGGCCAAAATGTATTTTGGATTGCTATAGCGCCCCCCTTTGGCCCATTGGTACCACTTTTTGTGGCTGAGTCATTTCAGAAGAAGAAGAAGAAGAAGAAGAAGAAAATTGGACAAATACAATAGGGTCCCTGCACTACGTGCTAGGACCCTAATTATTAAAAAACATTGGACAGCCTAGTGAATGACAATTTCTTTCACAAAACAATATAGTCATTTTTAAATCAATCTTCTTTTCAGTTTTTTCATGTTTTAATCACAGTATAATATGCGGGAATGATAATGTACATTCCTATGTAGAGAGGCACAATGTAACCACTATTTAAAACTCGACAATCAAAGTGTTTCCACAAAATTAAACCAATTTGTTTTCAAATAAATGTCTAAAAGGAATCCTGTGTTGTAAGCAGAAAGTTACGGAGCTGTAAATAAAATAAATCAGTACTTTAACATGGCCAGAAGGAGAATGGAGTAAAATGGTAATCAAAACCTGAGGGAGTTAAATTGACCCAAACAAATATTACAAATGGGTAATAACTAGGACTGTATTGACGGATGGTTCATTGCCTTATATAATTCTTATTAACTGTTTTCTATGTAAATATTAAATTACTAGAGCGGCCAAACTAGCTGATTAGCTGCCATGTTTCTATTCATACATTTTAGCTCACCAAGAACTTAAATAAACAATCATTAGTCATTGCTAAAGTTAATACAACACCAGTCAAATGTTTTTTTTCCAGAAGGTGACATAAGCTGTATTAATAAATGTTTCCTGTTTTTGTTATTTACAAGTGTTTGCATGAATCCCCCCAAGTGCACCCAACAATGAACCCCTAATGACAATGCATGCAAATTCTGTTTACTGTGATATATACATGATCACAAAAGCTGACAACTGTGGGACAAAACACTGACATGTGATTTTGCAATTTTTGGACAAGGCTAGTAATTAGATTTTATAAATGACTCAAAATCTTTTAATTACTCACTAAAACATCTGTTCTTTTTAAGCTGCACTATGTAGGATTAGGAGACTTGGAGACCTTTCTGGTGGAGAACTATAATTGCATGAAATATGCAGAAGAACAATTTGAACAGTGAAACTGCATCCCTGAGCAGAGGAATTGTGAGAATGTTAATAGAGCACTTAAAGGGATTTCAAACTCGCTGAAAGACGCTTATCTGATGAAGTTATTGAGGTTACTATATTACCTTTATAGTAAATAGTAAATCTACTATTGTCCTCATATTGTCATCAGTGTGTGATGTTAATGCGTAATGACGGTGCTTTGAATAACTTCTACCAAATCTGACCCCACATGTTTGACTTTACCATTTTAGGCCTAACTGGTGTATTTCAGGTTTATTTCAGGTAAATAAGTGTATAATTTACTATTGTACATTTTATAATTAGTATAAGAACTTTAGTAAGATTTTTTTTATTTGCTGTTTGTTACTCTTTCCTTTTACCCAATGAGCACTGGGATAGGCTCCAGCAACCTCCATAACCCAGAAGGATTTGCATCTTAGAAGATGAATGAATAATTATTCTTTTTGTAAAAAGTAAATATGCTTTTGTTTCCAAATGACATTTTAAACTGCCCTAAAAAAAAGTTTCTAAAGGGTTATGATGTCGGATCAGGAGAAAAAAAATAACCATTTCATTTTGTGGAGGTGCTTTAAGGTTGCCCACAACTCATTTACAAACATGCCTTCATTAAAAAAAAAAAAAGCACCTACTGAAAGGAAACTAAAGTGCTTCTTCCATGGCATCACACCAAAGAACCTTTTTTCGGCACCTTCATTGTTAGAGGGGCATAAACCTTTCGTAAGAAACCTAACAGTTTCACAAACTTCTTATGTGTTGACTCATTTGCATCAACCTGCCACGTGCCACTGATGCCGAATGTGGTGTGCAGAGCCAGAATGGTTTGGTTTGTTGTGCCTCTGTGCTTCCATCACACCAAATAGGTGACAACCCTTATGGTTGCCCAGAGCCTTAAACTATAGTTACCTAAATGCGTAAAGGTTTGAATGGTAAGAAAAATCCTGGATGATAAAAAGCAAACTGTTTTCAAGATTGCACTTTCATTCCAAATTTTAAATTTGACAAGAGCTATAAGAAATACCGTACAAAGTACAAAAGCTACAGGGATCAATATTTCTCTGAGAATTATAAAATTATTTATTTTTGATGTGATTATACCACTATAAAGCTGAAAGAAGTTTGTTAAATAACATGTTTTGTTTATTTTCTATGAGGAAATAAGTTATACATGCTCTACAGAACATATTTTTGCATGTTTTAATGCAAAATTACATCGTAGTTACTGCATTTAACATATTGGAGAAAAGGACTAAATTCAGCCTGAGCAAAAGTCATGTTTAACTTATATTCACTTGGACAACAATAATGTTTTCAATAACATAAGCAAATACGGCTGCAGGAAAATATATAAAATGATGATAATACGTGAGTTAACAGACAGCTAGAAAGAAAACAACGAGCAATAATCTGAGCTGTACATACTTCTGTAATATCTGAGAAAGTAGCATAACACTGAGAAGAAAATTATAATAAAGAACAGATATAAAATGAATATCCAGAATGGCCTGTAGTTAAAAAAACTGATGAACAAACAAATACTGAACAAATGAACAAATACTGTAAATGGGTAATTATCTTTATTTTCTACATTTTACCTTTTTTACATTTAATATAGAACAAATGATGTAAAACTACATGGATTTGTCTCGCTTATGATATTTAAGGTCAACTTATTTAAAGTTATTACTGAATATAAAACAACAAAATTTACTTTCCAATACAGTGTAGGCCACCAAAGTATTCTCACAACCACCTGAGTTTTTTATACATTCCACAATATTGAGTAATGTTTGGTATAAACAAGGGCACATTTTATGTAACATAAGATGCAACAGAAGCAGCTCCTTATGTTGCTATTCCAAACAGTACATACTTTACTTTTTTGACAACTTATATAACTCATAAATCATCCCCTTAGGCTTATTTTAGACTTTGAGGAATATATTTACATGATTTAAAATATATGTATGTACTGTGAACAGCAATGCAGTGGACTTTAAGAGAAGTGGATAAAAAAAGACTTCCATTTAATACCATTACTGCCATCTTGTGGCTCTTTTCATTGAGGCCAACTATGGTGGGCTCACAGGAGAGAAATGAATGTACCAACTTAAAAGTGATTAGACAGGGAGGGCTTTACATTTCAGACAAGTCTAATATTCACAATATAAAAACACATTACTTATTCATATAAATTTAATAATAACAAAAGATATAAAAAATAAAAGATTACAGACACATTCATTCTGGTGCTCACTTCAGGTCTTCACATCTCCATGTAGGCCAGGCCTGCTGGTGAATAAACACAGTGGAGGATTTGTTAGAGATATAAGATGCAGTCGGGCATGACTGGTTTTGTATTTGCTACTGAGGACTGTGGTTAAAACCACACGCAGCAATCTTCAACCGAATGAGCACAGCAATCAAAACAAACAGGCAATAAAACATAGGAGTAGATCGTAAGCGGGGTCTGATTTTTTAGAAGCTATAAAAGCACAAAGGTGTTTTACTTTCCAAGTCATTTCTCACATTTACTAATTCAAATAAAACACAATCTCTTTACTCGGACATAAGGAATAAGATCGTCACTTTCGAAATGACTAACAGGCTTAAAGAAAGGGAGGGGGATTACCCACATGTACACTGGCAGACAAACACATTACCCACATTCTCAACACACTGTGGCTTCTACTCCGACAACACAAGCGCTTACAGATCTGTGCAGATCACGTGCACAATATGCAAAACACTGTGACGTATGGCTGCGTAGGCGTGTCTCGTCTCTCCGAAAAGTTTCACTATTGTTCCAAAGATTAATACGAGGTTAACTTCCTCCTAAGACGTAAGGCTTAAGACTTTAGTCACGCCCTGCGTTTTTTCTACTTTATTTTGTATGGTTTTAATGTACAGTCGTAATTAATTTTCACACGACCATCTTCTCGGTAACGATTAGAATTAAACAAGCTGTTTCTCTAAAACTGAAACATGGAAATGGACTCTGGTCAGACTGAATTGTCCTGTATTAAAAAGGATTTAATGCTGAAATACTCCTGATCATTTCAGTGGGAATAGGCAGGGCTAAAACTGCTGTAGGCTAAAGTGGGGCATATATGTAAAGGCCAAGGATTCACTGGCCCAGAAACTTTTTTAGGCCAGAAAATAGTGCCTATGCAAACAGCAAGAAAAGCTGTTTATATACAAAATTATTAAGCGTTGTGGAAAGAGCACAAGAACTAAGAAGCACTACAACTAGTCTTCTTTATTATTTATTTATATCACAAAGACACATTCAGTACTTGAACTTAATCTGTTTGCCGGTGTCTTAATCAGATTCTAGAAATCATGTTTTTCAGCACTCTTACTCAGATTTCTTTCATTGTTTACAGTCTGGTCATGTGTGAAAACAGACCTCTTAAGGCCAATTAAGTGAGCAGCACTCAAAACCCTTTTGGAGCAACACTAAAACCAACTACATGCTACGACCAAATGAAGAATTGAATGTATTTTTACGATGTTGATGATGTATGTTTATATTTTCCACTGAAATGACTGCATTTTACAATGTGTTTATGTCACGTCTTAAAACCTTGTTTTTAATGAACCACCGCCACGCCGTAGCCGGGTTAAGGGCTGAAATATTGGTTCCACCACAGCAACGTCCACTTCATAAATCTGAGGTTTGCTTCTCATTAGATTTTTTTAATTCCATCTTAAATAACATACAAGTACACCAAGCAATAAGATTGGGCCAACTGAATTATGCGACTATACGACTTGACTAGCCAGTTTAATGTACCAAAGCACTGTTAGCCGCCTCAGCCCAGGT
>JAMWET010006655.1:1230000-1532500 GCA_024036415.1 Prochilodus magdalenae | reverse complement strand
TACTGAGATATGAACTAGCTGACAGGATTTTTCCAATAAAACTAGTAAATACATGAACGGCAATCTAACTTACACTGTAAATTACTTGGTTTGGACTAACAGACAGCTTTACTAATTTGCACTTATGGGGTCTGTACTCATAAATGACAAGGTAGCCATCCACTGAAAAAAATATATGCTAAACTTTCAGCCATCATCTAGAGAAATTCAATCAGTGGTTGTTACTAGGCATTCTCAAAAAGAAAAACGACAACAAACACCGAAATTCCTAAAGACTGAGTGGACTAATAAATCCATGTGATGAGCCAGTTATTTCTTATTGGAATATCAGATGGAAACAATCGTGCAGGAGCAGCAGCTGACTGGAGCAGGTGATGAGATATAATGTTCATCTTTTTTTTTAAATGTATGTGAATTTTTCATCAAAAAATATTTACAAAATGTTCTTACTGTCACAGAGAGGAACTGTGTGAGTTCACAGGGTTTATATCATATATATTCTAAATGGATGTGTTACTTTGTGTCACCTGCAATAGGAAATATAACTAAGCAGATGTAGGACAGCCGTCTGCCCAAACCTGCCAGCCGCTCTGCAGGTGTTCGGCTATAACAAATGGTTTCAGTGATCAAATGTGAAAAATATAAATTTGACATTTCGGCTTAACTTGGTCAGCCAGCTTACCTCAATAGCCCAGCCCTGAGATGAATGCTCAATCCTGTAAGTGCGGACAAACGGAGTTTTCCTGGGGGGAAAGAGACAGAACACACAGGTTAAGTGCTGCTTGATTTAAATGTGCTTTCCACACAATACTATTTTCCCTATTTCAAAACCGAAATTCATGTGACTTTAATGGAAGTTTCCTACTCTCGCGTGAAACGACACCGGTTTCTCGGCAGTGCTGTAACTGTAACTGTGTGGTGGATAAAAGAAGCGAGTGAGTTTTAACACACGTTGTAAAAATTAAGCTGTCTATGAACACCGAGTCTCTAAAGGTTAACTTCAGAGGCAGTTTAAAAACGTGACCTAAATATATGGGAACCTATCTTTCACATTCCCGAGGCAGAAATATGTTTATTTCTTCCCCCTAAAAAGCGAGATATCGCCTGAGAAAATCTGGTGCTAGGTCTGATGTGTTACCTGACGCAGAGGCACAGAGCTCCCGGCACACTCTGGCTGTCCCTCAGGAGGAAGCTTCCATCTTTCCCATACTTTTCCAGCAGGCGCTCCGTGTCCTCCTGCCCGATTTTCCAGTAGTACACACACCGGAGCATGTTCGCCGAGGCTGGAGAGTCTTCTGCTGGATATCTGAGGGTCTTTATTTCGCGAATATGAGCTCGAAAACGGGAGGCGTGGCGGAGAGAAAGCTGCACTTTCACACACACCGCGTCTGGTTTGGTGAGCTGGTGGCATGATTTACAAGAAAACGTCACGCGCCACCAGCATGTACAGCAGTGCGAGAAAATGAGCTTAAAATAGGGAACAGGATGAATGGACTGGACTACTGAGAGCCAGAGCAAGGCCTCGGATCAATAGTCAGTTGTAAATACGATAAGGGGGTCTAGGTTCTGCTTTAGGCAGGTGTCAAACGCAGCCTCTGCTGGGCCTTGTGTCCATTTAGGCCATTAGACCTGCCCTACTGGTAAAGGATCATTAGAGCCGGATTCTAACCTGCTGCTTTTGCTTTCTAATGGGAGCTGTCCTAATGTAGCATTAGCTACCACTATCTTATCAGTATCTTCCTCCTGGATAGACAGGAGGATTCGAGACCACTGCTGATTCCAAAGCTGGTGTTTTGGTCAGCATTTTCTGGGTGGCCCGCTAATCAGTATCACACAATATGGAGCTTTTCAGCACTAGTTTTCCTTCACTTCTTTGTAAATTAGTTTAGTTCATGATTTTTATCTAGTAACATTCCAACTGAATCCTTTGATATCAGGTTTAGTACTTCATTCATTTCCATTGAATTGAATCTAATAATTATTTCCTAAAATAAGAAAGTTTCTTTGCAGTTAAAATCAGTTTAAAGAGATTAGAAACTAGTTTTTAAACTGGTTTATTTTTTGGAGTTACAAAACAGGACAATAATCCATGTGGTGAGGTGAGAGAGTGGGCCTGCAGTGGTGTACAGCCAGCAGTGTGCTGACCTTAGTGAGTCTAGAGGACTGATATGTGCTTGTTATCTGGGCTTTCATTAGATTCCATTAAGAAACCATAGATGATTTTATCAAGTGATGTGAAAATTCATTTTGGAAACTCTCTAAGACAAAAGAGATGCTAAGTGACTTCAGCTAAAAGCGGCTTTTTAAAATACTGCAGCTGCAGAGACAGCAGGTCCATACAAGTGCATGGCCACCATCCTGGATGACAAAATGTCTTTCGATGCAAACACACAATCTGCAAAAACAATCAAATCAGATGCATCTGGAATCAACCCCAGAACCATTCCACTAGTAGCCATTTACACTGTGATATTAAACCCTAACACCACACACTGTGTTTGTAGCAGCAGAAACCAGCACACACTTTAATGGTTACTATATTCGTTTTTAGCAGCTTGGTGTCAGCCAGACTCTCCAGTTATGAGATTTTGGTCAGACCTCATCTGACCTGACTATGACACTCCAGTTGCAAACAAGAAGCTGCCTGCACCCAAACAAGGGTAAGTTTTTATTTAATTACTAGAAGTAAAGGGGGAAGAACAAAATGACAAGGTGTCGAAGGGTCTTAACTGCGTGAGACGTGTTGCCACAAGAGACGTTGCACCCCTGCAAGCCACAATTGCAAACAAATCAAAACAGAAACCTCTCTCTCACCAGACTTTTTTCTTTGAGTCAAGTGTCACACTGAGAATGGATGGGAAAAGCGTACAAATGCTTCACAGGAAACACCAAAATGTTGACCAAAGTTCATAAGCTGTTGTACAGAGTGTTTTACAGCGCACTATAATCAGTATAGGTTTCAGAGCCCCCATGCTTAGAACATCTATAATGTGAGTTTATTTACCAGAATAATATAAATGTGCTGCCCAGAAAGTATTTATACCAACCCCCTTTTATGCCTCAAAACTAGACAGACCGTTTTATTACTCTACTTTTAAGATTGATGATGTATGTACATTTAACCATTTAAGCTGGTTTGGAAAGAGTTGTTATATTAGTAATTGCTGACATTATCTTATACACTGTAGACTTAGATACTGCATTCTAGATGTCAGAATATATTTTAAGGCATTTTATTCAACAGTTTAAGTTCCTCAGGAACATCAAGAAGTTAAATGATAAGTACAGTTATCTGTTCATAAGTATTTCCTGATATGTATATCTTAATGTGTGTACCTCATAAATGTATATCTTTACATGTGTGTTTTATATATGTATATATTTATATGTATATGCCATATATCTGTGAGATTTACTCACCTTGGCATTCTGGATATTCATTTTATTAGAATTCTTTCTCAGTGTTGTACAGATTTCGCTGAACAATATGTGAAATTTAGCTTTAAATGTTTTAAAATTAACAAAAATGATCAACAGAAAGCGAAGAAATAACCATTTTGAACAGTTTAACTATGTATCGTGCTGCAAAGATATCTACTTAAGTTAGCATGCTAACTAGCTAGTCCCAGCCCATCATGTCTAATAACACTTTGTATCTGAAATAGTCTACTTAGACAGTAAGTACTGGAATTAAACCAGTGTGCACTGCAAGTGCATAGTATTCTCATAACCTCAAATGCCATTTTTCTTCTTAGCTTGGAAATCCTCTGCAGTTCCATTTGAATCATGGGATGGCATAGTGTGCTGCAGTCACATACTACAAAAAGTCTGCTGATTTAGTAGGACACCTACTGCTTGATTCATACTGCATGTTCATATAGTATGAAAGTAAACAATTTCGGACGCGTCCCTAGTCCTCGATGTTTTTGGTTGTTTTACCATTTGTTGCGTTATTTAGTTTTACCTCCCCCTAATGACAGCGTATGTAAATGCAATCTTTTTTATGACACCATAAAACCACTTAAATGGAAACAAGCAGTTTATAAGTTTTGGGAAGTTTTGGGAGAACATAGTTCACTCAAACTCAATTATAATTATTTAGTTAGTTTAGAACTTAAATGAAGAGACTGGTCACTGGATACAATATGAATGCTTGTATTGTAAGAAGAAAGCTAGAAAAAACAGCCAGTCAGCTTGCTGGTTACACCACTAGTGGAGAAGTGTGTGTATACACACAGTTCGGTAATCAGAATTCTGATTGGCAATGGACCAAAAAACCTACGGAATAAGACGTGACGTAAATGTAACGTTAAACTTAAACTTCATGCCACGGCTTGTCAAACATGTCTTGTTGCCATCTCATGGCAACAACATTTCTTGAATTTCCCTTTTCTTGAATTTCCCTCTGGGATCAATAAAGTATCTATCTATCTATCTATGGTTGCTGTTTTCACATAAACAATTCGATATTTGCAGATTGCAGGATTATTAAGTACATATAAACACATTCATTGTGACCCCATTCATGAGGGTTTTGTCTGATTCTATGAGTAATTACAAGTATGTTTTTAAAATGGTAATTTGATCTTCAGTTCTGAGTATTTTTGTCTGTACACATTAAAATATTTTTTGTTTCACTGGAATTAACAGCTTGGAGGCATTGCAAGGATGGGTGCTAAATGAACACACATAAACATATAAGGCCACATAAACTTCGCCAACTTCGACTGTCATGAAGTGATTCAGAATGGCAGTGGATCATCTTCAGTTATGTCTTGGTGGAGACAACCAACAAATCTGTGTGATGGCACAGTGGTCATGCTTTGTTGTTACGCGACACACGTCCAGAAGGCCTGGTGTTAATCCCCCTCCAACCCTACTGCAAAATCTGCAGGAACTGTGTGAGAATGTCTAAGAAGCATGGGATGTATTAACACAGGACCCTATTAGGAACCTCTACAACTCCATGCCAAGATGCAAATGGTGGCCCAATGCCACTACACTGCTTCTGTATGTGTAGCTCAGTAAATGTTTCCCATATTAGTCTAAATTTATCATCTTTTATTGTTCCTGGTAACCTTTATCTTCCCAATAGCATTGTAATCTGGCACTTCTTTCCGGATGCAACTGTTACTAGATGATTAGTGTGACATGGCAAATAGCACTATTCCGTAAACTCCTAACAACAGAGATACATAGCGTTAGCACAGTAATGCCTGGGGCTTGCTCGCTGTAAGAAAGTTTAAAGATGTATGATAATGATAAACCTACATTTGGCACTGACAGAACAAATAAATCTATAAGCAGTCTGGTACATGTCCAGTTAGCTTGCAAAATAATTTTTTTTTATCTAATTAATTATGAGGAAGGGTCTCCAGTGGGCTGCTGTAAATATACAGCTGTACCGAGTATGTTTTTAAGGAGGACACCTCAAATAAGTGAATCAGAGATAAAAGCTGTTTACATCTTCTCTGCCCTCATTGTGGTCACGCACTGTCCTGCTATATGTAGCTCAAAGGATAAGCCTTAAGCAGCCTGGCAGCTTCTTATTTTAATTATTCAGTCCACCTTAAATGGTACAGCAGTTATATTCTGGTGCCTGAGACCCCAGGAGTGTAGATGCTACAGACAATTCAATGGCAAAGATAACTTCAGGACAGATGTAATTTTGGTCATCCTAAATGACTACCTTTGCTTTTAGCAACATGGAGAAGGTTTTCACTTTTGAAACTGTGTTCTAAAGCATATTAACTTCTCTGTATGACCTGAAATAATGATTAATTGGAGTTTCATACATGGTACTACCTCTTGATATTTAGAAAAAGTCTTGGGTGGAATCAGGAACGATAGTCTTTATAATACAATATATATATATAATACAAGCTTTCTTACATAAAGTCAACCCTGGACAAAATTACTCTTACTTTGAACAGCTAAGCAAATTGAAGATTAAATGATCAGAAATAGGAAACACACGTTTCACCATTTTAAGCATTATCAGTGAGTTATTTTGGTTTTGTACAATTTCAGAGTGAAAAAAAGGAGTACCCTGCAAAAATCTGGGAACACTAGGAGATTTAAGCGCTCAGATAACTGTGATCGAGGTCTCAGACCTTTATTAGCCTGGTTATAGCTTGTTTACAATCATCTAGTTAGGAAAAGCCAGGTGATGCAAATTCCAAAGCTTATAAATACCCAGACTCCTCTAACTCAAAACACAGCAGTCATGAGTTCTTCTAAGCAGCTGCCTGAAAATCAAAATTGTTGGGGTCCACAAAAAACAATTTTTTAGGTCACCATTTCCTGAGTTTGAAATGTAATTTTAAAATGTCAGTTAACAGGAACAGTGGCAGTCAAGATAAAGTCTGAAAGACCAAGATAAGTATCAGAGACAGCTGCTGCGTCCTCACCACAAAATTCAGCAGCAGAAGATCAATTTTGAAAACGTACCGATTAGGGTTAAAACAGAATCTGGCCGCAATGAACAATGTTATGCTTGGAGGAAAAACAGGACACAGATTTTAATGAAAAGATCACCTCTCCAGCCATTAAGCATGGGGTGAATCAACCATGCTTTGAGGTTATTTTGCAGCCAACGGCACTAGGAACATTTCGTAAGTTGCAAAAAGAAAGGATTTCATGAAATTGCTGAAGCAAATGTAACATCATCTATGAAAAAGCTGAAAAGAGGATGGCTTCTAAAAATGGATAATGATCCTAAACACCCCTCAAAATCCCTAATAGACTACCTCAAAATGGCCCTTACAGTCCTCTGATCTGAACATCTTTGAAAATCTGTGGGTAGACCTCAAAAGAGTAGTGCATGCAAGATGGCCCAGGAATCTCACAGAACTGAAAGACTTTTGGCTGGCTACAAAAGGTATTTACAGGCTGTGATTCTCCCCAAAGGGGGCTCTACTAGGTACCAACCATGCAGGGTGCCCAAAGTTTCAGACATTGTTTTCTGTTTTGTCATTTTTTAAATGTAGAAGTTGAAAATAGAAACCTTTTTGCTTAAAATACAACAGAAATGTGTCATCTTTAACTTTATGCCTTTTGAAGATCATTTCATGTTTACCTTAACTTAAAAGTCCCCAAACTTTTGCATGGTACCGTATATATTCATAAAGATTACTTCTAAAGGAAAACATATAAAAAAGGGGCCTTTGCTGATTTTATAGAAAACTATGGAGACATGATTGTAATATACCTCTGCATGTACCGAAGAGACTTATTATACATGAGCAATAAACCTGTCAAACCAGGCATGGCTCCTTGTAGTATATCCATATAGTCCTTTAAAATGATCTCTGTTCAGCTGTACTACAAAGCTTGCATGGAGACAAAGCTGTCCTCACATTTTATGGTGTGATCGCAGATGCTGTTTCCTGTGTGATGGCTGTTTTTATTTTTTTTTTTTCGTTCTTATTTTCAGGATGTGGTAAAACACACACACCGGACTAAACTTTCATTCCAACAATATACATTCTAAAAGCACCACTGTATCCAAACTGTACACAGACCTGGTTCTTTCAGTTTCATACTAACAGCCATATGTTCAAGATGTAGTAGATTGATGATGATAATTATAAACACATTCATAAAAAATGAGTTTTTTTACATAGCAGTTTTTATTATCCATTCTCCCATGTTAATGTACAGTACAGTACTTGACAAAATCTAAATATGTCAGAAAATATTTTCAAGATACAAAACAAGAACAACACACTTGCAGTTAGCACTTCCCCATAATTGCTTATTTGTTATATTAGCAATGTTTATGATTATAACCAATTAACAATCAAAATAGACAATGAAAAGTACATTTCACCCACAGTTGTTCCAGTAAGTAAATTTGGCAGATACATAATGTAACCTCATCGCAGTTCATGGATTTCACAAAATGTTTCCATTAATGACATTTAACCCACCATGTTCTCAAAAAGATAAATAAATTCACATTAGTTTGATGAAATATTTCCTACAGTTACTCCACTCATTCATGGTGCATCGAAAGTTTGGAAGTACTTTTAATGTAATTTGTAAAAGAGATGACTGACTAGTTTGGGATAAAGAATGTCCAAAACCATGTATGTGTTCGATGTTGGTAAGTAGGCAGTTTTGGATACACTGTGGTTACTGAAAAGTCATAGCTCAGGTACAGTCTAATATGTTACCAGCCTTCTTAAATAAGATGAGTTATCAACAAATGTCTTTGTGGCTGATTTGGGCTAATCACACACTGTAAAAAGTGTTTCGTTGGTCTAACCTAACAAATACTCTCATTTGTTATCATTTGTTTATTCAACCTAAAATGGGATTTTTAGAGTAGAATTTCCATGCCAGTAAAGTACTCAGAAGTTATGCCAAAGAAGAATACCAACATGTCCAAATACAACATGGGATCAATAACCATAAAATCAAGCTTTAAAATGGTTAAAAAGGTTAACAAATTCATTTTTATTAATGCTTATTAAAATTAACACACCAATTTTATGCATGCCTAATTCAATGGCATCTGCTATAGTACATTCAGAAAATATCATGATGTGAAATTTTACCAATATCACCCACACCCAATGACATTTTATTGCTGGGCAAGTGCTGAATTTAGCCAATAACACCAGGCTCTTCACTGCACAATCATTACTGTCATACTTGTAAAACTACACACTGCATATTCATATTACAATCATGGATCCCACAAGTAATCACTACAGAACCTATATTACAGTACCTTCTGGAAGCTGGTAAAGTGGACCAATACAAAATACATGTACACTAATGACTTTCTGTCGAATTGTAAGAGAGATTTAAGTGCTGGAATTCATACAGAGTAATCCAAGTCTGGACTAAAGACACTTTAAAACAGTGATCACCTACACTCCATCTGGAGTTCTACTTTCCTCCAGAACTGAATTTCAACATCTATCATCCAGCATTCAACCCTCTCTCTTACCCAATCTTACCCCAGCCAATCAAGAGCTTCTGAAGAGGCTAATTAGCAGGACCTGTGTGTGGCTGAAATTCAGACCCCAAAGGGAGGTAGATCTCCAGGACCAGGGTTGGTGACCACAAAAACCAAACTTTATGCCTTAAGTGTTAATGATGTTCAGAGCTATACTAAGTGGATTTAAAAAAAAAAAATACAGCAATTTTTAAAACGTAGTGTAAAATTTCAAGTAACTGAGCATACAGTTTATGCTTGAGATGTAAAATAGGTGTACAATAGTGCTTTAAGTTGCTTTAAAAAACATTATTGGTTTAAACTAGTTTGTTAAAAAAAAGTGCTTAATTGTTTTAATCAAGTGCTGCACTCATAGGCAATGTAACCTGTTCATGTCTAACAACAAATTGTCATGTCTGACAAATTAAAATCCCACCATGCTTGTTCCGATTTGTGCACAGGCTAATTCGGACAAAATAGAGACCAAAGGTAATTACATTTTTTAAAATAATGACATGCTCCTAACTGTTAATAAAACTGCCTCCTATGTGTTTGTTGAGCAACCACATTTGTGTTTCACATGCTTTAAGTCTGTTCCTAAGTGCAGGGATTCTGAAAACTGAAGACCTTTTCATCAGAGTAAGTGATTTCAGATCAGCTTGGTTCAGGTGTTTTCCGTAGTTGATGTTAATCCATTTCACTTTGGCCAGCCAAATGCTGCAGTCTTTTCTTGAGCTCATTGACTACCTTTTTCTTTGCTTCCTCCAGGCTGTCTTCCCAGTCTGCAGATTAAACAAACCATAGGGCAGTTATGGAGATATACACTAGTGCTCAAAACTTTGGAAACAAATTAGGGGCTGTGACAGCTATTTTGAATAATGATTCTCTTATGAAGCTACAGCTTCACCAATGTAAACGTGTTCAGAATGGTAAGAAGAGCTGTACAAGATTTCTTAGTAACTGGGAAAGCTTAACATTAAAACCACCTCCTTGTTTCTACAGTCACTGTCCGTTTTATCAGCTCCGCTCATCACACAGGAGCACATTGTAGCTCTACAATTACAGACAAACAATTTTAGCTCCCCATTACCTTGTTGTTTAGTGATCCGGGCCCCTACAGGACCACCACAGAATAAGTATTATTTGGGTGGTTACTGGGTATCATAAACTGGGTGGTTACTGGGTATCATAAACTGGGTGGTTACTGGGTATCATAAATTGGGTGGTTACTGGGTAACTGGGTATCATGCAGTGACACTGGCGTTGTGGTGGTGTTAGCATGTGTTGTGCTGGTGTAAGTGGATCACATATAGCAGTGCTGCCTGAGTGTTTAAACACCTTAGTGTCACTGCTGGACTAGTCCAGCCAACAGCATCCTGAGAATGCTTCACCACCCACATAATACCTGCTCTCAGGTGGTCCTGTGTATTTGAAACATGATGATAACATTTTAGCCATATATATTATATATATATATATAAAATAGTAACATATAATTTGACTAAGTATATTATTTAACATTTAGTAACATTTTGGCAACACTGAAATATTAAAACATCTTAATTTACATCATATAGCAAAATTATGAAGACACCCGATTATCAAAGCTTGATGGTATTCCCATTCTATTGCGAATGTAACAGACTTCACTCTTTTAGGAAGGTTTAGCAAGATTTTAGAGTGTGTCTGTAGGAATTTGTGCCCATTCTTTAAAAAAAGCAAAAAACATCTGGAATCTCAGACACTGATTTTGGACACGATATTAAATGATGTTCCAGTTAATGTCAGGTGTCATGGTACAGTGTACCTGATGACTTTTATTTGTTTATTTGCTTTTATCTTTACTCACTGAAGTGGCCTGAGGGGCTAATATAATAACTGATATGAAATTGGGGGGTGGACAAGTTTTAATGTTGCAGTGATGTGTGAAGAAAAGGGGTCATTCTTTGTCATTTTTATCACGGCAAGCTCGTTAGTTGTGCTTATTATGGGAGCTACTGTTGGATCAATGTGGACAAGAGGGAGAGTTTTTTCATGATATTTTGTTGTTTTTCCATTTTTTCTGGCCATAACTTTCTATTTTTAGATGTCAGTAATAAGCACTTACTAAATACTAAATATATTGTTTATGTAAGCAAAGAGAAATCTAGGAAAAAAAGTGTATACCTTTTACATTATATTTTTAAAAAACATAACAAATACCTGTGTACTCAGGACATTCTCGACTTCAAATGGTGTTATATATTTTGCAGCGTGATATTATGACATGATCTGTGCTGAGTTTACATTTATAATATTTATCCACACTACTGTATGTGCGGTTATTCGGCTAAAACTGACCAGCCATTATCTCATCATCTTACTATCCCATAGCTCATGGCTAATCTACATAGCTGGATTAAATGTAATGGGCAAAAATCTAAATCCATATGGCAGTTATGAATAGGATTTTTACTTCCAGATGCAGATGTTCCAGACTTCCAGACGCAGATGTTCAGCTCTATAGCACAAACTTAACTACGCATATACTCACACATATGTAGTGGTTGGTGTAGCTCAGCGGATAACACCAGAGAGCCACCACCACATGTGGGAGACTGGGGTTCGAATCCCAGTCTGGATGACTACGCTGTGCTACACCAATAAGAGTCCTTGGGCAAGACTCCTAACACTACACTGGCCTACCTGTAATATGATTACCCTTGTAAGTCGCTCTGGATAAGAGCGTCAGCTAAATGCCATTAATGTTATGTAATGTGTGTGTGTTGGGGGGGGGTGTATACATGAAAATACGTTGTTCTTACTTGGATGACTACAGGACAGTGTAACAGAAAACGTAGCTTTGGATCCCTGAGCCTCCTCAGTGTTCTCAAACACAGGCTGCTGCAGAGCTTTCTGTTTAAACCAGTCATCTAAGCAGTTTCTTAATGATGGGCAGTTTGGCTCTGTGAAATGACAACAAGAGGTTAAAAGTTACTTAAGTTCTGTATTATGCCAGCATCTACCTAAACATACAGCTTGCCAGAATGATGAAGTCATAAACCAATCACATGACCAGCTTTACGATATTAATTTATAATTCAAATTTATCTGGTCACCCACAAGCCCATACATGTGTTTGTAACTGTGTCATCTGTGTAATTCTGACCTGTCTCTTCCCCCAGCAGACGCAGAATGCGTTTGCTGAGAATCTTGCAGTTTTCTTTTTTGGTCTTTTGGCTGTTGCTTACTATGGTGTAGTCTTGGAATTGGAGGTCAACAGTGATCTTATGCTGATGGTGTTTAGGGGAGAATGTGAGATCTTTCTGTTGAGCCATTTTCAGTAAGTTATTAATCTGATGTTCAGCTTCCTCAGTGCTGCTGGACATGGGCAAAGCACCATGGCCAAACAGGAAGGGCAGAGAGGTCAGAGCTTTCTTCAGAGCGTCTTGTTTGGCCTCGGCCTCTGTGGAGCCTACAGAAAAGACACATTGCAAATTTACTTGTCTAGAGGCTTATCAAGTTTGATCTAGCTTTTTAGTTTAGGAAAACACGTCAATCTGTTTTGTGCTTCAAAGTAAGGCTGCAGGATACTGGAAAATAACTTGCCACTGACATTTCCAATATATGTTACCAAATATACCAAATTACTTGAGCAGGTGTTGGCTACATTAGATTTAATCATTCTAGACTGACTGGTGTGAAATTACTTTTTTCAGTGTGAAGCATTTTTAATTCTTTATAATTGGTTTTAAAGCACCAAACACAAAACCACTTTGGTCATGGATTTTTTTTAAAAACTAGTGAAATGTCCTTTTTTTTAAGGAAACAGCAAAAAAGCTGCAGCATTTCATTTGTCTTAAATGACATTCCACATCCTGTGATCATTGAGCATGCACACATTACAGCGACTTATGTCATACATTTTGCAGCTCTACTTAAATGTATATGAAATAAAATGTATTTACACAAATTAAAGGAAAAAGTCTGAATATACAGAATATGACACAATAATGTAATAATTTAACCAAAATGTAATAACTATAATAAGATTTTGCACTGAATGTGGTCATAAAATGTATTAAAACCCAATAATGAAATGCAATAAGATTTTAATTATATTTTACGAATTATTTAACACCCTTTTACATTACTGTGAGCCTACTAATTGCGTTTTCAAATTTGATTTACAGTTCTTTTGTATTTTGTACCATATAATTTCTGTCACCTGATTTTCAAAAACATTATTACTTTGCCCAGACTACAGTTACAAGAACCTGTCTCATAAAAAGTCTATAACGTGGAGGTTGAAAGACTAAAAGTCTCTGAAAGACTAAGACTTTGTCTCATCATGGGTTAATAATAATAACGATAAAAAGGATGAGAGAAATTTAGTCACAATAACTGCTCCACTGTCTAGTGTTTCAGTAGGAACAGCAACTACATAACATCGGCATGTAGATCTATGGGAAAGAGATCAGTAAACAATTGTTCTGGAAGTTTTGGTCAAAACCGCACATTCCACTGACTGATACTTATGCCATGGTTTGATGTGTAAGTAAAACAGAAGAGCAACTGTCCCTCAATTGTTTGAGAATGTCAATGCAAAACGTGGTCAGACTGTGTCAGCAAAAATAGTCTGTATAAAATAAAGAATTGGGAGGTTTAAAAATCGCTGACATTGGTCTACAAAGATCTGGAAAAGAGATATGAGTGAGATGGGTGTGTGGCATGTACTAAAACCACTGGTCTGGTGTTATGGTTTGGTAAGGGTATGACAATGCCACCATCCACAGGGCACAAGGGGTCAATGAATGACTTGATGGTTTGATGAGTGTGAAACTGATTTGATAGCCAGGGTTCTTAAACACTATCATTAAAACACCAATCCCTCCCACCAGTATAGAAATCTGTGCAAAGACATATTAAAGCTGCTCTATGGTGACCCAACATTGTACCAAAGAACATTACATTGTTTTTTCCTTAAATTTGTCACTTGCAGTGCCTTTGGCATTATACAGCCAACCTACTGACCTTGTCCCTCATAGACTAAACTGTATGTTATCTCTCTGAGGGAACAGTAGAAATCCTTATCACCGCTCACGATTTCCTTAGGATATGTCTGAGACTTCTGTGAAAAGTCTTGTTTCACCAACATCATTGCATTATCTGAAAGAGAGAGCCACACAAATCAAATTCATGCAGTAGCCCTACCTTTACAACAACACCTGTTCTTCTATAATTTTAGAGAGTCAAGGCAGAAAGGGTTACCTTGGTTTAGCTGTGTAATTCCCAATGCATGCCCAAGTAATCCATAGGTTTTGCGAATGGCGTCTTTCTTAGAGGTATAGGCATTGCTGTTCTCAAAGGTAAATTTGTCCAAGTTGATGTTCAACATTACGTTGATATTTTGATCAGCGCGAATGCGCTCTACTGTTACAGATGGAGACTTGAGATTATACACTGCCAGAAGTGAGCTGATCTCTGAAAAACATGCATAGGTACACAATCACATAGTAGATAGCTGGATCAGTAAAATTGATGTAGTCTGAAATACAGCCAGTTCAATTCAGTCATAAGAGCCAGATAGAGAGAAAGTCCAGAAATGTGCATACTGTGGGCCCCCCAGTACTGGAATTACTAGAATTAAAATATTTTAGTACTTTAATGAAAAAACACACACTGAGTAGACCATAATTAAGAGCTACTGTTTTCTGTTTTTCATCATCTGCTTTTTGATTATGGCACACCCTGCTGGATCTCTGTGTACCTGTAACATCCTCCAGGAACGCTTCTCCTGGCATTGAAGGGTTTGGTTCTTGAGACTCTGTCATCAGCCCAGCAGCAGCACAGTCTGGGGGCGTTGTGGGAGGAGGTTGGACAACAGTGACTGTCCCCTGGTTAAAGGCCTTTGTTTGAAGGATAGCATTCTCTTGTCCCTGTTGTCTTGGCTGTATACTGGATACTGCAGAGTCACAGCAAGTTCAGAACAAATAATTTTATTATAAAGTGTGTAAAAGCATATACTCCCCCCCCTAGGTTTCCATTTAAAACATATATTTATTACTTGATAAATAAATAAAGCTGTTCCCCATCAAGTTCACACACGGCTGTTTTCAAATGTACATTGTCAGTTTAACGACTGGTTATCTACCTCACCATCAAAGCCCTGAATTCTCCCTACAGAACAACATCTTCAGCTATACATTTAAGCTGTGTATGACAATCATTCCAACCTAAGGAATGTTGTCCTCCTAAAATCAGTAAACGTTGCACTTCAGTCTGCTAAATAATACTGTATGCTAAACTTAAGGGAGGCTTGCTGGAATCAAAAATTCCCTTTAGGTTTTGAAATAATGTTTCAGTAACAAAATTCAGAGAGGATTAAGCAAACGGTTCACTCTTTATTGCAGAAACTGTTTAATGTGTAATTTTTGAAAAAAAAAATGTAAAAAGTAATTTAGTATATAGCTTTACATTTTTTTTTTTTAATTACTGGTGGGTGGGATTCAGATAGTATGTTTTGAACTAAAGGGAACCGGAAGAATAGAAGAATATTAATAGTAAATAGTAAAATTTGTCAAAAATTTATTAATTATTATATTTTACCACATTTCAAATATTTTCAAAAGGTCAAATGGAAAAAAATGTTTCTTGATATGAAGCAGCACTCACCCTGTTCAACACCTCTGCTGGTGCTGGAGCTCCTTTCATCTCCAGTGGGCTTTTTTCGTTCAGTTTTGTATTCAGGATTTTCCATACCAAGAGCATCTAGACGTTCCTTCAGAAAGCCTTTGTAGTTTTCATTAACATCAGTCACTGAACCGCAGTTCAGGAATCCTGACAGGTGTTCTAGTGCAACCTTGGCTGCTTGTTGTTCTGCTTTTTTCTTCGTGGTAGAGCCATCTGAAAGATTTCATAAACCATGTAATGTACATCAGAGATGGGTAACATATAAAGCAAACAAAGCAAAGCTATTATGGCGAACAATGAAATAAGACTAGCGTTGCATAGGAGCTTTCTTAACAGGTTAACATTCACATGGTTTAAACAATAGTTAAAACAAAGCACAAAGTATAAACTTTGGATGCAGAAATTAATAGCACTGGTAGTTACATAATAACGAATGTAGACAAAACATTGTTCACCTTTGTCACAAAAGGAAAGACACTCCGTGAGTTTAAGTGTGCAGACGTTCTTATCATCCTGGCGATTCAGGGTTTCTGATGGTGGCTGTATACCATACTTATTAAAATGTGACAGAACCGCTGTCCTGAAATCCTTATCTGTTACGGGAGGAAGAACATCACATATTATCATGGTCAGTAAAGTGCAGAACAACCCCCTGACTAGACCACTACTGACTAGACTAGAAACTATAGTTTTACTGATACCTACCATCACCAGGATCATTCAGGCCAAACTGACGGGCCAATTTCATGTACGCTGATTCAACAGCTTCTTCCTCCTGTACATAGCCATCAGAAGAAACGTCTTTCCTAAAAACTATAGTCACGGTGGAGTAAAAGAGGCTGCCTGTAATCCAAAGCAGAAAATCAAAAGGAGTAAAATTAAATGTAGAATTTACTGCCTCTAGAGGCTGATACACATACATCAATTTACTGATACAGATGGAGATTTGATATGATTTCAGGTGGATTGATCTTTGTAAAGCTTGCAAATCATAGATGCACCCTTAAGATTTACTGAACTTTCAATAGAAAGTCAACTGTAAATAAGACATAAAACTTTAAAGTCTTGTTTAGAAGTTCTCTTATCATTTTAGGGCCAGGCTGATAATTACATTTTAAAGTGAAATGCATTTATTCACAGTGAAGTCAATTGTAACACTATGAAGATTACTAAGACCAATTGTTCAGTCAGAAGACCCTATACTGTACACATTTTGTGCTTTCCCAGAGCTCTATCAGGTGTGCTAGTGGTGGAAAAGTGAAGGAAGATGGCCGTTTAAAACCACAGCAAATTTCTTGTAAAGGCATCTTTATAGTTACTGTTGTTGTGGCTGCTGTTGCTGTTAATACTGTCACCTACCAATCGCACAAGGAATTTTCCTGTTTAACTGCAATTGTCTACAAACAATGAGCAAGACGGCATCATTTAGTATGCAACAAATGAAATCACTGACAGCTATAAATTACAAATTTTCTTGAAACTACTGAACTACTGACTGACTACTGACATAGAAAATCTTCAACCTAATACAAATGTGACCATATATATATATATAATATATATATTATAATATTTTATATAATATTAATTATTAAAATTAATATATAAATATTAACACCTTCCAAAATGATAATATACAGTCTGCATTCAGTGAAAATATCTTAAAAAAGGGTTTCCAGATCTAAAGCTATATCTAACAAGATCTGTGGCACATGGGTTTTTTATGCATCAAATAACCTTTAGATGTGATAGAATTATATTTATACTGCAGAGTTAAAATCTTGTAAAAAGAAAAAAAAGTGAAAACTATTGGAGGCATTCATGTGATACATCACATTCCTTTTGATTATGGCACATCCTACTGGATAGTTTTGTAAGCAAAGCAGATCTGACTCTACCTGTGTGATCCTCCATGATCGCTGTTTTTGCTATGGGTGAAGGGCCGGAGTCCCCAGTCTGTATCATCACTCCAACAGCAGCACAGTCTGAAGGTATTGTGGGTGGATGCTGGACAATAGTGACTATGTCCTTTGATTGAAGGTTAGTATTCTCTTGTTCCTGTTGTCTTGGCTGTATGCTGGATACTACGGAGACACAGTAAAACACATCTGAATCAGCTCATAAAATACTTGATAATTAACTAGTGACCTGCTTTATTTTCAGAACCACTACTGAAGTATCCTTCAACATGTTCTACTGCCAATAATCTTTACATACATGTCTGACCCAAAAAGGTATTGTTGATATTTGTATAACTGTGATAATGGCTCCATTACCAATATCACCAAACATGTTTCATATGAAATCCCTCATGCAGAAACCTTCAGTACGGTAGGGCTGTACCTGACTCAGAAATATGTCACTCAAATCATATTCGGTTGTTCAATGTAAAGATTTGACTGTTGTTTTTTTCCATTATCTAGCCATCACACAAAAACCCATTGGCATGAATTTCAGTGATGACTTTGACCACATTTACAGAGTCATTGGAACATGCTTTTGAGCATTTTTAAACTCAATAAAAGAGAGTGGTGCAGATGATGAAGAATTGAAACTGCAGTCTGTTTTAATTACCAACATATACATTGACCGATGTCAGCGTGTAAAATAATTATGAGGTAGCATTACATCAAGGGGACGGCTTGGGAACAGGCTTGGGAACAGCACACACATGACAAGGCGAGGTGAATTATCGGAGTTCGAGAGAGGCATGGCGGCAGGGGCCAGGCGGATGGGACATTCCCTTTCTAAAGTTGTATGGGCATTTGGCACTCCTCAAGCCACAGTGCCACGTATATACCAGGAAATGTCATCGAAGGCAATATCACCCGCTTATGCTTAATGATTTATGACTGGCAGCACCTGGCAGAAATCACATCCACATTAATTACAGGAGACCCCACAGGTCAGTGCAGAGTTCTGTAGCTTCCATGGGACATGCTCTGTTAACACCTGACACCAGACACAGCACGTCACCTGGACTCGTGAAGTTGCTAAACTCTATAGTTTGTGCTGGATGTGCTTTAACACGTCAATTACAGTTGCCTGCTGCATTTCACTGCTTGGTTACCATTAGCAGCCCTTCATGATTATAATCAGGATTATCCAACTCCCTTACGTTCAAATTACATACTTTTGGTATGTCAGCGTAATATCGGGCTACTGTAAAGCTTTGTGGAAAAATTAGACAGACAGCAGATATGTATTTCTGTTTAAATCAAGCTCTTATAGCCTGCTATAAAATGGCATCCTTTCTTTAACAGGACCAACCTACTTTTTTACTTCTCTTTATATATAAAAGCTGTGTATAGAGGCTGCTAACCGGTCGTGTCCTGTAAATAGACTTATTGCTTGTATTATATGCAGAAAATTAGTACATCAATATATAGAAAATAGTAAATCCGCCCAGGTCATTATAGAATGGCTGCCCCGTTGTGCTGGCAAAAGTTAAAAATGGCTAAATAGGTAGAGCTAGCCTACTTTATGAAACACTTCACCTTAGGTTTCTCATCAGTGACTCGCCGGCATATGTTGTCACATGGATTTTTTAGAATATAGAAATACCTATACGGTGTTAATTTTTGTCATTTTTTTACTCTTATGGTGCATGCTAAGTAACAAAAAACATCTCTCGACTGCTCCCTTGACTGATGGGTCATAGGTCAAATGTTTTAATAGAATCCAAATGAAGCAGCACTCACCCTGTTCAACACCTCTGCTGGTGCTGGAGCTCCTTTCATCTCCAGTGGGTTTTTTTTGTTCAGTTTTGTATTCAGGATTTTCCATACCAAGAGCATCTAGACGTTCCTTCAGAAAGCCTTTGTAGTTTTCATTAACATCAGTCACTGAACCGCAGTTCAGGAACCCTGACAGGTGTTCTAGTGCAACCTTGGCTGCTTGTTGTTCTGCTTTTTTCTTCGTTGTAGAGCCATCTGAAAGATTTCATAAACCATGTAATGTACATCAGAGATGGGTAACAAAACAAAGCAAAGCTATTATGGCGAACAATGAAATAAGACTAGCGTTGCATAGGAGCATTCTTAACAGGTTAACTTTCACATGGTTTAAACAATAGTTAAAACAAAGCACAAAGTATAAACTTTGGATGCAGAAATTAATAGCACAGGTTACATAACAACTAATGTAGACAAAACATTGTTCACCTTTGTCACAAAAGGAAGGACACTCCGTGAGTTTAAGTGTGCAGACGTTCTTATCATCCTGGCGATTCAGGGTTTCTGATGGTGGCTGTATACCATACTTATTAAAATGTGACAGAACCGCTGTCCTGAAATCCTTATCTGTTACGGGAGGAAGAACATCACATATTATCATGGCCATTAAAGTGCAGAACTACCCTGACTAGACCACTACTGACTAGACTAGAAACTATAGTGTCACTGATACCTACCATCACCAGGATCATTCAGGCCAAACTGACGGGCCAATTTCATGTACGCTGATTCAACAGCTTCTTCCTCCTCTACATAGCCATCAGAACAAACGTCTTTCCTAAAAACTATAGTCACGGTGGAGTAAAAGAGGCTGCCTGTAATCCAAAGCAGAAAATCAAAAGGAGTAAAATGAAAACCGGCTGCTGTCTAAATCAAAAGTACTGTGCTGTGTTGCGAACAGAACAAGGATGTTAATCTGTAATCGGCTCCAGGATAAAGTTAGCTTCACACACATCAAGTTAAACTTGTAACAGATTTAAATCAAGAAGACAATCATAGAATTCACAAATTAAGATTTTGAAAGAAAGACTATTAATTTAAACTGAACAATTAAGGATTTTTTTTTTACTTTTGGATGATGTAGTGTCTGCAGATGTAGATGCTTCTTCTGTGCTCTCAAACTCATCTTTGAAGTAATCCAGAGCTTGCTTGGCAACCTCTTGGTGAGCACTCTTTTTGTTATTACACACCTGTAAGCCAACAAAGCTTTGTCCATTGACCTTTACTCGACCTCTATAACCTGTGCAGACATTAAAAATGGAATTTTAAACCATGGGAAGATATTATGGACACTTTGTGGTACAAGGAAAATTACTTAAATGCAGCAAACGGGAAAAAATTATACACACGCTTTGGTTTTTGTAATTTTTCCATTGCATCTACCCACTTCAAATTAAACTTGTGTCAGAAAGAGTCCCAATTTAATGGCATATCTCTATCATGTTTAACCAAATTAGTGAAATCATTCTCCTCTCAGTGGAGGGTATTCATACCAAATAAGCAGGATAACTGATTTAATAAGGATAACTTTTAATAACTGAAGCTGCCCTTTCAGATTAGGTAATCTAACACTGGAGCAAATTAGATTGATGCTGAGACGGACCCATACTGATGCTGAAGTGGAATCACATAAGGTAATTCAGCAAACAGCAAACTAAAGAAACAATACAATTAAATAGCATGTGGTGAAAAGAATAGCTTATATATTAATATTATATTGATCTTTATATACATCTATAACATCTCACAGGTTCTACTGTACACAGTGGTTTATATCATATTTAACAATCACATTAAAAAGTACAGTACACTATGTGCCTGTTTGTTAAAGAAATTATATATATAATTGCAATAACTGAATTCTTACCACTGGCTTCAAGTTCTTCTGTAAATAAAGGCTCATCCCATTTCCTTTTCCGAGTCTGTTCAATTAGATGATTCTTGAACTTGAGTGGATCACTACTGAACATTGGGTCTGTGGATCACATTTAGCTGAATATGAGTCGAAATACACATTTTCCTAGGTTAAAAAAGCGTTACCAATCTTCTAAATTCATAAGAACCACACTTACTACGTTATGACAGTCAGGTGGGTTAAGCTGAATTGTAAATAAAAAACTATGATCAAACAGAAACCTATGTGTGTGTAGCACTAAGCCTAATTGCTATCTTATTCGTTGTTGCTTTCACCCACCATGTGTATCCTTCTCCAGATTGTCAACCCTGTTGCTCAGATTGTCAATCTGAAGCTCATGCTTGTCCACCATCTCCTGTATCACATTTAGCTTGTCCACCTGAGGTCTCAAGTTCTCCAGGACATCTTTGTTTTGGTCCAGGAAATTCTTCATGCCCTGCACTTCTTCCTGAACACAAATGTATAAATGATTTTAGGCAGCATAATTATAGCATAGTGTTCAGTCTTCGCTTGAGGAAATCAAAACTGTTACTACTTTACAAGATCTAATCAGTAATTCCTCTAAAACAGACAATATGTCCTGTAAACTCTACTACATAGATAATGGCTTTTTAAAAGTCTGGTACTTATTTAATTTGCTTTTGTGAAGGTTAAAATACGTGGAAAACATGCACAGGCCAAAAACACATATTCCTAAAATGTCATTCTGTCGTTTGTCACAAATATTTGTGGGCACAAAAATCTATTGTTAAGTATGCCAACTTTAAATTAACCACATCTTACTTTAATTTCTGCATGTTGGTTCGCTTCATAGCGTTGGGTCAGGAATTCAATCTTCTCCTTCAGGGCCTGTTGCTCCCTATCCAGCAGCTCTAAATTGTCTTTCTTACCATCCGGGGGAGAAACTTGACCAGGATAATTCTCCAAAACTGTATCAAACTATACAATACCAAATCCAAACAGTTTAAAACATTTCAGCTGCTGCATAATGCAGTATATTAAGTGTATTATACCATACACTAGTATATCGTCGCTGTCCAAAATAAAACAGGTATCTCCAAAATGGCAACTTTACAGGAGAGGCCAAAAACCTCATTTAATTTGAATGGAAATCAATGGAACCAGACGTCTTTCTAAGCTGGTTTGGCCATTTCTGTTGGTCCATTCTTGTATGTAAAAAGCAGCTCATGTGATCAAATGAGGCATAAAAGTAAAAATCAACAAAAATGGAGATACATGTTTTCCTTTGGACAGCGACGATATGTAAACATGTTAGTAGTGTGTTACCACAGGGTAATGTATTCTGTACTTCACTCCGAAACTCTATATACCTGCTTTATCTTGTCAGATATTGTCTCTTGCAGGTTAGGTATATGAGGCTCTAGATGCTGTGCCAGTGTCTTAATGTCTTTTAGACCCTGTTTCATCCTATCCTCTTTCAGCCTGAAGTCAGGGGAATGCATCACAGTGTTCCTTAATGAGATGACCTTCATCCAATAGAAAAAAACAAAACAACACAGGAAAATAAGCTTAATAAGGCCACGTTATCATTCATAACACCTCAGTGTACCTGACCTTTAACATCTAGGTATACAAAATACAACAGCTTAATATGAATTTTAAAAAAGTGAAATGATGCATTACGATGCATTAGGGCTGTGACGATACGGTAATACTGTGATATGGTTTTCTGGAAAAGTGCCTTTCACATCAAACCACTCTGAATGGCTCAGTTAACGTCACTACCATTTAAGACCTTGGCAAATCAGTGGAATTTCCTTATAAATTGTTAATGACCATTCAGTAACTTTACCTTGAGCAGGAGGTCCTTTTTAATGAGCGTATTAAAAAGCTTGCAGTTAGACATGAAGTTTAGAATTGCAGAAATGTCAAAGTCCTCGAAACAGCGATGTTTATTTTGTCCACCTGGCATATAAACCTGAGGGCCACAATTAAAATGAAATCAAATCAATAGCAAGGCAACAGAAAAGAATTCAGAGTGCACTGTTTCCCAGGCAGAATACAGACAGCATGCGAATGAAGCCGTTACACTATAGCTTACCTTGGCCACCTCCCATTGGTCTGTAGGCCAGAGGTGTGGCTCAACGTTTTCCCAGTGAATATTCTTAGGAGCACTGTGCCTCTGCAAGATGGCATCTTTCCACCGCTCACAACTGGCACATAACTGTGGACTCTGTCAACACACAACAGATCTAAGAGTTAGTAATGTTACTTATCAGTTTATTAAGACCAGAGAAGGCTGGCCCACACACAGACGTGCAGGGGGACTACTCTGTTGCCTCACAACAAGAAGGGCTGGGGTGTCCGGGGTCCATTCTGTGTGGAGTTTGCTTGTTCTCCCCATGTCTGCATGGATTCCTCATAGAGGTCATGCAGTCAGGTGAGTGAAGGATGCTGATTACCCCCCTGGGTATGGGTGTGTCATCCTTCTGGCTGAACTTTGCCTTCCTACGCCCACCCTTTTCTTAGTCGAATTTTTACCGGTCCACCTTAAGTGGCGCAGCACACTAATGTAACTAATAAGTATTTTAACATTAGCGTGGCCATGTTTTGTGTGGTTCACATTACTATAGACGGTGATATATATAATAACGTCTATAGATGTCAAATCTAATGTATGTATTCACACGTGTCATATTAACCCCCAGCGTTTAAGACTGTGTGAAGGCTATGTGGGTGGATGACGCTAAGACAGCCTAAGCCTATGCTAACATGACGAAGCTGAACTTGTCATTAGCCAACCCTTTTGTTCGAGCTTTCCAGTTCCACCTTAAATGATGCTCAAGTTTCATTCGCGCGAGATTTTAGGTTAAACGGGTAAATCTGGACAAGAGGCGCGTGAACGGAACTGCTGGATAATTTAAGGTGGACAATTCTCTCATAATGTAAGTTGGAACGGGAAAAACCGAACAAGAGGCGCGTGAACGGAATTGTTGCACCATTTAAGGTGGAACGGGGAAGTTCGGACAGAAAGCCAGCTCTCATGCTAACTAGCTAATAAACATTTGTAAGGACGAACACTGCTCAGACAGTGTGAAACCGGGCACGTTCTGCTTCACCTTCTTCTGTGTTGGCTGGTATTTCTTGCACTTCTGTACACAGTTGTGCTCCTGTAGAGCTGCTCGAAGAGAGCTGTGGTAAGTTTCGGTTTTCTTTTCGACGAAGTCGCGCAGGCTGCTCCTCAGTATGTACAGATTCTCTGCGCTTTTCAGCCAGTTCTTGTACTCCTTGTCACGGAAGCGCTTATAAGAGTCCATGATGAGACTGATAAGCAGGCCTTTGTAAAGTGTCAGTTTCCTAAATCCTTTGATTTGCTGGTTTCTTTTCTGTCAGAGCTGTTGGTGTGCAGCCCTACCCGGCGGCAGTGTCATGTGTGCTGGGAGCTCATCATCGCGCAACTGACGTTGAGGGTTGCCAGATTGCGACAGTAGTTAAAGGGGAAGTCCACTGATGTTCCTGTATGATTAAAGTGCCGATATACTGCAAATTTCTTGTATAATTTCCTTTATTACCCTTTTAAAGTTACCACTTTTAATGTTATTCATTACACGATTCATTTTAAAAACCCTTTTCCAACCTGTTATTTTGGTTATTCTTTTTTTTTTTTTTTTTTTTACATATTTACATTCCAACAATAATTTAAATCTAATACAATGAACAGTAATAATAATAATAATAATAATAATTATTATTATTATTATTATTATTATTATTATTATTATAATGATAATGCAGTGATAACGATAAAGGAAAGCAGCTAGCCCAGAGATCTGGACAGTATGGCTATTGGTAGTTTTAAATAATTTTAGAAACCTCTACTATTATGAACAATGCCGAGTACAAGAACTGACTTAAAAGTGCTCACCATCACACAGCTGTTGTTGAGGGTTGCCAGAGTGTAACAGTCGTTAACGGAATGTTCTGCTAATAAAAGGCCCAACATCCTGCATATTTCGTATATTGTTTTCTTTTTCCCCTTTTAAAGTCCATGTTTAATGTTGTTTATTATGATTTATTTTAAATGACCATTTCCAACCCCTCATTGTGCCTTTGAATTAAACCAATGGCTTTTGTTGCTGTACCTTTTTTTTAATATATTAAAAATGTTAAACATGTTTACTTTCTTAAATAAACAAATATATAATAAAATAAACAACAATAATGTAAATAAGAATAGTATTAAATAAATAATGAACAGAATGTGAAGAAATAACAGTTTTGACAGTATGTCAGTTGATGCAGCATTTTAAGAAGAAAGCAGCAAACCCAGAAATCCAGATTATATGGATATGCGGTGCTGATTCTAGAGTCTGTTAAGGCTCTAGGCAAAATCAGCCTCGCTCATCGCCATTATGTTATCAATAATCACCAACAAATAAACTGTGACATGTACACACACACACACACACACATATTTTAATATATATATATATATATATATATACACGTGTGTGTGTGTGTGTTAAAGTTGAGCATGTGAACAAATTAAAATTTTCTCAGTGTCGTACAGAATGTGGTGTGTTGCTGACTGAAGCGGGTGGTGGTGGTAATGGTAGCTGCCAGGAGGTTGCGCTATTGTTGCATTTAGCCTTCGTTTCATTCGCTACCTGTCCTAAAAAAGTCTTTAACACTACTGACAAGGAGTGGGTCCCAACTGTGCACTTTAAACTAGTTTTTGGGTAAGTAGTAAGTGGTACAGATACAGGCCTATTTGTTGAATATACTTAAAAACCCCCAACACTATTCCGAGAGGGGCACTATTCCGAGAGGGAGGAGCTTCTCACTTCTCAAAAGGTCTGGAAAATTGCAAGACGGCGATGCAACAGCAGCTGCGATGGTGGTGGCACTAGAAATTGTGTATAAGTGTGAGATCAACCCAAAACCTGTCCAAACAGCCTGTAAATAGTAAAAATATTCTACCTAATGATACATTTGTTAGCTAGCAAGAAAACCTCTGCCAAAGCAGCTTTCAAATGCAGCTTGGTATAATATTCATTATCGTAGCAACAGTTAATATTCATTATCGTAGCAAAAGACTTTTATATTAAAGAGCCTGAATGGGGGTGGAGTGGTGAGTTTTCCTGAGTAAAGCTAAAGGATTTGTGTTTTGAACTGAATGAATTAGAGAGGTTAAATAATCTTAAACATTGCTCCTTTAAGCTAAAATGTATGCAGATATATTGACTGTATGAGTCTGTCAGTCGTGGCATAGAGAGATCCTTTGAAATCACCAGATCTCAAACATCCTGAATTTTAGTACACATGCATTTTTCAGTCATAAAACCTGAAGTTGTGGAGTGACCATTATTGTACCTCTCCAACATTAGAATAACTACAATGAACAGTCAATACCCCCTTTTAACGGCTCTGCGCATGCTCCCAGAACTGTCTGGTGCGCTTGCATATATAGATACAGGCGGAACAAGGTTCAGTTTTATCCCCGTCCCACCTTAAATGTTATAGCAGTTACATTTAAGGTGGATTTAAATGAGAAGCCTGTTATATTTTGCCCTCCGGCAGTAAGTTTAAGCTTAAATGAAGCCGCTGACACCAGCTTGTGTCTGCTCTGTTTATTCCACCGTCTCAGAATCACCTACACATCTCCAGCGTGAGTGCTGACGTCACGCGCCTACAGTGGCCCTGTTGGCTCAGTATGTTACAAAGCCAACTATAGCCCTTGTGAAAGTGGACGTCGTCAGCTTTATAAACTGTGAATTGCTCGCCCTGTCCTGTGTATCTGATGATTTGATGTAGAGATGATTCGGTGATGTAACGTTATACTGCGGGCAAACATCGTCCAAAGCATTTGAATCGACTCCTGATACCCGAACGCTTGGAATCGAGGAATCGATTCTTTTTGGGATTGACTCCCAGCTTGTCCCGTGTTGTGAGGCAGAGGGCAGGAAGCCAAGATCAACAATATAAGCGTTTTTCTTTTTCTAATGTCCCCAAACCTTGGTGGAATAATTCTGATATATTGTTTTATCTCAGTAACCGTTATTATTTGACGACTTATGTGTTTATTGTTAAACATTTCTGTCACTGAGCTCATTTTAAAGTGGCCACGCCAAATTAGCATGTTAGCCTTTCTTTTTATTATTGAAAAATCAATTAACTCACATTTCATGGCAGCCAGGTTTATACCTTAGTTTAAGTTTAAGTTAAATGTTAAAAGCTGATTTTTAATAAACTTTTCTGCTCCCATGGAAGGTTTAACACGTAAGTATACAGGCCAAAATGTAAGATGAGATGTATGTGCAATTTCCTGCTGTTTATAGAGTCAAATCATTATTGTTAAAAGGCCTAAAATAAAATGCCTTACATTAGATTTATTCAGTTTGAAGATTCTAAGTGTTCTTGTGCGTTCAACACAAAAGAATGTGGAGGGGTGCTAGCAGAACAGGTAGAGAAGGGCAAGAGCTGAAGGAAAGCAGAGTAAAAGAGTAGAATGATAGAATACTAGTAGGATGTGTTTTTAGGAGTTAAATATAATTCTTCCCATGAAAGGACACTCTTTTCACATGCAGCAGGTTCAAGCAATTATTAATTCATTAAAGTCTATGAATGTAAAATTGCCTTTGAAATTATGTGAGGGTTTGTACTTTCTAAATGAAGGTCCACCAGAAACAGGTGTTTAACAAGAAAACCACAGAATACAAAGTAGAAAGAATATTTACATACCTACACAGACATACACTCTAACAGAGGACAAATGATACTGCATAAAGACCCTGACTGCTATATATGTAATCCTATAATCAAAACGAGATTATCAATAACCTTTAGCCATATACTGTAATCACAAGGTCTGTTTTGGAAATGCTTTGGAAACATAAGCAGACAAAAATAATAAAAAAAAAAAAGCTGCCATTTTTAGAACAATGGAGATGTAGCATTATTCTAGACCAAACAGTTATTTGGTGGTTAATCAACAAAAACATGCGCACTGCATTATTAAACTCTTTAAATATATCAACTGAAATGTACAGTTCACCAATATACTTCAACAAAAGACACCAGGTTGTAGATTTTAATGTTTGAAAGGGAAACTTCATCATGCTTTAGGGCTTTTTAAGAACAGCATTAAATTAAGCAAGTTTTATTTAAGGAACACATTATAATCAGCAGCTGTACAAGGGATATTACGAGGTTAATGAACTACGTAAGAACTAAGGTTTGCATCCAGAAATGTTTCAGCATCTCTTCAGTGAATCTAACAAAATGTAGTTCTACTGTATGTAATGTAAAATAAAAACAAAACAAATCTTTTAAAGGTTGACTGCAAACTAGTTGACTTAGGAGATGCGTATGTCAGACAGCATTGTGATATGACATGTTCTATCACTGTGAGACCGGGTTTAGATATTGATCATGTTGAAAAAGTGGCCTCCAGAGACGAAACATGAAATGATTGCATCTACCACTATTTCACTGTTAACTTCAGACAAGTCATCTCATCAAAGTTTACCCTAGTACTCTTAGCACAGCCCCCCAGAATGTACATATCCAAAGTAAAAGGATTGTTTTGTCATAAATCAAAACAACAAGAAAGTTCAACTGTGTGCCTACGGGAACTACAATTATGATAAAAAGGTTACATCCACCCTTACAATCAATATTGCAATATTGCAGATGTGGAAATTAATAAAATTGCAAGGTGTATTTGTATTACTGGATGAGGTCAGAAAGTCTTTATGATATCTACAAGAAATGAAGTGGTGAGTCTAAAAAAACATTAAAATATGTGCAACATGAACATAATTTCCAAATATTTTTATGAATTGCCAAAAACTCAATAAAGGAAAATCCAAATTCAGTCTTGTAGTTTTCACGCTCTGTCCGCTGTACATGGCTGTAGGCCTAAATGTTCAGAGAAGTTAGGGGGCCATTTAATGGGTCTTGTAGTCTCCATACAAAAATAACTTTAGAACTTAAATGATAAAAAAATGCTATTTGTTTGTTTGCTCACAACACGTTAACAATCAAACATTTGTGGCAGACATTGTCTGATTTTGTGTTCTGTATTAACCCCTGACCACTAGATATTAGTGGTTGATTTTTGCTAGACCTTATGGTTTCATTGGGACCGCTCAACAATCAACTCTGCAACCCACAATTACACTGCAAGTTCTAAATGTAATTTTATAAAACAGACTCTAAAAGCATGTTTTACTGCAATCTGACTGATGACTGCTGATCTGGTGCTGATTTAAACTTTCGCTGATGGGATTGTATTTACCTCTGTGTTATTTACACACTCATCACAGATCAGCAACTATCAGACTATCAGCAAACAGAGGAAGAGTGTTCTGATTTGGAGTGTAAACATAAGAAAGACAGCTGAACCAGTGTTTCATAAAATAAATCTACAAGAGATACAAATTATAATAGAAGTATGAAGACCAATCGCTGTAGTCACACAGCATTAGCAGAGACTGTTCAATTCATAAGGAGACACTTATTACTTTGAAGTCTGAAATCGGTAACAGATGGCGCATAGTAAACAAAATAAATTCACCCTGATTAGTAAAGATATCCAAGTGTTTCAAATTGTGAATTTATAATGATTCCATCCTTTGACCATCGCCCAAATGTGGAGCACCACACCCATCAAGAACCTTTACCTCTCAGGTCAAATACAATCATCAAAGCCTGAGAGGATTTCATTCATGTAATCATCATCATCTCATTGTTGTGTAATGTGTGATAATGTGCTTTGTGTCCTGTTTCAGGTCAGGGCGTCTTCAGCGCTGGTGTTTCTGGAGCGGTGCATGGTGGACTTCTCTGTGCCTCTTCAGTTCTGGCACATGCTATGTATATAGACCTCCTTCTTCAACAGAAGAAACTGAAAAGAAATGTAGCCAAGAAAACAGACTGAGAACATTCACAGGCTGGAAGACGAGAACACCTCATGAACACTTCAAGAAGAGTTTCAAGAACGTCTCTATTTTACACTTTACTCTGGGCACTGAGCTTTGGTGTAAATATATAAAATAGATTGATATAAATATTAAAAGATAAGTTTTTGTATTTTAGAGAACAGTTTTGGATGACAAATCCTTTAAGGTTTGTGAGGAGCTCTAAAGAAATGCATGTAAAAAGATGTGCTTTATAGTGCAGCTTTTAAACTAAATAAAGGGGTGCATTTTCTCAGATCTGGTGTAGACTCAGTTATGAACGTGATCTTGTTCTGAAATCTGATAAATATTTATCCTTTTTGATAAGATTAGCCAAATAAAAAGACGATGCAAGCTTAGTTGTGCAGGCCTCCTGTCAGCTGCATGCCATTTGTGAGGACGTGTGTATAATTATGATTATGTTTATTATTATTTTAACTCATTTAATACTACAACAAGTATTTCCTCCTTTGATATAGGTGGGTCTCACTTCCTGAATCCTGGTTTAGCTAGGTCTAAAGTATAATAGACTATAATAATAATTACTCGTTCTTAAGCTGCTAGCATTCACGCTAGTAACACTAGCTTTATCTCCATACTAGCTAATATTGAGAGATGCCTTAACGATAATCCTTAATGATGTCTTCTTATACATTCCGTCAAACTGGTCATATCTTAGTGTTTTTTTGGTTCTACATCTGGAAAAGTATACAACTGTCACATCCTGTCTAGTCTGGCCCTTCTCCTGAAAACAAGGGACTGCTGCTTGTCTCAGGCTATGCTTGTGGATGGGCATTTCAGTAGTGGTTGTCATTCAGTCAGCCAGTGACTCAGTAAGAAACATCAACTCTCCAGTCTTTGCATTAGAAAAGAAATAATAGTGCTGCTGTACTTTTTTTCTGCCTCAAAAAACACTGAATACTTCTCTTATTCTATAACAGACTGTCATTGTGGTCTTCTGTCTAACAATTACTATCCTGTTCAGTTTGGCTTATTACTGTAAATGCTTTTTTCTGTATGTTGTGTCGATCTAAAGAGTCTTGGTTCCTCTCAAGGTTTCCTCCATTTGCTCTGAGGTAGTTTTTATTGCCACGGTCTCTGCTGGCTTGCTCACTGGGGGCTTGGACCTTGATTCTGTGTAAAGCTGCTTTGTGACAACATCTGTTGGGAAAAGTGCTATATAAATGAATTTGACTTGACTTGGTCTGCTGAGGGGGGCTTTTTTTTAGCATGGCCTGGCTCCACTTTGACTTTTGGAGGGAAAGGACACTGTAAATCAGTTCCTCTGATTGAATATCTTTATCTTATGCTGAAACATTTCTATCATGATGGGATTGCCCCCAAATGGAATGGCCTCGGTAAACACCTGGATGTCTGCATTGATTACTAATAAAATGTGGTCTGATTGTTACCTAAGTCAATTGTACAATGTAGACAAACACAAACTGAACTAATAACACACTAGTAGTTCTACATTTACTGTATTTTACTGAACACACTGAGTAAACATCCACAGTGCAGGCTATATACATATAAAAATATTTTAAGTGAAATAAGATTACAGCCTTAGAAAGTCTCACCCAGTTGTTTTGAGACAGATGTTGGAACTGATGTTGGGTCCCAAATTGACTTTTAACAGACAGAATGACTTTAGCAACCTTTCAAATTTAAGACAATAGTCTGAATGCATCTAGGAGTCTATAAAGCCGCCCAACAACCAACTCTACAGTCCACCAGCTACAACATGCAATGGTATTATTCATTTAAATGCAATCAAACATAACAACAAACAAATACAAACAATATGAGTGAAATGAATGAGGAGTTCTATAACAATCATGGATAGGACAACTAGACACTAATCCTGTTAGCTAAGATAAATATGTTGTCTGTGTAGACTCAACAGATCCTTATCGGTAGGTGTCAACATTTCTTTGTGTACTCAGAGCAAAGACAACTGAACAAATACACCTGATTGTGTCAGAGAAGCATATCTCCAACAAGGACAGCTAACTACTGAGCATAAAAAATAAAAAGAGCTAAAAACAAATGCCAAAATGTTTAGGATCGTAAAGGGCCAACAGAATTATGTACACCCAAACATCCACCTCTATATTTATGCTACATTATTACAACACAATGGAAACTGCTGTAAATATGTAGTTTTTAATCTAAACCTTTAAATATTGCAGATTGTTGTAAAAAGCGTGCACTCTTAGCGAAGTTTCTTGTAGAGGAAGTTGATATTACAGTAATTAGAAGTTATTGGGAAAGAATATTGGGAAAGTAATTGAACTTTATGAGGTCTTGAAAAGCCTGAAGCTGAATGTAGTATTGATGGGGTGCTAGGTCCTTGCTAGCGAACCTTTTTTGTTCATTTGCTTTTATGCTTTTAATTTACACTTCAGGAGTTTTTGCTTTTATATGTTATACTCATTTATATAGCTCCATTTCCACAATGTGCAATCATTTCCTTTAAAGAGTCAGGTACATACTATAACTCCAGCATTCTAGTATGTAACTTATTGCTTTAAAAGCAAAAAAAGAAAAATGGATTATGGGTTGGTATTGTACAGCAGCACACTTTCTCTAAAGTTGAAGAATTCCAAATGATTATGAAATGAACATAAAAATATTCAAAGATATATACATAAAAACTTCGAATTTCAGGATCAACATCATGCTAAATTTAAGTTTAAATATTTTGTCATTCAGATTTTACCACAGAGAGCATTTCTTCATCAGTTTGCAAGCTCAGCGCTTTCTTTCTCCATCTATCAGCCCGCCCACAAATCAGGCCAGATAAATAGACAAGCTTTTCCCCAGTACCTGCACTGGCCTCCTGGTTCTTCCCTCAGACAAGAACCTCTCCTAAAGCCCTCTACTACAAGAGAAGTTACTGTTGTTACCAGACAAACAACACTTCAAAAACTTCAGCAGCGGCTCTACTCTAGCAATCATGAGGTGGTTTCTGCTCTTCTCAGAATGGCTCGTGGACTGGGCTCGTGGTACATTCTGGTACCTGTGTGGTAAGAGAACTGGACTCTGTAAGGGAATCCTCAGCCCTCCTGGACCAATGATTTTTGATCAGAAGAGAAGAGGAAAAGTGCTCAAACAAGGTACGCTGTGTTTGGAGTGGGGAGGAACAGCTCACAGTAAAACTGTACTTGTTGCTGCTTATGTAACACTCTCATTATACATGTGACAAAATGTGTTTAAACTGGAGATTGATTATTAGCATGATCTATGACTGTGTCCCATACAGTAACTAATGACTGGTTTTTATTTCTCTTCCTCAAGAATTTGACAAATATGATGTACCACAGAAACTGGATGCCATTGTGATTGGCAGTGGTGTTGGTGGTTTAACCACCGCAGCAGTTTTGGCCAAGCTTGGCAAAAAAGTGCTGGTCCTGGAACAAAATGACCAGGCTGGAGGCTTGTGCCAGACCTTCACTAAGGACGGCTTTGAGTTTGATTCAGGTAGCTAAAGTAGCTAAGATATTTTAAATGGATGATTACATGTTCCAGGTCAATAATAATTCTGATGTTGTTTTTCTTCACATAGCGTTCCACTATGTGGGACAGGTCCATGAGAACAGTCTCCTGAAAATTACCTTTGATCAGATCACTGACGGACAGCTGTGTTTTGCGGAGCTGGATCCTCATGTTGACACTGTGGTAATCGGTACGGGTAAAGGACGTAAACAATACACCATCTACAGTGGCAAGAGACAGATGGAGGCCCACCTGAAGAAGCAGTTTCCAAATGACACAAAGGCCATTGAGGAGTTCTTCAAGATCATGAAGGTATTTATTTAATTTCTTAAAAATCTCTAAAACACTTATATTGGCCAGTACCATAGAAGCTGAAGTATGCTTGATCCCTGTTCTTCCAATATAGACTTGTTCTAGAAAGATTCATCTGCTGTGTGACCTGAAGCTGGTCCCGCTCTGGTTTGCTCGCTTTATACTGTGGAGTGGAATCGCTGACTGGATTTCTCCGATCTTCAAATACTCCCGCACCAGCACCTCCCAAATGATCAGTTCCCTCACCGGCAACAAAGACCTCCTCACTGTCCTGTCCCATATCTGTTATGGTAGGATCTAATGATTTCTACATGTTCTACATAATCTGGTCTGCATTCAGATCAATAAGGGTCAAATGATGTGCCTTTCTGAATCTACAGGAGTTCCACCCAAAGATTCCAGCGGCATGATTTCTGCACTGTTCCTGCATCACTCCAAGCGTGGATCATTCTATCCTAAGGGTGGTGCTAGTGAGATCCCTTACCACATCATTCCTGTCATTGTGGAAAATGGAGGCAAAGTTCTGGTGAAGGCCCCAGTATCCCGAATCTTGGTTGACAAGAGTGGAAGTGCTTACGGTAATTTAACTTGTGTTACATTCTCTTACTGTCTGTATTTATAATATATAGAAATGGAAATTTGAAAAAAAGTGCCAAAAATATTATTTCTCAATCATAGCAAGTTCCAATTATTCATTTTGTATTGGACAGGAGTTACTGTGAAGACAATGGATGAAGAGGTGGAAATTCGAGCGCCTGTGGTCATATCCAATGCTGGTTCAATCTCTACTTTCCAAAAACTCCTACCCCCAGAGATCAAATCCAAACCAGGTTAGTCACTTAGCTTTGAATATCAGATTAAAACTAATAAGCCCTTAATTGTCCTAGTAGTAACGGCTCTCTGGTCTCTTTGGTCAATACAGAGGTTATGGATTGTCTTGAAAACATGAAACCAGGCAGAGGGTTCTTCCAGGTGTTTGCAGGCTTTAATGCAACACAGGAGGAGCTGGGAATTCCATCCACCAGCTACCGCCTCTACAAGAGTAATGACATGGATACAGCGTGAGTGTGATGGCTGATATATCTCTGAAATATTTATGCTTCTTTATACCACCGTAGTTCAGGTTCAGTGTGTTAACTGAGTATGTATATTCCAAAGACTGGAGGAGTATTTCAGCATGGATGAGGAAGATGCACCTGATAATATTCCCATGATGTACATGTCATTCCCCTCTGCTAAAGACCCCACCTCAAAGATCCGCTTCCCAGGTAATTATTTACATCCCTGGTGTATGGTATTCAGATTCTGGTGATCACTTCATGATGGTGTTTCTTGAGCATGTGCTGTGGATCGTTTCAGGCCAGTCTCGCATGATGATCCATACTGTTGTAAACTCCAAGTGGTTTGGAAAGTGGAAGGGAATTGCAGAGGAAGACCGAGGAGAAGACTTCAGTAGATTCAAGATGAGATTTGCTAATCATCTGTTTGACTGGGCGTGTGTCCACTTCCCCAAGCTGAGAGAGAAGGTTTTCATTTTGAAACATTAAATATTTGAATAATAAAGAAAATAAATGATCAATGCAGGAAGAACTGACACAAGGCGTTCTTAATGGCTCTGTTAATAATCAGCACTGTGTCATTCTCCTCTGGTAGCTGGTAATGCTGCATGCTGTCAGTCCCATCAACATGCATGGGCTAGGAGCCCCTCAAGGAGCCATGCTATCCGCTGAACACAATCTGGAGAGATTCCATCCTTTGACCATCGCCAAAATGAGGAGCACCACACCCATCAAGAACCTTTACCTCTCAGGTAAAATACAATCATCAAAGCCTGAGAGGATTTCATTCATGTAATCATCATCATCTCATTGTTGTGTAATGTGTGATAATGTGCTTTGTGTCCTGTTTCAGGTCAGGACGTTTTCAGCGCTGGTGTTTCTGGAGCTGTACATGGTGGACTTCTCTGTGCGTCTTCAGTTCTGGGACATGCTGTGTATATAGACCTCCTCCTTCAACAGAAGAAACTGAAAAGAAATGCAGCCAAGAAAACAGAATGAGAACATTCACAGGCTGGAAGAAAAGAGATAATTTTCTGTATGTATGTAAGAGCTTTAAAGAAATCCATGTAAAAAGATGTGCTTTGTGATGCAGCTTTAAAAATAAAATAAAAGGGAGCATTTTCTGAGACCTGACTGTCAAAATAATTTCTAAATGTTTACACAAGTGGCAGCATGAACTCACAATTGTAGACTCAATCTTTTGTGATCTTGCACTGAAAATCTAAGAAATGTTTTAACTACTAATAGCACACGCATTATCATCTTCATACTAGAAAGAGAAAAGAAAAAATTACCACTGAAAACAAGGGACTGCTGCTTGTCTCGGGCTATGCTTGTGGAAAGGCATTTCAGTAGCGGTTGTCAGTGACCCAGTAAGAAACATCAACTCTCCAGTAAAAATAATTAAAGGTCTGGTTACATTAGAAAAGAACTAATAGTGCTGCTTTACTGAGAAAGTAGGAATACAGGATGAGCACTAAATCAAAAGACTAGTGATGTTTCCTTTGGAAAGTTTGATCACTTTTGAAATTGTTTATTGTTGTAAACTATATATGAATATTTCTAGAGAGTAACTGTGTTTTGACTATAATACACTATGCCTTACTATACAATACACATCAGAATAAATACATTTATTTTACATCTTTCAGTAACAATAACAATATCCAGGTTAGATATGCCACTGGATAGATTTATTACATTCTATCACCAGGACACCTGATTTCATCTGATGAAGTATTAAGCAAACTATAGGCTTAAAAATGGTGGCACAAAGAATTCAGTGGTATTAAAGGATCTATTTTTCTTCCATAAATGACCATAAAAAAAAGAATTTTTAAGGGTAAAGAACATTTTAAATGCCCAACCATCCCATAAAAATACCAAGGTTATTTGCCAATTTAACCATCTTCTGTGTATCCTAAAAACGTTTCTCAAACTTACACATCTAGTTCTCTACAGAACCAGTCATTAAAAGATGACTCTTCTGTGGCATCTTGTGTTTCTATTGTCCTAAGTGAATCTGTTGGAGTATAGCTTTCACTCCAGCATATTTATGACTTGGTGTCAACTACTTATTGTCTTGTACTTGGCAGTTAGTCTTGATTTTGTCCAAAACTATACCCACAGCAATTCCAAGATGAAATTCTAAGATCAAACCTACATGCGAGTCTGAGAGAAAAAGATTTGATACTGGACACAGCTAGCAGAAGCTTCCTTAACAAAGACTGTTTCAGTGACTAGTCTTTTAATAAGAGACCTGATTTATTTGGTACAAAATGGTTGCATTGAGATTTATGATAAAGACATTAATGTGGTCAGAGATTGTGGTCAAAAGTGCATATTCAGGATCCGAGGATGAAATGTAAACAAAACCATACGAATGGTTTTAAGCAACTAAATAATTTGATAATAGTACAGTATACAGAATCCCAGCATGTTGCAAAACCACACATTTGACCTTTCAGCAAAGCAAAAACCACAGGTCAAAACCACAGGTCATACCACAGTTCAGTTTCTCTGTTCTGCTGAGGGACATGGCTTGGCTTTTTTGAGCAAAATGTCACTGCAAATCAATGCAGTTCCTCCGATAAAATATCTTCATCATTTTGTGAAACTTTTCTAACCTGATGGGATTGGTGTCTTTCAGAATAGCATGCCCTTTCCATTCGTACCATCATGACACGCTGACATGTCAGCGTTACTGGAGTGCAGTTGCAATAAATAAATAAATAAATAGTAAACAATACTTCATTCCTTAAAACAAACCACCCTTTTTAAATACTTTTTATTGTACATATATTTCATTGATTACTAATAAAATGTGGTCTTATCATTACAGAAACACAAACTAACTAAACAAGCACACACAAACAGTTCTGTTTCGTATCTTTTATTGAGCACATTAAGTACACATCCCAGTGCAGGCTAGAAAAAGCATATACATTTTATTCTGAACCTAAAGCAACAAATCTTTTTTACAAAGAAGAAAGATTGCAGACTAATAAATCATTATTTGTGTATACTCAAGGGATCATTACCTGTAGGCATTCCACTTGACAGGATTTTGTGTGCCCAACAAAAGGACAACTAAGGAGACAAAGTACGAGCTTAACTCAGAGAAGTATAAGCCTTAGAGAAATGGCTAGCTTTATTCATTTCTGTTAATTTTCTTCTATGCTTTCCATCTACAGTTCAGGAACTTCTGGTTTCCCATGTTATTTATACTTCTATAAGTACAGCTGCAATTAACAACATTAAATTATTTCCTTTTAAAAAAGTACATAATACAACTCTATTCCTCTAGTATGCAATATATTACTCTAAACGCAAAAAGAAAAATCCTTTTAGTCAGAATTTATGGAAAGGCATCCAACCGCAGGTGCACCTGCATTAACTATGGACACCTACAGACCAGAATTAATGAGAATGACTGAAGCTGAAGATTTCCAAATAATAACGTCATGAATACGGTTAAATACTCGAAATTAAATATATTTCAGTATCAACATCGTGCTTAACTAGCCTTAAAACTTTACCTTACATATCTTTTTGGTAAAACACAAATTTAACACTGAAAGAAAGTCTTAATCTATTTGGAAGCTCAGGTGCGCCTTAACTTCACACTAGCAAGTGACAGGCCGCTTACATCGCGCCAAGTTTGTCTCTTCGATAAGTATTTTCGACGCCTATGATGCAGTCGCGTGTGGGCGTGTACGGTCCAGGAAAGCTAGCTAGTTGTCTTTCATCAGTCATGTGCTATATTAAGAATTAAATGCACAACTCAAACAAACGGATTTCTATGGAAACCTGAGCTGCTTGCGTTTGTAGCTAGCTTTCTAGGCTGACCTTACACGCCAGCAACACCAATAATATCCGCTACTTTCTTCCACGTTTTATTTTCTCTTCAAACGTATAAATACAAATATACCTCAAAGTGGGGAAAGAAGAAACAGTGCCTATAAGACTCTCCTCCATGTTTACCACCTAACTGTTGGGAATAGGAACGAATGGCGATAGGAACAAAAAGTTCAGAGAGCAGAATCTGCGGGACTTGGACCCCGTGTCTACGATTGGTCCGAAAAATCTGTCCGAGCCAATCAGTTACAACGTCGCTTCCCCACGTCATTGTTCATTTGCATAAGGCTAAGACCATATCAACTCGGGTTTGCTTTAATTAGCGGCTACAAGTGACGTAGGAAATTAGTGTCACATTTTACTCTGTCGTCTGCTAGTTTGAAAGTAGTGTTAGCCTTCTCGTGGGCTAAGGGGCTACAGGTGGTCGTGGGCACCACTGGTGTAGATACACCCAAAAACATAAAACCTGTGTTTTTAAAGTAGGTGCACATGCCGCCGCTGCTAGTCAGTAGCAAGATTGAGGACTGAATCGTCGGTTCGGCGATGACGAGGTCCACCTACACGAAGCTGAAGTTAAAATCCACAGAGATCCCGACTGGACGTTCGCACTGAGCAACCATTTCATTTCCAAACGAACCTTTGCTTTGCTGAGTCTAACCCTAACCCTAACCCTTAAAAAATCCACCTTAAACGGTGCCGCGTTCTGGCGCTTACGTGACATGACATTACATAGTGCCCGTAACTGCTGAAACTCTTTAAGGTGGACTGAATAATTTGGAAAAGAAGCTCTCAAAGAAGAAGCCAGATTTAGCCTCACTCGTGCCTTTAAACTACAAAAACACGAAATATAAGTGAAAAAGGTGATAAATCCAATTATTTAATGAAAAATTTTGTTTAATGACTGTGCTGCACCTTCACTATGAAACAGCATAACTAGCCAGTTAAGACAGCCGACGTACATACTCAGAGAACACAGCAAACTTAAAGAACCTGATCACCGAGCGCTGCCACGATGGGCATTAACAAAATTTGTTCAGGTCCTACCTTTAAGGTAGCAGAACACTGTTAGGATGTGCGTTTAGATGATTAGATAACAGTATGGCCTACATGACAGTGTCTCGCCGTTAAACAGCCACTTCCCCTTTCAACCGTTTCTCTAGTTTTAAATTCAAACACTGGCGCGCGCATAACGAACCACATGCTGAAGCAACTGGAGCATTGTCAAAGGGGCGGAGTCGGTCAAAACAGCTTAATTGGCCAAACACAAACGATTAAGCTTAGACCTCCCTAATCAATTCGGCTAATTAAAAGATCCTTCCTCAATTCTATTGGATAAAACGGTGGCCAGTCTATGTAGGCCAATCAGGGGCCTGGAATTACTCCGGGCGTCAGGTCAGGCAAATCATGTGTTTGTGTTAGCCTGCCCCAAAATCAGGCCAGATAAATAGACCTGCTTCTCTACAGCACCTGCAGTAGCCTCTTTGAACAGCAAAGTGTCCACACAGGCCCCCTGGAGATGCTGCTGAGCTGTAACTAATAGCTACTCTAGCAAACATGAGGTGGTGTCTCCTTTTTTCAGAATGGTTTGTGGACTGGGCACGAGGTACATTTTGGTACCTGTGTGGTAAGAGAACTGGTCTCTGTAAAGGAATCCTCAGCCCTCCTGGGACAATGCTTTTTGATCAGAAGAGAAGAAAACGAGTGCTCAGACAAGGTATGCTGTGTTTTAGAGTGGGGATGGATAAGGAAAACTAAAACTGTACTTGTTACTAAGATTATACATGTTACCACATTGGTTTAAACTGGAGTTTGATTATTAGCATGATCTATGACTGTGTCCCATGCAGTAACTAATGACTGGTTTTTATTTCTGTTCCTCAAGAATTTGACAAATATGATGTACCACAGAAACTGGATGCCATTGTGATTGGCAGTGGTGTTGGTGGTTTGACCGCTGCAGCAGTTTTGGCCAAGCTTGGCAAAAAAGTGCTGGTCCTGGAACAAAATGACCAGGCTGGAGGCTTGTGCCAGACCTTCACTAAGGATGGCTTTGAGTTTGATTCTGGTAGGACTTCACCCATTTTAAATATAGCAAACATGGTATTCAAAGTATATTTGATGTTTGGTTATATAGCTTTTTTTTTTAATCTGTTTACTCCACATAGCGTTTCACTATGTGGGACAGGTACATGAGAACAGTTTCCTGAAAATTGCCTTTGATCAGATCACTGATGGGCAGCTATGTTTTGCTGAGCTGGATCCTCATGTTGACACTGTTGTAATCGGTACGGGCAAACAATACAAACAATACACCATCTATAGTGGCAAGAGACAGATGGAGGCCCACCTGAAGAAGCAGTTTCCAAATGACACAAAGGCCATTGAGGAGTTCTTCAAGATCATGAAGGTGTCTAATGCTGATTTTACTAAACTCAAACAATTTGGTCAATATCATCTACCTGAAGTATGCTTGATTCCTGTTCTTCCAAAATAGACTTGTTCCAGAAAGATTCATCTGCTGTGTGACCTGAAGCTGGTCCCGCTCTGGTTTGCTCGCTTTATACTGTGGAGTGGAATCGCTGACTGGATTTCTCCTATCTTCAAGTACTCCCGCACCAGCACCTCCCAAATGATCAGTTCCCTCACTGACAACAAAGACCTCCTCACTGTCCTGTCCCATATCTGTTATGGTAGGATTAAGTTTCTACATTTTCTGCTTGGTCTGCCCTGTATGTGGATTAACAGAAGTCAAATGGCCTTCTTAATCTACAGGTGTTCCACCCAAAGATTCCAGCAGCATGATTACTGCCATGTTCCTGCATCACTCCAAGCGTGGATCATTCTATCCTAAGGGTGGTGCTAGTGAGATCCCCTACCACATCATTCCTGTCATTGAGAAAAATGGAGGCAAAGTTCTGGTGAAGGCCCCAGTATCCCGAATCTTGGTTGACAAGAAAGGAAGGGCTTACGGTAAGCTTTGATAATTCAGCAAAGAAGTCTTAAGACTTGTGTGCCAGTTTAATAGTACTGTTTGTTACTTTTAGCATTTTTTTCATGACTGAATGAAGGTTGGAGGGGGAAATATGAAGTGATTCAAGTATTGTATTTGACAGGAGTTACTGTGAAGACAGTGGATGAAGAGGTGGAAATTCGAGCTCCTGTGGTCATATCCAATGCTGGTTCAGTCTCTACTTTCCATGAACTTCTACCCCCAGAGATCAAATCCAAGCCAGGTAAGTCACTTGGCTATTAATATCAGAAACTAATAAGCCCTTAATTGTCCTAGTAGTAACGGCTCTTTGGTCAATACAGAGGTTATGGATTGTCTTGAAAACATGAAACCAGGCAGAGGGTTCTTCCAGGTGTTTGCAGGCTTTAATGCAACACAGGAGGAGCTGGGAATTCCATCCACCAGCTACCGCCTCTACAAGAGTAATGACATGGATACAGCGTGAGTGTGATGGCTGATATCTCTGAAATATTTATGCTTCTTTATACCACCGTAGTTCAGGTTCAGTGTGTTAACTGAGTATGTATATTCCAAAGACTGGAGGAGTATTTCAGCATGGATGAGGAAGATGCACCTGATAATATTCCCATGATGTACATGTCATTCCCCTCTGCTAAAGACCCCACCTCAAAGATCCGCTTCCCAGGTAATTATTTACATCCCTGGTGTATGGTATTCAGATTCTGGTGATCACTTCATGATGGCGTTTCTTGAGCATGTGCTGTGGATCGTTTCAGGCCAGTCTCGCATGATGATCCATACTGTAGTGAACTCCAAGTGGTTTGGAAAGTGGAAGGGAATTGCAGAGGAAGACAGAGGAGAAGACTTCAATAGATTCAAGATGAGATTTGCTAATCATCTGTTTGACTGGGCGTGTGTCCACTTCCCCAAGCTGAGAGAGAAGGTTTTCATTTTGAAACATTAAATATTTGAACAAGAACTGATGCTAGGTGTTCTTAATGACTCTGCTAATCTTCATTCTCCCTTTCGTAGCTGGTAATGCTGCATGCTGTCAGTCCCATCAACATGCATGGGCTAGGAGCCCCTAGAGGAGCCATGCTGTCTGCTGAACACAATCTGGAGAGATTCCATCCTTTGACCATCGCCAAAACAAGGAGCACCACACCCATCAAGAACCTTTACCTCTCAGGTAAGAGCACCTCAATCTTTGTAAAGATTTTATTCATGTAATCCTCTCCCTCTTATGTGATGTATGATGTTTCAGGTCAGGATGTCTTCAGTTCTGGTGTTTCTGGAGCTGTACATGGAGGACTTCTCTGTGCATCTTCTGTTCTTGGGCATGTTGTGTATGTTGACCTCCTCCTTCAACAGAGGAAACTGAAAAGAAATGTAGCCAAGAAAATAGAGTGAGAATATTCACAGGGCTGAGCAATGACCCCTCATGAACACAGGAGGTTACATGTTTGTTCTGTTGTTTCTGAAGTGTCTGAAACAAAATAAAAGTTGAGACCTGCTGTAAACTGTCTGTTTGATATGTTCACAAGTGGCAGCACTAATAGGCAACTGTAGACTAGTGTTCTGTGATTTTTGTACTGAAAATTAAAAAAATTTACTTTTTGATGAGAAATATCTAAAGACCTAGATGGGCCTAGTTTTGCTAGACTGATATGACTCACTTCCAAAACTAAGGAGTGTGCATTATCATGTGGAAGCTGGTAACTTGTTTATGCCGATTTCCATTTATTTATTTTCTCTCCTCACTTACTACTACCTTTTATTTATTTTTTTTAATTTCTGCAAATACATCTAAGCTTAACTAAGCAGTCCTCTCACTAATTTAGTTCTCAAGTTACCTAATTTAAAGTACATTTACATGGGACACTTGATAGCCGTGGTGCTCAAGGTGATATGCTGTAGAATTATTGCTAAGGTCTGTCTTCTTGGCAATATCCCTATGTAGCTTCCAGTCATACTACCTAGGCTAGTCTCTCATTTTGAAGTAAGAGGGAAAACTTGTCAGAGAAAAGAGCATATTAGCAATACAAAGTGTTTTTCCCCTTTCATACTTCCAGATACCTACTAAAATTTAAAGTCTGGTTGTCCTTTTCTATTGTTACCCTATCTGGTGTTAATTAGAGGTGTGTGTGTGTGTGTGTGTGTGTGTGTGTGTGTGTGTGTGATTTTTATTTTTTCTTTTGAAAAACTTGCATTGCGAAAGTGGTGATTTTGCTGTAATCTTGAAGGGGCTGCATAATAGCTTCTAGTGGGTGACTTGGGCAGATTTTCCTGCTAGTGTGGGTGGGGCTTGTTTCTGTTTTCTCAGGGGAAGATTGGGTTGTGCCTCAATTAGCTGGATATGGCTAACTTGCAAGCTAGGTCTAAACTATGTTTCGTACTGACCGCTTGTTCTGTAGCTGCTAGCCTTTAGGCACTAGCTGTATTGTTACCACACTAGCTATTAAACTTGGTGGTGGCTTTTTTTATTTTATTTTTTATATTAGGCGCTAGTACCTTGTTGGGCTAACAAGTTGGTATACATCTTGTGCATGGAGGTTGCCATGTGGCATCCTGCTGTACGTTTGCCCACAGATGCTGCAGCTGGGCCTGTAGATCCTACACACACACCAAAACTGGTTCCGTAAGTGCCCAGTTGCTGATAAATCGGGTGACCGGGCAGGGAAGTGTTGCGTCTTGTACACACATTCCGTCTTTGGCGTGTGTGGGTGAACGTGATCCTGCAGAAAAATGCCAGCTGGAAGCTCTGCCGTGAGAGGCACAGCGTGGCTGGACAATGTCCCATACATATCTCTGAGCGAGTGTCCTACTATGAATTTCTATTACTAGCACACCTGATTTCATTTGATGGAGTATTACAAAACTACAGTCTGAACACCTTAGAAATCAGTTAGATGACATGGAAGAACCTTCAACAGTCTGCTCTCAACTAATCAGTCTCTTGTACTTGACCGCTGTAGTCTTGATTATAGTTCTAAATTATATAGACAGCATTCCTGAGATGAGATTCTAAGATCAAATCCAGTAGTGAGTCTGAGTGAAAGTGTTGGTGTACTGGGCACAGATAGGTGGAAGGAGCTCCGGTAGCTGGTCTTTCAATAAGAGAAGTGATTAAGTGATGAGAAAGAAAAGCGCATGTTCAGTATCTGTGACATGCTTGCATTAGTATGAAGTATAAACGATGTCTAGCGGCTAAAACTAAATAAATGTATTGTATATTATTACAGAATTGCAGTATGTCTCAAAGACATACACACGTCTATGATTTCAGTGATTCAATGACTCTGGTCTACAGGCATGTAGTGAATTGAAGTTTCACTGCATGAAGGAGTTCATGTTTGTCTTATTCTCCATAAGGGGTGAGCACATGTGTGGCCACTCCTCCTTTTGGGGGGAAAGGTCAATGCAAATCAGTGCAGTTCCTCTGATTGAATATCTTTATCTTATTGTGAAACTTTTCTATCCTGACAGCAATGTCCCTTCCACCAGCACAAGAATTATACACCACCCGAATACAGTTGCATAAAAAAAGTTAGAGCGTATGTAAACATCTGAATGTCTGCGGTGAGTACTAGTAACATGCGGTCACAATCTAACCAAACTAATAACACACAAACAGTTCTACTTCTAATTTCTTTTATTGAGCACACTGAGTAAACATTCAAAGTGCAGGCTAGAAACGGTATATCTATGTTATTCTGAACTTTTGTACAATGAAGAAAGCTTACAGCCTGAGAAAGTGTATAACGAGTAATTGGGACAGATGTTGACTTTAGCTGCCTTTCAAAGTTAACACAGTAGTCTGCTCAGTAGTGAACTCTATGGTCTACTATCTACAGCATACAAAGTGTGAGTGAGCTAAGTGACGAGTCCTAAAACAATCATGGATAGCTAATCCTGTCAAAGAAACAGCAGAAAACGTTATCTGTGTAGACTCAACAGATCATTATCGGTAGGCATTTCATTTGACATTTCTTTGTGTACTCAGAGAAAAGATAACCGAGCAAACAAACTAAAGGTTTGATTGTGTCAGAGATACAGTTCCTGTATCAAAATAACAAAGTGTATTAATTTAAGGGGGCTTAATGTACAAAACATCCACCTCTGCAGTCATGCTGTATCAGTAAAAAATTTTAAACTCTTACAGTAATATTAATTACTACATAGCTGAAGGTGTTTAATACATATTGATCTTTCCATGTTGCAGATTGTTGTATAAATAGTGCACTCTTGATGATACAGTGAAGATTCTTTTTGAAGAAGTTAATATTACATTTATTAGTCATTATTTAGAAAGAATATTGGGAAAGTGATGGTACTTTGTGCAGTCTTGAGGAGTCTGAAGCTGAATGTAGTAGTGACGAGGTACTAGATCTTTGCAAGCTTTATTAACTTCTGTTCATTTGCTTTTTTCCATTTTCAGTTCAGGGGTTTATGCTTTTACATGGTATTCCTAATTCAAGGATAGCTCCCTTTCAACAATGGCTAAACATTTCCTTTTAAATCTAGTACATACTATAACTACATTCCTATAGTATAGAATTCATTACTCTAACAGCCAAGACATCCAACCTCACCTGTACATGAGTCCACTATGGACACCTAGAGAGTATAATTAATCAGCATGATTGAGATTAAGCAATTGTACAGTAGTAGGCTTAATAAACAATAAATAATAACGCCATGAACAAATATTTAAAAAATGTAAAATAATATATTTCAGTATTAACATGAAGTTTAATTTAGGCTTAAATATTTCCACACAAAGATTATTTTTACCAGAAGACAATTTTACCACAGAGAGCACTTCTTAATCTATTTGCAAGCTCAGCACTTTCTGTCTCTGTCAATCAGCCCGCCCACAAATCAGGCCAGATAAATAGACAAGCTTTTCCCCAGTACCTGCACTGGCCTCCTGGTTCTTCCCTCAGACAAGAACCTCTCCCAAAGCCCTCTACTACAAGAGAAGCTACGGCCAGACAAACAACACTTCAAAAACTTCAGCAGCGGCTCTACTCTAGCAATCATGAGGTGGTTTCTGCTCTTCTCAGAATGGCTCGTGGACTGGGCTCGTGGTACATTCTGGTACCTGTGTGGTAAGAGAACTGGACTCTGTAAGGGAATCCTCAGCCCTCCTGGACCAATGATTTCTGATCAGAAGAGAAGAGGAAAAGTGCTCAAACAAGGTACGCTGTGTTTGGAGTGGGGAGGAACAGCTCACAGTAAAACTGTACTTGTTGCTGCTTATGTAACACTCTGATGATACATGTGACAAAATGTGTTTAAACTGGAGTTTGATTATTGGCATGATCTATGACTGTGTCCCATACAGTAACTAATGACTGGTTTTTATTTCTCTTCCTCAAGAATTTGACAAATATGATGTACCACAGAAACTGGATGCCATTGTGATTGGCAGTGGTGTTGGTGGTTTAACCACTGCAGCAGTTTTGGCCAAGCTTGGCAAAAAAGTGCTGGTCCTGGAACAAAATGACCAGGCTGGAGGCTTGTGCCAGACCTTCACTAAGGACGGCTTTGAGTTTGATTCAGGTGAGACGTCAGCTATTTTAAATGTAGCTAAGATATTTTAAATGGATGATTACATGTTCCAGGTCAATAATAATTCTGGTGTTGTTTTTCTTCACATAGCGTTCCACTATGTGGGACAGGTACATGAGAACAGTCTCCTGAAAATTACCTTTGATCAGATCACTGACGGACAGCTGTGTTTTGCGGAGCTGGATCCTCATGTTGACACTGTGGTAATCGGTACGGGTAAAGGACGTAAACGATACACCATCTACAGTGGCAAGAGGCAGATGGAGGCCCACCTGAAGAAGCAGTTTCCAAATGACACAAAGGCCATTGAGGAGTTCTTCAAGATCATGAAGGTATTTATTTGTGAGAACCAATATTCTTGTCATCCTTGCTAAAACTGGGTAATAGGTAACTGTACATTTCAGTGTCATTAAATAAATGTAAACTTTAATTCAAATAAGTTCATTTGTTGTTGTCAGGATAGAGCCAAAAAAAAACTATTTTTGTCCACACGTCTCCTGGCAAACAGTGCACATCTTATTCCAGAGAGGGTAACTACAACTCCTGCTGTAGTTACTGGAGTTGTATTTTGGTATTTTGCGGGTATTTATGAGGCATGTACACATATTCTGAATTAAGTGACACAATTTTATATTCATTTCTATACTGTAATCTTCTCCATGTTAATAAATGACTAACATTTATTCACGGCACCTCATGTTTGTACAGATATTGACAGATATGTTATTAAGTTGTTGAACACTGGCAGTTTTCAAAGGCAACAAAGATCAGTTTTATCTCGTTAATTAAAACTGCAGAAAGTGTCAAAAATTTAACATGTGGTTTAAAACAAAAAAGCTAAACTTGGTTTTGCTTTTGTTAACCACAAAGACGTTTTTTATTAAGTTTTTACCCATCTATATCAAGAGTACTAATAATTATGAAGCTGACTGTTTTACCTTATGTTTGCTTTTCCTAAACAGACTTGTTCCAAAAAGATTCATCTGCTGTGTGACCTGAAGCTGGTCCCGCTCTGGTTTGCTCGCTTTATACTGTGGAGTGGAATCGCTGACTGGATCTCTCCAATCTTCAAGTACTCCCGCACCAGCACCTCCCAAATGATCAGTTCCCTCACTGACAACAAAGACCTCCTCACTGTCCTGTCCCATATCTGTTATGGTAGGATCTGATTTCTACATGTTCTACATAATCTGGTCTGCATTCAGATCAATTAGGGTCAAATGATGTGCCTTTCTGAATCTACAGGAGTTCCACCCAAAGATTCCAGCGGCATGATTTCTGCACTGTTCCTGCATCACTCCAAGCGTGGATCATTCTATCCTAAGGGTGGTGCTAGTGAGATCCCTTACCACATCATTCCTGTCATTGAGAAAAATGGAGGCAAAGTTCTGGTGAAGGCCCCAGTATCCCGAATCTTGGTTGACAAGAGTGGAAGTGCTTACGGTAATTTAACTTGGGTTACATTTTCTTACTGTCTGTATTTATAATATATAGAAATGGAATTTTGAAAAAAAGTGCCAAAAATATTATTTCTCAATCATAGCAAGTTCCAATTATTCATTTTGTATTGGACAGGAGTTACTGTGAAGACAATGGATGAAGAGGTGGAAATTCGAGCGCCTGTGGTCATATCCAATGCTGGTTCAATCTCTACCTTTCAAAAACTCCTACCCCCAGAGATCAAATCCAAGCCAGGTTAGTCACTTAGCTTTGAATATCAGATTAAAACTAATAAGCCCTTAATTGTTCTAGTAGTAATGGCTCTCTGGTCTCTTTGGTCAATACAGAGGTTATGGATTGTCTTGAAAACATGAAACCAGGCAGAGGGTTCTTCCAGGTGTTTGCAGGCTTTAATGCAACACAGGAGGAGCTGGGAATTCCATCCACCAGCTACCGCCTCTACAAGAGTAATGACATGGATACAGCGTGAGTGTGATGGCTGATATATCTCTGAAATATTTATGCTTCTTTATACCACCGTAGTTCAGGTTCAGTGTGTTAACTGCGTATGTATAATCCAAAGACTGGAGGAGTATTTCAGCATGGATGAGGAAGATGCACCTGATAATATTCCCATGATGTACATGTCATTCCCCTCTGCTAAAGACCCCACCTCAAAGATCCGCTTCCCAGGTAATTATTTACATCACTGGTGTATGGTATTCAGATTCTGGTGATCACTTCATGATGGTGTTTCTTGAGCATGTGCTGTGGATCGTTTCAGGCCAGTCTCGCATGATGATCCATACTGTTGTAAACTCCAAGTGGTTTGGAAAGTGGAAGGGAATTGCAGAGGAAGACCGAGGAGAAGACTTCAGTAGATTCAAGATGAGATTTGCTAATCATCTGTTTGACTGGGCGTGTGTCCACTTCCCCAAGCTGAGAGAGAAGGTTTTCATTTTAAAACATTAAATATTTGAGTAATAAAGAAAATAAATGATCAATGCAGGAAGAACTGACACAAGGCGTTCTTAATGGCTCTGTTAATAATCAGCACTGTGTCATTCTCCTCTGGTAGCTGGTAATGCTGCATGCTGTCAGTCCCATCAACATGCATGGGCTAGGAGCCCCTCAAGGAGCCATGCTATCCGCTGAACACAATCTGGAGAGATTCCATCCTTTGACCATCGCCAAAATGAGGAGCACCACACCCATCAAGAACCTTTACCTCTCAGGTAAAATACAATCATCAAAGCCTGAGAGGATTTCATTCATGTAATCATCATCATCTCATTGTTGTGTAATGTGTGATAATGTGCTTTGTGTCCTGTTTCAGGTCAGGACGTTTTCAGCGCTGGTGTTTCTGGAGCAGTACATGGTGGACTTCTCTGTGCGTCTTCAGTTCTGGGACATGCTGTGTATATAGACCTCCTCCTTCAACAGAAGAAACTGAAAAGAAATGCAGCCAAGAAAACAGACTGAGAACATTCACAGGCTGGAAGAAGCGAACACCTCATGAACACTTCAAGAAGAGTTTCCGGTTTTTGTTCTGTTTTCAAAGTCTTTTTGTTTTTGACATTTAAAGTTTAACCTAACAATGTTTCTTGAAAAGTGATGCGTGACAACAAAGCCTCACCTGTAAAGTGAAGACTTCCGTTGTTAGCCTGGAGTTAATTAACAAGCGTTAGAGTGTATTATGTATCTTTACAACAAAATAAACTATGATTTTTTTTATCTGACCTGGTACAAAGTGTCAAAATTATTTCAAGTGACATAGATGTTAAACTGAATGTGTGGGAAATCTTTAAGTTTCTGCTGAGGTAAACTGTCACTGGGGTGGTACTCTCAAGGTTAGTTTTTTTTAAATTGCATTGAATTCATACACCCTGTCTTGACTTTAGTTTTAGTATTCATACAAACATTAAAAAAAAAGTATAAAGAATATAGTTGCACCCTAACTGCATTAGAATCTGCATATTCAGCATTTAAAGCCATCCTCTGATGTCTACATTGAAGGTATGTGACTTTGGTTGGGGTGAAAAATGCCCAGATGGTGTTTAGCATGCCCATTAACACCTTGTGATTTGTCCCTAGTAATAAATGAGTTTTCTTTCCTTGCTGAGCTCCTCAATAATCTGCTGAGCTCTGTTCTAATAGGCTGATTTACTGCGAGACACTGCGATGATCAAAGTAAAGCAATTTGTCGAAAGAGCAACAGGCAGAAAAAAAAAACGAACCTCGGTCTAAATAGGCAACGTTGCAATACAAGTACCAACATTCCCTTCCCAGCCCAGAGAGGCTGAATTTTGCATGTATAATCTTCTGAGGCTTCATTTGTGCCGTTTCCTAATGGGCTGAAAGGTAGGCTAGTGTGTGTAAACTTTGGGGGTGTCTTTTTGGGTCAAGACTGTTTTGTAACAGTGTTTGAGTTTGGAATCGCCATGTATTATCTACCTGCTTTGCAGATTTGGGATTTTGTAATTGAAGAAGGAACAGCAGTGTTTGAAATTAACGGTGTGCCAGTTTTAAGTACTGAACTCTCATTATTCAACTATAATGGTGTAAATAAAGTTTTCCATTCTATGGCTCCTGTTTACAAAAATGGTTTTTACCTTGATTGAGTACATTTCTGACCGTGTACAAGACCAGTGCCGAAATCCACATTTATGGTTGTGGTTTTGCTTTAGTGTACACCTAAGTAATGCATTTCTGGCTCCCCTTAGAGGAGCACAAGCAGTATTTATGATTTAGGGTACCGTATCTTTGAAGAACAGGCAGTGGCCACATTCGTGTGACATTAATATTGTACCCAGTGTTTAAGAAATGGGAATGTCTTCAGCCTACTCAGCAAGCTCCATACCACAGACCGGTACAATGTTTTCAGGAACATATTCCTTTACAGCATATAAAAATAATAGAGTACATTTAAAAGTACCACAGCACACATAGTTCCATGTTATTTTTTTGTTTCCTTGCTGCTTTCCTTCATGTCGTTCTTCTGTTCATATGTTTCGTGATAAATCTCAACTCTTCTTTTTGTCCACTGCTGCTCACGCCCACAAACCCGTGACTGGGACCCCCTTTAATGTGCTCCGAGGGACCCACATTAAAGCGTTTGGTAGGATCCTTTGGAAAATACATCCTCATAGAAATCAATGGGCTTAACTGTTGTATAATTCAGTCACCCTTAATGTTTACATTGAGTCGGAAGTTAAGGCCAGCTTTTGATGCTGGCTGGCTGTAATCTAGATGACTGACAAACTGGACGTTCATCTGATGTATGTTGGTTAATTTGACGTTTTTGTTAATTAGTCCATGTAACTAAAAACCCGCTTCTTTTTAAGTGGTAAAGTTTTATTAGCTGCAAGACTTAATTTTCTTTAGATTGGTGCTCTGGCAAAATGGTAAGGTGAAGGGGACCTAATTTCAGAGATGTTGATATTTGATCATAGGTATGAGTGACTGTACTAATTTGAGGCTAATATCCTGATGTCAGAACTCTGTCAGGATTTCTACTTCAGTATATTAGTGAGAATGGAAATTTACTTTTTACTCATTTCAGTCATTCATATTTAGTCACTTATTAATGTGTTTAATTTCATTCTGTATTGTTGCTGACAATATATCATCATTGTCCAGTAAAAAACATTTATCTCCATTTTTCTCAGTATTTACTTTTATGCATCACAAACACAACAGTGGATTTTTACACTGTGTGAAAACTGAAGGAATGAATGGGCCAACAGAAATTACAATTTTTTGTTTGTTTGGTTGTTTTTTTTTTTTTTTTAGTATTTTATTTTAGACCAAAATCACAAGAAAAGAGAAAAATAATAATCTTCAGCTTCTGTGCTGATAGATTCTGGATTTGACTGCAGTTCTATATGCTACCCGGCACTGAAGTAGTCTTTGACCTGATACTTATGTAGTTTTACTCCAGTTCCTTATAAAATGAATAGACTTTTACTGGTGTCAGTATTCTACTAAAGTAGCAGTACCTTTACATGGATATTGATTTAGATGACTTCACCCACTTGTGTAGACAAATGTATTGTATATGGCTACACTTTCTACACAACGTGTTCTCTATTGTAACCTGTGAGAAGAGGGCCACAGAAACCACGATCTACCAACAAAAGACTATGGGGTGAGGAATTTCACGTAAAGTTTCGCGTGAAGTGTTACGTCAGGATCAAACCAGTATTCTGTGAGTTTATTGGCTGGTTTATGGGGGTGTGGAGCTTCATTCGGTCAATTAAGCCCGGCAGGTGTTTCAGTGGACCGACCCCTGATTAAAAGAAGCCCGGATGGTACTGGTTGTCGCTCTTTGGGTGGTGTTTGCGGAGAGGCTTGGTTAGTGTGGGGGAAGCGCACGGAGGAGACGCGATGAGGTGGTTGCTGTTGGTCTTGGAGTGGTTTGTGGACTGGGCCCGAGGGACTTACTGGTATCTTGTCGGTAAGAAGAGTCGCCTGTGTGATGGATCATTCAGCCCCCCAGCCCAGCGGGAGTTCGACCAGAAGGCAAGAGACAGAGTGTTGGCCCAAGGTAACCTGAGTTCGGTGAAACAACCTTAACGCTCTAACGCAGTTTATGTTTAGCGGCTGAACTTGGTGTGAGCAAGCGTGGTGGAGCGGAATAACACTGTTTGTATTCGGAAGTCTGAATAAATCAGTGGTTGAGCTGTAAAGTCATTCAGGGAGGTTTGACATGAACTGGCTCACTGTAGAGACGCTTGCTGACTTTTTACAGTAGTGATGTCTACAACATGACCATGTCCATTTTATTTAAACTACTATCTATGCCCAACCAGAGACCCTACATGTCCCTTTTGGGGTTTTATATGTAGGGCTGTCTTTGGGGACTACTTGCCCCTCAACTTGTTCAAGTCCTGTTTAAATAACTAAGTGAAATGACTTGGACATCTGGTAGTGTTTCTGTAAGCAATCCATGTGATAATGTGATGGAGCTTTTAAAAGCATTAAGCTCTTTGGATGGCTGGTTCTGGTCACCACCACTGTAAGCATGTTTGGCTTGCCATGCATCTCTACAATGAAGCATTTTGTGCTGAAATGTGATGACCTTTTAATGTAAACTATTATGGAGAACTGTAAAATTAGAAGAGCTCCCCTTTAGCATGAACACTTGAATTGGAAGTTAAGAACAGCTTTTGATACTGGCTTGCTCTGCTCCAGGTTGGCTGTGACCTAGGTGGCTGACAATCTGAACTTTTCATCTGATGTATGTTAGTTAATTTGGTGTATTTTATTAATTAGTCCATGTGATGAAGAACCTGCTTTTTATGTGGTAAAGTTTTATTTTCTTCAGATTGATGTGCTCTGGCGAAATAGTATGGTGAAGAAGACCAAATTTCAGAGATGTTAATATTTGCCCATAGGTATGACTGACTAAATGAGTAAAGTGTGTGGTTTTTTTTTTTTTTTTTTTTTCCCCAATTATGGTAAATGGGCAAATTTCCTACTTTTGTAACTGTTTTCTGAAATGTTAAACTGTCCCTGGAACAGTTTAGTGAAGTAAAAACTCCATTGATCTGCCATTGTAGAGCTTTCAGACAGTGCTTGAAAAACTAACATTTTATTGAGCATTGAAGACAGATTCTGTTAATTGTTTGGGTTAAGTGCTGACAAACATTTAAGGAACCGTCAGGATCTGAAGTACTAATTCTCTTACATTCACTAAATCTCAGTTAATGCCTTTGCCCACGTTGACTTCATAGCTAGAATGTCAATTTTGTGTTCCAGAGTTCAGCAAGGACAAAGTCCCTTCAGGGCTGGATGCGGTTGTGATTGGTAGTGGTGTTGGTGGACTGACTGTTGCAGCAGTACTGGCCAAACTTGGGAAGAAGGTTCTTGTTCTTGAAGAAAATGAGAAGGCTGGAGGCCTGTGTCAGTCTTTCACTGAAAAAGGCTTTCAGTTTGACACTGGTAAGGGAGGGGGATTCCTTCACCAGGATTTATTTTTCCTCCATCTTCTCCCCCAGATTTTGTTAATGTGTTAACTGTTTCTTCCAAAGCGTTCCACTACCTGGGTCAGCTCCATGAGAATAGTCTCCTGAAAATTGCATTGGATCAAATCACTGATGGTCAGCTGCAGTTTGCTGAACTAGACCCTCACTCTGACACTGTAGTTATTGGAAGAGGGGATGGATGCAAGGAATACACGGTCTACACAGGCAAGCGTCAGATGGAGGCTCACCTTAAGAAGCAGTTCCCTAGTGACACTCGGGCAATTGAGGAGTTCTTCAGAATTATGAAGGTATGTGAAGTTTTATGTTCCTGTACAGCTTGTTTCTATGTGGCCATTTTAAGGTAGCCAGTGGAATTGGTGGCATTTGAAGTATTGCATATAATGGTAGTGTAAAGCTGTCCATATTGAGGGGTGTGTATTCTCACGCTGACTTAACATTTATTTATTTATTTTTTTTAACCCCCCCCTGAAGATCTGCTCCAAAAAGATTCATCTTTTGTGTGACTTGAAGCTGATCCCACTCTGGTTTGCTCGATTCCTTCTGTGGAGTGGCATTGCTGACTTGATCTCCCCAATCTTTAAGTACTCACGCACCAGCACTGCAGATGTGATGGGTTCACTTACCACCAACAAGGATCTCTGGATGGTTCTTACACACTACTTGCATGGTGAGGCATCTCTGCTGGTCGTACCATGTTTTGCTTTGGCACAAAGTTTTAGCTTAATTTTTTTTTTTTTTTTTTTTTTTTTTGCCTTTAACTTGCTTTACAAGTGGACACTTAAGTTCTTTCTCTCTTCTCACAAAACATCAGGTGTTCCACCCAAGAATGCTAGCTGCATGCTAAATGCGTTGCTGTTTCATCACTACAAGCGTGGTGCATACTATCCTAAAGGAGGTGCAAGTGAAATCCCTTACCACATCATTCGGTTCATTGAAAAGTATGGAGGAAAAGTTCTGGTCAAAGCCCCAGTCTCTCAGGTTCTGGTTAATAACAGGGGTGCTGCATATGGTGGGTAATGCTCCTCATGGTTACTAAGAGTCTTCGTTCAGTTTGATTTTACCCTATGCCTTTCCTCTTAGGTGTGACTGTGAAGCGGGCTAGTGAGCAGATTAACATTGAAGCCTCTGTAGTTATTTCAAGTACTAGTGTGTTCACCACCTTTCAGAAGCTGCTGCCCATAGAGATTCAAGCCAAGCCAGGTTTGATGCTTTGCTTAACTTTTTTAATTCTTTGTGCTTTCTGATTTGATGGTGTCAAATCTTTACCTTCCTGTTTTCAGAGGTGAAGGATTACTTGAGTCCTTTAAAACTTGGCAAAGCATCCTTCCAAGTGTTTGCAGGGTTTAATGCTACCCAAGAAGAGTTAGGTGTTACATCAACAAACATGTGGCTCTTCAGGAGTAATGATCTGGATGGCATGTAAGGATCTGAGCTTTTAAAGGATTTAATTATTTTTAATGAAAGCAAACTGCTCAAGCCTGCCTCTGTTAAGGTTGGCAGAGTACTTCAGTTTGACCAAAGAGGGGGCTCCTGAGAATGTGCCCATGTTGTTCATCTCCTTCCCTTCTGCTAAAGACCCAAGCTCAAAGGACCGCTTTCCAGGTAGGATGCACACTTTGTCACACACAGTTGCTTATTGGGATTTCTATTAATATCCTTAACCTTCCAGGCAAGTCCTCTATGGTGATTCATACCATCGTGAGATACAAGTGGTTTGAACAATGGAAGAACCTACCTGCGGAGACCCTGGCTGACTATGAGAAGTACAAGATGAGATTCGCCAACCATCTCTTTGACTGGGCCTGTAGTCACTTTCCTAAGCTGAGGGAAAAGGTAGGGTTGTATAGCATCTGTCCAAATTTGCAGAAAGCCAGCTTTGCTTATGTTCACCCAAGTGGGTAATGCACTTCAGACAGTAAAGTGTAATTGAATGTGTTTACTAATTGGGATGATGCCAGTCAAAAACCTTTAGTGGACTGGAGTGGAGTTAATTGCAGTAGTAAAATGAATATATTTTTGAAATTCTGATTGAGGGCTCCAAATACAAACTTGTCTGAAGCGCAATGGCATGTGCTCAAACTCTTCCCTTTACCCCTGAACCCAGTTGACGACTGCAGCCAATTTTTTCATGTGAACTTTTATGCAAGCTTAAATGCTCTGTGCTGAACTTAATGTGGTGAGGTGGGAAATCCAGCTTAATTAGAACTGTTTTAGTTGGCAGTGCTACATGCAGTTGGTCCAATCGATATGCATGGGCTGGGAGCCCCAGAGGGATCCATGTTGTCAGCTGAGCACAACCTGGAGCGATACCAGCCTTTGAACATGGCCAAAACCAGGTGCTCAACACCCATAAAGAATCTCTATCTTTCAGGTAAATGGGAGTTTTTAATGTATATCAGAATATCAAACTGTAAAGCTGTTTATTGCTTAATACAAATAACATTTCAGGTCAGGATGTGTTCAGTGCTGGGTATTCTGGAGCACTGCATGGTGGACTCCTTTGTGCCTCCTCTGTTCTGGGGCATGTGGTCTACGTTGATCTTCTCCTCCTTCAAAAGAAACTGAAGCAGAAAGCAGCCAAGAAATTGGACTAAAGTCCTTCTGAAACTAATTCATGATGGAAAATGCAGTGCTCAAATAAAATGCTTTTGCAAATTGATGTCTTGTCACTCTTTGCTTATGTGTTAACCAAGCAATGTAGTTGATCTTTGTCTTAATACTTTAACTGAAGCAATTAAAAATTCATTTGGATGAAGAGCAATGGCTTGTATCAATTCAAACCTCACTTAAATGAGTTTGACACACACACCTTGTGTCTAAAGATGGAAATTAGGTGTTGGCTACCTAAATGGCACAGTTGTTTTGAAACCAGAATACTAGTTTTAACTTAAAATAGTCTTCATGCTTCATTTATACAAAATATTTAATCTTGAATGAAGATTTATTGCTTTAAGTGCAGTCATTGGTGTGAATATTTAGTGTACACAGATTAAGAGATTTGACAGGAATTGATCTTTTCCTGTGATGACACATGGTGGTTTTTAATGTTTAAAAAAGTAAAAAATTCAGAACATGATTTAATGCAAATAGACTAAAGAACAAGAGAATTCTTAACTTGACATACAAATGGCCAAAAACAGGCATGGACCAAATTAACATTATCATGGATGTTTAACTTCTCAGAGGATTAGCTGATTGTGCTAGGCAGAACAGGGTGGGAATGTTCCTCTTTGCCATCTAGGCTTTTTTGCAGTTCTTCCTCCAACATCTGCATGCTCTCAAGTTGCATCTTGAACTGCTCCTCCAGGTCCTTATGGCCACTCAAAAATCTATGGAAGGTCTGCACTTTCTTTAAATCCTGTGGAAAATAAGCCCAGAAAATTAGCAATTAAATGGTAAATAACCTGTGTGAGAGAGAGAGATCCCAATTCTGAAACAATACCACAGCTAAAGCCTTAAACACCAGGAACAGTAATGAAATAAGACCTATGTACATGGTCAAAGCAAGACCAGACCTGCAGTAAATCTACTTTTCAATTATTGTGAGCAATCCAAAATCCCTCATATCCATCAGTGTGATTGCCTGCATAGTTAACTTTATATTCGTACCCAAATCTCACTAAACAGTTTAAGACCTGGTACATGTCCATCATGCTGTATGTGTTCCAGTATTAGAAATAATTTTGGACAAATTAAAGCTATGTATAGCAGTACATGATCATTTACATGGTGTGTTAAATCAACCTTTACAGTACTATGGTTCACAAGCACTTCCATTAGCTGCCTCTTCTTTTTTTTATGCAACATGCTGAGTTGCCTGCAGGGAGTGCAAGCAGAGCATTTTGTGTGTACACACTGCCCCCCTATGGCACATTAACGCAATAAAAAAAAAGGCACTTCCATAAAACACTGGTGTTAATGTGTAGTAGTGCAATACGTGTCTAGTAGAGGTGTTCTGTGCAACACTTTCTAATATGACAAACACAAGTGATTTATTTTGGAAATATAAGATCAATATTTCTGCCTACTGTACATAAAACTTACCACTGGCATGAGTCTTCCTTCATCTTCATCACTGTCTAACAAGTCCTTCAGACTTTCCCTGAGCAATTCAGTCTCCCATTGACTGATAGACTCGATTCCTACTCCTGTAATTTCATCTCCATCCACAGTGTCTACCCCGGGGACGTGCACTGATAGATCAACTAACAGCATCTGTCAACATACCAGGTTAAGAAAGGTGGGGAAAATGGCATTTAAATTTGCAAGACACTTGAAAATCAGTGGTACTGGGTAATTTGTGTGTTTATACTTTTATACGTTTCTTTTGGTTTTAGTCTTTGTTCCATTATCATCTTATACCTCTTGAATCTGCTGACCTGCTGCAGCCACCTCAGGCACATGCCGTAGTTGTATTAGCAGCTGCTGTAAGCTCTTCTGAAAGCGGGCCATCCACTGATCCGAGACTTGCATCTCGCATGAGTGCATTAGCTCGTTCCTACAGCGAATCACCTGTGAGTGACAAATGGAGAAGATCTACAGCGTTTCCCACACAGATAAATAGGATACCTATATATCTAGAAGGCAGAATATGCTGTTCAGTTGTTAATGGTGCCATTAACAGTCATGTTAAATACCCCCTATGAAGACTTTAGACTTAGTCTTCATTTAGACAGTGCTGATAGACGAAGGTGATGCATGGACTTTGTCATCATTTTAATTGAAATAAAAATTGATGCAGTTTTCCTATGTGGGAAAAATACACCTCTGCATGTAGCACTAATTCAAACATGTCAAAATGAAATCAGATGCTACAGCTTAAAACACCATTCTGTATTCACTTGGAGGAACTTGTCCTATTTAAACCTCAGATATCTGCTTTGCTCAGTGATATTGGAGTCTGTGTAGTCTGCCTAGCTCAAGAGAGCTCTTTTGGGCCTTCAGAAAGAAGGTTGTATATGTCCGTGAAGGGGTTTAAGAGGGTACCCAAGATATTGGAAAAAACAATGATTCTGCTGTCAAGATCAGCTACAAACTGAGAATTTAAAAACACTGCCAATTTGTCAGGGCCTGGCTGCTTCAGCAAATTTAACCCAACAGCATACCGTAAGAGGAATTCTCCAAAAACCCCAAACTTTGATCACAGCATCTGTAGGTAGTACAAGAGCATGCACCAACTCAGCATTATTAATACTGTATATAAAAAGTAGTGACTTTCTCACCTCTGTAACAAGGCCCTGGTTGATGAAGCTGAAATGGTCACAGAAGTGGAGAAGATTAAGCAATGCTGCGGCATCACATTGCTCTGCTCTGTTTATATCTGCCAGTCCTCGCGGCATGAAAGCCTATGAAATGTAATTGCGTGTTTTAAGCACTTTTAAATTCGCAACCTGAAGAAAAGTTAATGCTAATATTTAGACCATCTCATACTCAAGACTATGTGGCCTACCTTTGCCAGTTCCCAGGGTTCAGTGGGCCAAAGCCAAGGTCTGCAATTTCCCCAGTTAATCATGCTGGATGGCTTTGTGTGGTGCTTCAGTATTTCCCTCTGCCACTCATTACAGACAGGACAAGCTGAATGAAACTGAAAGAGAAAGCAAAGAGATGGGTGCCATAGCCTAAACCCATATCCAAATAAAACACTGCCACATCAGTAAAATGATGACAAAGTCTCAATTTCAGTAAAGTACTAAATGAAACTTGAGTCATGAATGACTTGAACAGCTTTTTGAGCATCTATCAGTATAGGAACTGATGTTGGATAGGTGACACTTTTCTTACTGGGAAGTTTTATGGTCGAAGTGTGGCCAACCACAGAGCACAACAGATGCTGTATTGTACACACTTCAAAAAAAGGTTAGTAAAGAACATGATAAAAAAAGGGGGCTTTATAATGTTCCATATAGAACCTTTTTTTTTTTTTTTAGATAGGTTTCTCTATGATTATGAGCTTGTAAAAGCTAGTAAAACCAGAATAGCCTTTTTTATATCAGCTCTGCTTAGAATATAGCTGCACTTTGTAGAGACTGTTGACAGACAGTCATCCTTTATTAGTCCTCCTTTCATCCTGTTCCTCAGTGGTCAGGATCCCCTCAGGACCCCTACAGAGCAGGTATTATCTGGCTGATAAAATGGACAATGAGTGTGGATACAATGAGGTGTACCTAAAGAAGTGGCAGGTAGGTGTAGAACCATATACAACACAATCTCCACCAAAAAACATTTAAGCATAAAACTTTTCTAATTCGAACCCCTCCCTTTAGTGAAGAACCCTTGAAGAACACTGTCTGAAGAGTGTAGAAGTAAGACCATACGGATTGACTACGTGAATGCAACTTGGTGTCCTATTCGAATTGTCCCGTCCCACCTTAAATGCTGCAGCAGTTACATTATCGTGCCTCACCACTGCACCACTGAAGGTAGAACGGGTTCGTGTGTAAATCCGCTACCTGTGTTCCCCTTGGTCTGCAGTTACTTCTGCACGTCTGTCCTCTCTTTAAAACCGCGTTGTTTCTGACCACAGTCTTGTGAAAAGAGCTCATTTCACTGTCCGCAAATCCACATAGTCCGTCCCTCACTTTCAGTAGGCAGTAACCTGCTTTCAGCCAGTTCTTGTACCCGACTTCGTTAAGACGTGCCAACAACTCTTCGTGAACCATTTCCGATCGATATATTTTTTTCGAGAAAGACCAGCTCTCTCTAACGCCAGGTTGCAACGAGGAAATCTCCAGGCTGGCTTTCTTCTTGAAACCGCACCGAAATTCCCCTTTTTGGTACGAGCAGTGCGAGTGTTTTGTTTACACAGGAACTGCTTCCGCATACGTAACTATAGTCCTGCAGAAATGAATGATGGGAAACGTAGTCCGCATTGCGTTCCATTGTAAGGCGAGGCTGAGTTTAGGCATTTGGCCTTTGGACGCAACGCAGCTTGTGTGTTAGATAACCTCCTAAAAAAAAAAGTAAGCACAAGAAGCCAGTTCCAAGATGGAAAATGACTATCCTATCCAATTTAACTTTCCTTATATATATTTACACTTATACACTGCATATATTGTATATACTGCAATATAATTGCACGCTTACCATGCACATTGTCAGCTATGCAAAAAAAATATTAAAGTATAACAAATAAAAAATTATTTATTAAAAAAAATATTAAAATAAATTAAATTAAAAAAAAAGTTTAAAAGCAAACACCAAATATGGTAACAATTAAAACTGCTGGGTGGCATTCAATGATGTAACTCACATATACATGTAAACCATATGTATTATGCATACATATATATTTTTGTACATATATTTTGGCCATAAATGCCTGATCCTTAATATGTACATATATTGCCGTTTGTCAGATTTTAAGGGTTATGTGCTTATGTGTGCACAGTTATCCAGAGTGAAAGAATAACAATTCTTTTGACAAGAATAACAAATGTTATTTAATGTATTTTTGTCAAGAAACATTTGTATGTCTCCAATAAAGGTGCTTTGTTGCCACTGACCACTTTTGGTGCTCACAAAGTTTGAAAAGCACAAAAAGCACAGTCCAAACTTCCAAAATGCATTTTGAAATGATCCAGAACAATTTTGGATTTCACAAGTGCTGATGTTATGACGATATCATTTATTAATGTATTAATTCAACCTAGTATATGAATGTGATATATCAATTCAAACACCACAGCAGAATTGTTTAATTTAATCAGTTTATTCACAATTATACTTTATGGAAAAAACATCCATAAAATATCAATAAATATAAAACAATATTTACACTTATTTACAGAGCAGTTATATACAGTGGTAAAACAAAAACATACATCAACCCATTGAAAATGCCAAATAAAGTAGAGCTACTTTTTGAAGCACTGTCAACTATTACACCCGGCTCGTCTTACAGGAATATAGACCAGAACAATAACCAGCTTTCAAATACTTCACTCAAGTCCAAAGTGGTTTAGCCTGAAACGCAGGATGATCTCATAGCCTCAAAATGACTGCGGTAAAGTTCACAGCTGAGCTCGTGTCTGTAATCGGCACAGTTTTCAAAAAGACGTTACAGGTGTGGCGCTCATGTCTGTCATCAGTTCTGTGGTAGATGTGACTTGCCTGTTGACCTGAGCTTGCACATTATGCTGGTAATAATATAACGGGGAAGGAAGTGCGCCCATTCTTTGACACATTGATCCCGGTGGTTGTTCAGAGGATCGCGGAAGAACTGTGTGGTAGCTGTAGTCTCTCCAGGAAGGTGCTTGTTGGGAGGCAGCTTGGTGGTGTCCGTAGGCTGGTGTCCGATAGGCTATAGTGTACCCACCGTTCCCCACATGAGCGCTGCTAGCATGGGTGGGGATCTCTCTGGTTCTGTATGCTCCGTCCATTGGACCAGGGTGAAACAAACCTGATATTAAAAGAAAGACATTAGTTATTACTAAAACACACATTTCGGCACATGATGTTTTATGAAATCCAGGCTACATTAGATGAGCTTTTCATTTTACTATAATAGAATGTGGATCTTAGAAGCTGGGTTTAGGTGTCACATCTGTCTAGCTGTTAAGTATTAAGGATATTCTATGTAATTACAAGCTTCAGGTGACATATTCAGACTGTATGGGTGTGATGTCACCCTCTATGAGCATGAGCGGTTTCAACTTCTACAGCTATGGCATTTGGCAGATGCTCTCATCCAAAGTGGCCTATATACACATTTCCACTATGGACATGCCAGCAAAATTTCAATGTGGGGAGTTTTTTATGTTCTCAGAGATCTTAGTTATTCATCTGGTAATTAGGAAATAACAAATATAGCAAAAATATAATGAACCTAGACCAATTACTGCAGTGTGCACACCAACAAGTGGAGTTTGAGAATTCAGAAACACACCTAAAAGCTGCATTAAGTTTGGTGGGTAAAATATTGAAATCTGACGTATTCCAAGAAGGAATACTTGGCTGCTAACAGATCGGAATATAACATTTAATAAGGAGTAAGAATTTGCTACTCGAGGAGTCAGATGGTTTCCACTGTTTGGGTGGTAGTGCAAGACACAGAACAACTTATACAACACAAGCATATGGCCTTCATAACTTACTGTTAGCTCGCTGGTAGCTGGTGGTGGTCATTTTTCGGTTGGCTTCTCCACTAGCATCAGAGTCACTGTCGTTGCAGTCACTGTCTCCTTTTCCACTGTCCTTCACGCTTGTTTGGTCAGTGGACCTGATCCCACTGTGGATGGAATAACAAAATCAGAGGAGTGCAGAGACGTCCAACAATAGCCATGCCAGAGGACAAACAGCAGCAGACTGGTACTTTGGGGTCAGGGACATTGTATATTTGGATTCATATCAAAGTAACAGGCTCAAAAAAAACAGAGCTCAGCACAACATACCTCATCTGAAGAGTGTATCTGTCTCCTTGCCAAATGGCAACTGGCTCAAAGCTGGCTTTATTGAAGAGAGGTTGAAACACCTAGACATAAGCAAAACGACAGTTAGCACTTGGATTCACATTTGCACTCTCCAACCATAGATTAAGTTACACCTTATAGATCATAGTCATCTGAGTGATAAGTACCTTATTGTCAGAGTCTCTGCTGTGCTCCTCCTCATAAGAAAATGATGAGTCATCCCTGGAGCTGGAAATTTGCTCTGTGACAGTGGTACTGCCTCCAGAGAAGCTGTGTGAATCAGATGAGTCGATGCTATGTGATGGCAGTTGACTCTTTTTGAAGTATCCTGTAGACCCACACTCCATTTTGCTGATGGAGCCACCTCTAGGGACGTTCCTACGGGACAAGGCCACCATCACAATGGCGACCAGCAAGGTGGCACACCCGACTCCTAGAAGCACAATGACGATGAGGGAAGCCTCATCACTCCAGACCAGTTCATTCTTTTCTTCACTTGTCTCAAGGATCACCACTATTTGCTCCTCCAAGGGCTGCAAATCTGAAACCACAAAGCGGATGCTGCCCGTGCAAGACAGAGGCGTCCGGCCGTGGTCACTCACTGCCACATTGAGTTCAAGGACATCCCCATGTTCTTGCATCAGGTTGTGCTTCAGAACAACTTCCCCAGAGTTTTTGTTCACGGAAAACAGCATCAGTTTGTCTTCTGTTATGCTGTAGGACAGCTCGGCGTTCACCCCATCGTCCATGTCACGTGCTTTGACCCTCAGGGCGATGTAACCAGCTGGTGCATTGTAAGGTAAAAGCACATCTGCTGAGCCGTTGATGAGAATGGGATGGGTGATAAAAGGAGCATTGTCATTCTCATCCACTACTCTGACCTTGACCAGAGCTGTGCTCGACAATGGAGGAGAGCCCCCATCTGTTGCTTGAATGGCAACCTCAATCTGCTTCACATTCTCATAGTCAAAAGGTCTTATTGCATAAAGAGTTCCTGAAGCTGAGTCTACTGAGAGAAATGAACTGAGCAGGACTCCTTCAACTTCGTCTTCGACAAGCTTATATGTGACTTTGCCGTTGGCTCCCTCATCAGGATCGCGAGCTACTAAGGAAGTGATGTAGGATCCTGGTGCTTTGTTTTCCATCACTGAGATCTCATAAACAGGCTTGCTGAACTGCGGGTGGTTGTCGTTCTCATCCTTAACCCTGATGGTGTACTGCATGAATGTTTTGAACGGTGGGGAACCCAGGTCTTCGGCTACAACCGTGAGGTTATATTCAGATATCTTCTCCCTGTCTAACGCTGCGGTTGTGACGATCATGAACGTGTCCCCATATGCCTGCTGAAGTCTGAAGTGATCGTGCCCATGCAGACTGAGGCGTACGTACCCGTTGGCACCCGAGTCTCTGTCCGTGGTGCTGATGAGGGCCACAAAGCTCTCCACCGCTGCTGCTTCCGTGATGTAAGCCATCTCTTCACTTGTCGATGTCATCGGTTTGATTTTGATTTCTGGGGCATTGTCATTCACGTCCACGACGTCCACGATGACGACACAAGCCGACGGTGCTGAGTTTGCTCCCAAATCGTGTGCCTGTATGTTCAGCTCATACGTCTTCCGTGTCTCAAAGTCCACCATGGTCTTTATGGTCACTGCCCCGCTGATGGGATCAATGTCAAAGGTGCTTTTGATTTCCTCAGAAACACCCTCAGCAAAGTCATACCGCACCTCCCCGTTCACTCCGTGGTCAGGGTCAAACGCCTGCACTTTGACTAACAGAAAGCCCACCGGTGCGTCCTCCTGGAGCTCCACTTTAAGACTGCTGTGTTCGAACTGAGGGCTGTTGTCGTTGGAGTCCAGAATTTTGACATGCACCGTCACCGATCCAGACTTTGGTGGGCTCCCACCATCACTTGCAGTGACCAGCAGTGTGTAAGCATCTTCTAGCTCCCTGTCCAGCTCCTTCACCAGCACAAGCTGAGCGACCTTCTCACCATCTTCCCCACTTCTCACCTCAATGCCAAAATGACTGTTGTGAAGGAGCTGATAACTTTGAATGTAGTTGGCGCCCACGTCCAAGTCGCTGGCCACCTCTAAGGGAAAGCGCGCGCCCACAGACACGTCCTCGGAAATCTCGAGCTGTGTTTCGTCACGTGGGAAAAGAGGTGCGTGGTCGTTGATGTCTCGCACGTGGATCTCGATGTGGATCAGGTCGAACTTTTCCTTGGTGAACACCACCACGTCTGCGGCGATGAGGCACTGCGGGGACCGTTGGCACAGGCTCTCGCGATCGATGCGCTCCGCCACCGTGAGGACCCCATCGCTCTTGCGCATCTGAATGAGAGATGAGTTGCCCTCTTGCATGAAGCGGAAGCTGGTGTTCGGGTCTTCGGACGGGTCGATGTTCAGATCCATGGACAGATTCCCAATGAACGTGCCTGGTGCGTCCTCCTCATAGGTGTAATACTTAGTGGTGGTTCCGCTCGCCGCCCATACGCTGATGATCACAACGAAGCTCAGACTGACTAGGATCTTTGTGACCTCCATCTCCGGCTGCGCTAATAAACAGAACTCTAATTGAAAACACTAGTGACAGGCCATCTAGGACTGATCGAGTGCTCTTTCTCCAACGCTCTTGTGAAGTGTAGAAGACCTGGGCCGGTGCTGAATTTAAGCCACGGGTCTTATGCAAATTAGGGCCCACCCGACCAATGGCCTTGCTCTGCCTCACCAAAAGGCTTCCCCCCTTTTTTAGCCCAGACAAAAGTGTGACATTTATCCCTTACAAATTGTCTCCTTATGTCGAACCAAAATGCAGTTACGTTTGTTTTAATTCCATCTCACAATAAAACACAACACAAATGCGGACTGTATTTAAATTTAGCCAGGTCACGTGGCTTATGATGTCCCTAAAATATTAAAGATACCATGGCGTGTGTCTGTGTGTGTCTGTGTGTGTGTGTGTGTGTGTGTGTGTGTGTGTGTGTGTGTGGGTAAATACACAGTATATATTCATACACATTACGTGTATGAATATATATGTATATATATATATATATATAATTTATTTATATAACTATATATATATATATATATATATATATATATATATATATATATATATATATATATATGTATATATTTATAAACTGCCAGTCAAAAACACATGGGCTGGTTTAGCTTAAAATAGTTGGACAGTTTAGTTTATAATTCCCCTAGCATATTAAAGACACCGTGGCGCATAAGGTGTGTGTGTGTGTGTGTGTGTGTGTGTGTGTGTGTGTGTGTATAAGTTTTGCATTGCAAGTTAAGGCAGCTGTTTCATCTATTTGTTTTAACTGGTGGTTGTCTATCTGTCTATCTGTCGTTCGTGTATATATATAACATATATTTTCAAGTTATAAACATCCAATGGCAACTTTACAGGAGGATGAAACAGCTTTCTTAACTTGCAATGAAGTTTGGAGTTTGATATAATCTTTTTTTCCAAGCAACTTTGAAAATCGAAGGTATTGCTCTGTCCATCACAAATATTCCAAAATTATTGCTTTCTATATTAGAGGTGGTGATATATATATATATATATATATATATATATATATATATATATATATATATGTATGGTAAATATATGTGGCAAATATATAATAATATGATAAATTGAGAGTATATTTATATGTTTAAACATAACGTTTATTTTTTAAATATAATGTAACAAGTAAAAGGTTTGGGTTGTAGGGTGGATTCAGATGAAGTGGTAGGACACACACATCACAGCAGTCGATCAAAACTTTACTACCAGTGTTATCAGCTTCATTTACATTGGTGCTTATCTGTTTTTGCGCTGAAACGGGTTGGTATTTGTTTTTCCCACCGTGGGCTGCTGCATCTAGTGGGATTGACGCCCCTCTTCTCTCACTGTGGCTTTATAGTGAGATAAAGTGGGGCAGTACTTCTGCGTTTGAAGTGCATGAGCAGCAGCTCTATATCAGAGGCTGATGGAAGATTACACACTATGTAGATAAATCACTGAGTCCATCTCTACTTATTTAATACAGGGCTGCATTATAACTGAGAACACTAAAGGCTCATGGTGAGCTTCACTATAATCATGCTGTATTCAACATGTCTCCTTATTGAGCCCACATACACAGGCACGTCTTCACTGTGTTTGATTCTACATGCAGAGCACAAAGACACTCATACTTCATATCCGTCTAGTTCAGATCAGCATTGTGGCTGTTCATGTTAAACGTCCCGCTGACAGTACACGTTTTGGGCACATTGTGAGGTCGACAAACGGAGGGGCGACAAACGAGCTTCTGCGTCTTAGCGGCGGAGTCTTGTCACCCTGTGAGCCACGGGGCGAGGCAGGTGTCAGCCTGCCATCTGTCAGACGTGCCAAGCACAAGGTGTTAGGATGTTACACCCTGTTGCTCGTCACACGTCTGATTATTGAACTGCGGCCCCACAACAAGACTCCTGAGGCAGGCAGCCCACACCCACCCCGCTGCTGCAGCGTCTAGGGGCTCGGAGAGGGTAAAGCCTGTTAGCTGAGCACACCGAGACCCCGTGCCTTGAAGGAGCAGCTTATCAGACTGTCCTGTACATGATATCTATCTATCTATCTATCTATCTATCTATCTATCTATCTATCTATCTATCTATCTATCTATCTATCTATCTATCTATCTATCTATCTATCTATCTATCTATCTATCTATCTATCTATCTATCTGGATTTACAGGCAATTCCGCTTTCACAGCTTTACATATTATCAGGGTATGTGTCATATTCGAGCCGTGTATTTGGGACCCGTATGTAGATTAGAAATGACTCGTAAGGCTTTAGTAAATGGTGCTGACAGACTCGGCTGTGATGAATTGCCTTGATCGTTTACTGAGCTTCCTGATCAAAGCGGCTGGCAGTAATGCGGTTATTCAGTGTAAACGGCTCCATTCACTCTGCCTTCCTGGCCCTTAATTAAAGACACGCAGTCAATGCGCCGCTCAGGCCCCGGGACAAGCGGACAGGCCCCCTTTACATTCCTCCGCTCTGAGCTGCTATTGTCTCTGAGCCTCTCATCCCTACAGGGTCTCATTAGAGCTCGCGGACTGAGGGTCACTGTTCAGCGCGCAGCGCACTAAACCTCAGAAATGCTTCAGCGAGGCTGCCTGCAACCTGTTACCCGCTAAGCATATGGCATTTGACTGAAACAGTGTAGAAAGACTCTCCTTTTGTTCCCAAACAAGTCTTAAACTGAAACGAGAGAGAGAGAGAGAGAGAGAGAGAGAGAGAGAGAATGATCCTTTGAAGATTTAAAAGGGAACTCCACAAATCTTTAAATTTAAAAAGGTCCACTTAATTAAAAAGGTTGAGATGTAAATAATGTCATTTGAAGCCATTTGGTGTAAAAGGCTTAGTTCTAGAGAAACTTGCTAAGTCAGAATTGTGTACTGTGGTGGTGATGGGAGCCAGACGTCTGATGAGTTAACTGCCTGTAACAGCTCCTTCACAGAAAGCATTCAGATGAAATGGATGTATATTTGGCCTAAATTGTCCAGTTGGCATCACTAATAATACATCACCAATAATACATCACTAATAATACATGTAAACACATGTTAGAAGGCTCATGTAGGCTCACTGGTAGACTTTATTTGTATACATGGTGACCCCTGGCTCCTAAATAGATCCCTGTCCACAAGCTTCTCTATAGCAAACACTTTCACATCAAACCACTCTGAACGACTGTTTACACTTCAGTGAATAAAGTATATAGAATTTTGGAACATTTGGCAACGTTTTATGATGAACTGATGAATAGAAATGGCCCGAAATGACTTGGAATGAATACATGCTGCATTGACTTCCTTTAGGTGATGTCACGTGGTTGCCTCACGCATTCCTCAAGTTCACATGAACACAAAGAAGCTTTGTTTTAAATAAAGTTTTATAGTCAAACAGAAAATATTTAATGTATTTAATATTTAATAATGTATTTCATATACATATCGTCGCAGTCCAAAGAAAAACATGAATCTCCATTTTTGTTCATTTTGTTCATTACTTTTGTGTCTCATTTGATCACATGAGCTGCTGTTACACTGTGTTGGAATTTAATTAAGAATGGCTTAACAGAAATGGCCCAAAACCGTTAGGTAAGACGTCTGGTTCCATTGACTTCCTTTCAAATTGAATGACATTTTGGCTTCTCCTGTAAAGTTGCCATTTTGGAGATACCTATATATGTATGTATGTATGTGTATATATATATAAAACCTGCTTATGTGCAGGTTAAAATCGCTGTTGGAGTAAATAACGCTAGATGCATTTGTGTTGGGTGGTCCGACTTGTGCCCTTCTATTGAAGAGTGAATGAACTTCGTCCTCTACATACTCAAATGTTATCAGCACATGAAAATATCAGATAACGATTCTGATCTGATGATTGTCAGTCAGTGCCTTCCTGACAAACTTCATGTTGTACACATGAGCCAGCTAACCCAAACGTTAAACATATCATTTCAAAGCATTAAGGAGCTAATAGTAATAATCTGATCCTTTAACTCAAACCAAACTACACAGATAAACAGTCAGTGGCAACCAAACAATGCTGTTGATCAAACAATTATATACTATCAGCTTTTGCTTCACTGATTGCAGGCTTGTAGCAAAGATCAACAAGAGAACCTATTATAATCAAATTCAGCTTAGCCACTTTTCTCTACAATATCCTATCTGTTGATAGGCAGCGTTTATTTTTCTATTTAGCAAATTAAAAGTCTCCTTGTTTAAATAAATAAGTTTAAACTTTTGAAATAAAGTAGCAAAATTACATTTATACACAAATATTTTTGATTACATTTTTTTGTTTGATCTGATAAGAGCACTATAGTCGTGTTGCTTGCTAAACCGCTTACTAATGTATGCTGTGTGTAATATAATATTAGATGTATTTGTAAAATAGTTCTACACTTGAGCATACTGACCAGCCCCACTCACTCCTCCTTGCAGCCCTGCCATGCACACCATCGTTGCTCAGTGTTCTCCTGATGGTGGACATCATAAACATGAACATTATCCACTGTGAAAGAGACTTTTAGTTGCTTGGAAGTTACCTTGGGTTCCCTTGTAACCTTGTGGACCATTGTGTGCCATGCTCTAGGCTTCTCTCTATTTACTTTTAGGACTTGTGTTTAACTTCATATCGTACAGAAATATAAACAATTGTAAGGGGTTCATAAATTTTCCAGCACCTCTGTATTAACAACCACATACCAGAAGGAATTTCAAGATGTTTTATTCAATACTTCAACCTGGGGACACCAGGAAGTTCTTAAATGACCACAAATATACTGGGATTTTATCCGTATAGTCATTTCTTGAGACGTTAACTGGCTAAGATTTGAACACAAGGTTTTAAATATAATAGTAATATATGTTTGTGACCAAAGCCCTATTGACTTGTTATCTTGACATGTGACAACCAACCCCAACCACTCCACTATGTATGTTAACTAGCTAGCATTACTTATTAGTGGCTTTTAAGATTTGGTATGAAAACTTACCAATTAGCCACACAACTAATGACATCTTTTCTCATTTATCCTTTCATTATTATTTTTATTGTTAGCTTCGTGTTTTTTACTTCCACATTCCTTGCCTGGCTAAAGAAGCTCTAAATCCAACCTTAGGTGCCATAAAATTGGGGGTCTACTTCACTATGGCTGAGCAAAAACAGGCTAAAATTCAATCAAAGCTCTCAAACTTAATGCGGCCTTGTGTTGGTCCTTAATGCCGAATAATTAAGGCAATGGAAGTGCCACTAAGACACTCATCCGGGTTTGAGGATAATCCTGTTGTTAAGCACGCCAAAAGCTTTTAGCTGCCAATTTCATTCTTAGCCCAGCCAAGAAACGTCCAATGCTTTCTGGTTACTGCAGCAGCCTGATGTTGGGTAATGTGGGCTAATGTCGCTAATAAACAATGTTTTGTCCATTTTCACTCTGAGTTACAGAGAAGAAGTTGGCATGTGGGTGACCTCAGCCTGTCTCTTGGGCTCGGCTGTACGGCAGGGCGCTAAAGACAGATCACAGGCGCGATTAGGGCCTCGCCTGGTGCCTGTAAGAGCATTAGCGCCAGTCAGTCAGGATGAGCCATGTGTTGAGGTGTGAGTGCGATCAGATGTGCTATTCACGGAGGTGCTTTCGCAGGCTGTGAAAAAGTAGTCTGGAAAGTGGAAACATCATTTGTGAAATGTGAAAAACAAGACATGGCTTCAGCATGCAATGTGAAATAACACTGTAAAAAAAGGTTCGGGCAATTTGCACTTATAATGCAACTTACTTCAGAGTTACCTCAACTTTAAAGCAGTCAAATACTTCAAGCTGAGTTAACAACTTTGCGAATGTTGAGAACACTCGACGGTCTGTAGACACCTTCTTGAACAAGGTCTCTCTGAAACTAGGTGTACTAAACAAGAACTCCACCAACCTTTCAGACTTCTGGTTTAAAAAAAAACTGTTCATTTGAGTTGCCTCAACTTGAAGGCATTAGTGAACCATATCCCTTGAGTTGAGCTACAAACCTTAAGAATTTTTAGAAGACGCAACTTTTTTATTTTCCATGCCTTTTTTCTTAATGTCCAAAGGTCTGTAGAAACTTTACTGATCTAGGTCTTTCTGAATCTAGGGGTATTAAACAAGAGTTCCACCAACATTTTGGCAAAAAATAATTAAATTGTTCATTTGAGTCACCACAACTTGAAAACATTGATTAACTTCTCTCTTGAGTTGAGTTAACAACTTTGGGAATTTTGAGAAGACACAACTTTTTTTATTTTCCAAGCTACTTTTTACATCCAAAGGTCTGTAAACACCGTCTTGGTGAAAGTCTTTTTATACTAAGGGTATTAAACTAACCAGGGGTAATTCCATCAACCTTTCAGACTGTTGGCAAAAGATGAAATTATTCAGAAGTTAACAAATTCGTCATTGAAGTCAAAAAGACGTCATTAGAGTGGTTTGGTGTGGAATGTTCACAGTGATTGTGCACAGTGGTATTGATAGGAGCCAGACATCTGATCCAAGTCTCTAAAAGCTTTTTTTGGAATACGCTCCCGAATGCTTGGAGCATTGTTTAATGATAGTTTTGATTGTTTATTTTAAAAACACCTTGGGACAGGCCATATTATTTATTGATGATACTGCCATCAATAAGTAGCTATTTTTGGTACACATTGTGACCCCTGGTTCATATCACCACCACTATAAAGACAGCCAAGTCAGTTTGCATGATTGGGATTTGAACTGAGCTTGATAGGATATTAATAGGGAGCTAGTCATCAACTTTTGCTGCAGTGACAGCCTCAGCTCTTCTAGAAGGCTTTACGCTAGGTACTAAAAACATTAGAGGGCATGTTGGATGATTAGTTCTAGATCATTCTATGGCATCCCAAAGGTATTAGTTGAAGCTCCTTCAGCCCATTGAATGATGCTTCTCCCAGCCCAATTCTGGGTTGGGGGACTTTATGCCCCTCTATCTGACACTTGGGATGATGTGTGGCTTCTCCAGAGCATTCCATTCTTTTGGTCAATCCTTTTGTATGTAGATGATACAATCTGTGTGTACAGCAATTGGTGTAAATAAATATTCAGTTTTAATAATTAGAAGTAGTGTCTTCTAATGTGAATTGGTTACAAACAGTATCCCTTATTAATCAGAGCTAGGGACTTATTTCAACCATTCTTACAGTCATTAATCTGCCATTACCATCTTAAAATCACAAAGTTGAAGTTATGCAGTTATTCTCAAAGGGGAATACCTTCTGTGTTTCCCCCAAATTCCTGCATAATTAAGCACTTAGGATGCAAACAAGATCATTCAAAGTTAGTTTGATGTGAAATGCTCAAATTGAAAGGAAGTCAGAGGGGCTCACAGTGCTTGTGATAGGAACCAGGCATCTGAGATGTTGAATGCGCCTAAAAGCTCACTAACAGACAGGGTTTGTGAATGTGCTGCTACCTGATTCATTGTTTTACAATAGATTATCCAGTTCTTTTTTTATCTCTTTTTTCATGGGAGAGAGGTGCGGTCAGGTGGCCAGGATGTTCTAAGGCAAACTAGTCCCCAAGGGACCTATATCATTCAGATCTACAACTATTTTGCCTCCATTAATGTTACATATAAAAACTACCCAAAGACACATTTAGGTTCTCAGGTTGTGTTGGACAGTAAATAAGATGAGTATATTTGTGTTGTACGCATCATAAGTGCTGGTTTCTTATCACCAACACTGCAATAAAAATCTGAGTTTAAAAGTTTCTCTAATAACAAGCCACTTCACCCTAAATCACTATGAAGGGCTGTTTACATTTTGAGGATTGAATTATGCATTGCTGTAGAAATGTGGGTGGAATTAGAAGTATACAGATTTTGACCTGACATTGGGTCCTGACCATTTGCTAGCATGAAAGTGCACCGATTTGCATGCAGGTTATATTGTGGTGAACATTATTACAGAATTATAAACTTTAAAGTCCACACAAATCACACCAATGTGGTAAACCATGCTTAGCATGCATACGCAAGTATTACCAAAAGCACAGAACTGAAAATAAAGAATCCCATTGTAGTGCTCTTGAAAGAACAGAATTCTTCAAAAGCCCTTGAGGACCTACTAATGTTCCACATAGTCGAACAGCATTACTTCTTGCGGTTTGCAGTACACTGCATGCAAAAGACAAGTTAATATATAATCTTTTTTGTGTTTAAGAGCTATGATGTCATTAAAACATCCATCATTTATGCTGAACTTCTGCATGATTAAAGTTTTGAAATGTAAACAGCATTATTCAGAGTTTGGTTCAGAGTGGTTCGATGTGAAATCCTCTGTTATAGAGAAGCTTATCCGCTCTGGTTTCTTTACAGTGATATTGATGGGAACCATGGAAGACAATGTCTACAACACAAATGTAGTCATTTCAGTCACTATCCAAAAAAATCATCTTCAGAAGGTTTATATGCAATGGCCATCATAGAAATATAGTTATGAATATGGAATACATGTTCTTCTGGCAGTATGTTTGCCTTACAAGGCCGGGTATATTGCACTCTGCCATCAATGGACTAAATGTTATATATGCTTTAGACCAAAGCCTTGTTTCAAAAGCAATGTAAAACAATGTCTCAGGTTTCATAACTATGCATCATGTGATATCTTCTTATGTTGTAGACTTCAGAGGCATTAAACTCCTCAGACATCTGGTTCCTGTCACCACCACTGTGAACCAAACTCACATGTGAAACATCTCTGTATGTTTCTCTGGAATAGAGCATTTCACTTCAAACCATTCTACATGACTTGGCTTACATCCTAAGCATTTCATTATACCAAGATTTTAAGAAAATTGGTGGAAGTCCCTTCGATCTCTACTTAATATTTACCCAAAGCTGCTCTTAACTTCACTCTCAAAGAGGCTCTATTAAACTTTTCACAAAACAACCTCTAGTGGCTTCTTAAGTAGAGGTATACATGGCACCTAAGGGGTAGCACAGGGACAGTTGCAATTTGGACGAGGTGACACATAATTTGGGCCATTTGGGCTGATCTGAAAAGCCGGATTAGTGTTAGCAGAGGGCTAAAGTGACAAATGGGAGGGTGTGAGTGTTTGTGGGGAGCAGATGGGAGGATGACATATCAGGGCACTCCAGCCAGAAGTCCCAGGGACTTAACACCTTCAGCTTTAGCTGTGCGTGTTGAAGGCGGGGAGGGGGGTGAGAAAGGGCAGCAGTGGCAGGACAGAAGAGAGAGTGGATTGGAACAAAATGTATTTGAACAGCACAAAAGTCAGAAATGTTATTATTGTTGCTCTTAACATCTTTAAATAATGTTCCCAAAGTGTCCCAAGTGGTTCTTGGCTTAGACATAAAGTTCTTTGAAAAGATATAAAACTGTTACATCAGGGCTGTCCAAAGTGTAACCAGCAGGAACTAAGTTGGCCTGTGAGGATGTTCCAGATAGTTCCAGTCTGTTCCAGACTCTAACCCCATCCGACCAACCCTACCACACAAGAGAGCAAACACACTTATATATAAGTATGTTTCATACTCATTATAACCACATACTTATTATAACTATATATATATATATATATATATATATATATATATATATATATATATATATATATATATATATATATATATATATATATATATATATACGGTGGTATGCAAAAGTTTGGGCACCCTTGGCCACATGACATGTTTTGTTAATATGTTAAAATAACATAACATACATATATACATACAGAACACACTCTTTACATACATACAGAACACACTCTTTACATACATACAGAACACACGCTTTACATACATACAGAACACACGCTTTACATACATACAGAACACACTCTTTTCTTTTAAGCATGAACCTTTAATTGATCCCAATTATCAGCTCATTATTGGCTGCAGGTCAAGGTTGTATAGCCTTCTTAGCCTTTCATCCATTTTCGCAGGTTAGTAGTTAAAATGATTTCTTTGGCAATACATTCTGAATGTTGTCTTGCACAGGACCTGAGCGGTTGGGCCACCAGGGGGCCCCCAGTGTGCACCTTTAATGTTTATTCAGTACCTTTTTGTGGAAAAGGTCTTATTTGCTCCAAATCAAAATTAGTGGAGACCTGCAAAGAAAAAAATATGATAAAGGTTATTGTGTGTGTGTGTATGCGTGTGTGTGTGTGGGTGTGTGTGTGCGTGTGTGTGTGTTTGTGGAAAACTTTTTTTTTGAGGGGAAATCTAATAATATATTTAACCTACAATAATAAATCACAAATATAGCAAGACACATGTGGTGTCAGAATTGAATCATGAATACCAGTATAAGAATTTGTTACAAGCAATGGAATAAGTTGTACACAACACAAAAAAGAATAGTTTTAACACAAATGACTTTTTTTTAGAAAATCTAATTAAGTACAAATATAGTAAGACAAATGTGGTGTAAATATTTAGGATGTGGCTTTAGGTCCTTAAATGTTCAGAAGGGGCATTGGTCATGCATGTGAATGAAACACCATCCAAAAATATGAAAACATTTTGACGTGAAAGGTCATTTCACCGAGATCATCTCCAGCATCTTAAGTTACGTCCGTTAAATGCTGTGTGTGTAATGCTTTATAAATGCTTGACAAGATAATTATATGGATTACATATCAGTTTATTAAACCAGACATAGTAGTGTATAAGTGCTCCTAAGTAATTGTAATCACAGGTGTAATTTTATAAAGCATGTGTATGAAACTTCATGAAGTCAGATTCATTTTAATGTGTTTCCATATCTGTTTAGTTACCAGGTAAAATCTAAATAACTCTGTAAAATAACATACATATAAAAGTTATGTGCTTTTTAATATTAATAAAAGAAACAGAGGTGCTGCCTCATTTTAGCCAAGTTGGTAGCCACTGATGGGTCCAGGTGATATACAGAAAACATACTAGAACCATGTTGTAGTGCATTACCATATTCATGTTGAATATGAGTTCTATTCAATTCTAATGAATGGACACGATAATGTGTTATGAAACCTAACACTATTAATTACATAAATAAACTATAACATGCTCTCTCGCAACGCTTTTAATTTTATGCATAATAATGTAATAACAACTACTTATAAGCAATTATGGAGACATGCCAGACATTATAAGGTATGATGCTATATAATGCCCTAGAATATATTTATATAGCATCGTGACTACAGGATTCATAGGAAGTGTGTGTCTTTTCTATTTCCCACTTTGCACTTCCCAGGTTTTCCAGTATGTTGGACTATCTTCTGTCCATTTTGAGCCACGATAATATGCGCTTTGCTGATGAAAGATTGACTGTTGATGAACTTTCCGTCTGTTGTGTGATTCATTGTTGGTGACCACAGTTTTTTTTCTTTGTGGCTGCAATTGTTTACCTCAGCTGTTCTAATGGTGACCAGCTGCTTAGCACACCCATGTCATTTTGAGGTATTGATTTTTCAGTGCCTAGTTTCTGTGAGGTAATTTAGTTTTCACTTCTCTTTTCTTCAGCATCCCTAATGCCTTCATTTCTTTCTGAGAGAGCTTTTAGGCTTTGTTTTCGTCTAGGCATACCAACTGCATAGACACACCAACTATACACAAGGCTGGAGATGCCAGTTGATGGTTGTGCCGGAGTAGTTGTGACATGATTCGCAGCTAGTTTTTAATGTTCATTTGTACAAATACTTCATTCCATTAATGTAAATGTCTGGAAGTTTGGATTTCCTTTGGTCTTCAAGAGCTTACCGGAGCACAAATATGAAGAAATGTTTTTTAACTGGTTAAACACTATGTAAACAGTATCATAGTCAATTCATTCTTTTGGTGACTTATAGATTTGTAATAAGAACAAATCAGAATTGAATTGTGAATAACAGTATAAGGATTACACGCTGTAAAAAGTGCAGCCTAAAATAAAAATAAGTTTGATTGAAATTCAATTCCGAGTTTTTTAGGCTGATTAAACCTAGTTCATTTGCATGTAAAAATTAAAGCCATTTTTAGGTTGGACCAATGAAACACTTTTTACAGTGTATGTAAAACAAAAATTCTAAAGGGATCTGTCAGATCAAATCCAAATCCATGACTATATAGCATTACATTACTGCATCCCCATTCAGAAGTTATATGATGATTTTTCTTTATCATACTTAGTCATTGGAAATAAATGAGGTATTCAATTAGAGCCCTTATCATGGAAAACCAAATTTCCTTTGGAAAACAGAGTCTGTTTTGCTATGTAAACACTATTACAATTTCAGATCATAATGTTCACAGGGACACCTGAGTGGTGCAGCATTGGTCCTATTAGTGATATTACAGTCATTTGTTGCCAGATGTCAAAGACAGAATCTTCAATAGAATACAGTCAGGTAAACAATGAACAAGATTAGTATGTAGTGTGAGTTGAAGCAGTTCTATAAGCAGGAATGGGCCATGATTGCTCCAAGTTAACGTACACTGCTGATCAACAGTTTGGTTTAAGTTGTCTCTACCCAAAGAGGGCGCACCAGTTCCTGAAAGCAGAGGACTGCATACTTTTCCCTACAAAGATATTTAACATTTGATCATTTTGTTTAGTAAATTCATGAAAAACTACAGGAATGTGATGTGTTAAACTGGGTTCTCTTTATCTATCATTGTTGGGACTGATGATCGGGTATTCCCCTACAGAACTTTCTAGTAAAGAGCAAAGTAAAGTAATTGTTTCATCACAATGTCACCTGCCTGAGCAGTTTGACTGCTGGTATGATGTTCCCATTGTGCAAGGCAGTGATAGCTTTACACCAGAGGAAGACCCCTGTCTTGCAAAAGTTTCAACCCACCAGCCCACAGAACTTTATTTCAAAAGGCTTGGGGTCATCAAGGCGTTGTTGTAGCAGAAGTCTTTATGCTCCTCTTGGTTAGCAGTGTTTTTACTGTGCAGTTCTCCCATGAATACCAGTCTTTTTGAAAATACGCATTTTCATGAATGGAGCTGAAAAACAGTCAATTTCCAATGTATCATTTATTTACTGTTATCTGTCTGTTCAGGCTACGAGAGTTAAGCAACAACCACTGATGCTAATGTAGTGTTTTAGCCTGAATAGATTTTTACTGCACCTATGTATTGTCATGTGTCAGTTGTTTTCAGAGGGCGTGACTTTCAGTTTATAAACAACACATGATCGCATGGTTAGCTGGTTTAACTGCAGCAAAATAAGTTATTTTCAAATGGTGGTTTATGTCCATACGTCACTGGCTCCATATTTCCAATAGCGGTTCATATCCATACGTTACTAGCTCAGTACCCTATTGGAAAATCTGTAATAGACATCAGCAAGAACTAACAATGCAGCCCCTAAAACTCTTCATACATGGAATAAAGCAAAATCAAAGGTGAAGCCATTTAAGTGTCTTATGACGACATTATGGCCTATTTTATCCCACGTGTGGGTGGGTTGGGGTTGGAATGTAGGGTGCTGTTTGGGTTTTCTTTAAATTATTTTTTTTTCCTCCAGCATATGCCACCCAGTCAGAAAAGTTGAGTCACATCAAAAACACCATGCAGACAATCAAGACAATCTCTGGAAAATAATGTGGGACTTAAACTGTAGTTGTAAGTGCAGCTAAAACAGGTTTAAGTGACACATTTTGAAATTGAACTGTAGACGGCTACACAACACTGTTTATGCAAAAGTTTCCTTGAGCCCCACTGATGCACAGTGTTTTCCCCATTTTTGCTGTTATCTACAAACTTCAAGAGAGCCCAAGTAAACACAGCACATCCAGCACACCCAAAAAACAGCTCGTTTGCGTTTTTTCAAACTTAAAGGCAGAGCAACAAAAACAGGCTTTAAATTTCTAAAGCGTCATAATTGGATCTAAAGTGGAGTACTGCTCCAAGGTTCCTTTAAAGGGGGTTCTCTCTGCATAACTCAATCACAGAAATCTTAAAACAATCATTTAGAGTAGGTTACTGTGATTCACTGTAGAGACACCTCTTTACAGTGGTGGTGATAGAAGCCAGGCATTACAATGTCTACAACAGATGTAGACCAAACATAGTCATTTTACAGTATTTATCAAAACGGACCCGTAAACCTATATGTGTAAAATCAATGGTGGTAGAATGGTGGTAAATTTGAGGAATTAAGTTTTCTTTAGGGAAAGCTATTTTGTGTAATGATGATCTTTAGGTTGCTGTGACTTAAAGCGATAGAGATTTTAGAGGCATTACGCTTTTTAGAGGTCTGCTTACCATATATATATATATATATGCAAATGTATGTATAAATATATATATATATATATATATATATATATATATATATATATATATATATATATATATATATATTCATATGCATAAATATCCAAATGTTAGGCTATGATGTTTCTACCCAGTCAAAAGTGTCTTTGTTCTGTGTTCTGTGTTCTGTGTATGGTCAGAGCAGTGATTAACGCAGGCTAGAAAACGAGAGATTTGTACAACAAAGAGCAATTACTAAAACGAATGCAAGAAGCAGTTTGTAAATATCAAATATTTCTTACTTTTACATGAAAAATTAATTAGTCTTTTAGGATGCACATGGCAAAATAAATATCTCTGTAATTGGCTCCCTGTGGATTTGATGCCAGTTAAAATAGACATCTGCATGTGTGCAGATGCGTGTATGTGTGTGTGTGTGGGTGAGCGTGCTTGTGTGTCCACATGAATGGATGTGCGGTGCTTCTGAAGACTCTCACTTAACAAGGAATTGAGAGGGACACCACAATAAATTCAGCGTGTGATCACAGCAAGACTGTTTTTGAAAGCGAGAAGAGATCAAAAGAAACATTAGCATGCCGAAATGAAGCACATACAATTCCACCCCCCCTCCGCCTTACGCACATACACACTCTCTCAGACTTGCACCTCATTGCTTAAGCCAAAAATCCCAAATCCTTTCCTCCTTGAAGCTGACTGAAGGAACACTGTGCATGATGACCTTGCGTATTCTCGCATCCCGGCAGGATTGTTCAAAATAATATAAAATCGCTATTAGAAAATCTAAAACTTATCAGCCAATTAGAGATCACAGCAACCTGCTTAAAAGAGTAATTGAAAATTTCTGGAGATACCTACTGAGTCTTGTTCATAGTGATGGTGACAGAAAGCAGACAACTGAAAAGCTTAAAGGATCAATATGTGAGATGATGCAACCTGTCAAATTCATGATCCAAATAATAGAGGGGAGAACACACAGCCCTTCCGCACCTCCTTTTTATTGTTACCAGTTTGGGAGAAACGTTGCAAGTTCATCATCCCTTTACTCTCCCAGAGCGTTTCCCGTTTCCATGGAAAGCCACACCAATGTAACTCTTGTCCTACTTATATTTATGTCCTTTGTTTGCTGCTGAATGTGGATTCTTGCATGTTGCTTCCTGTGAGCTTCAGCCATTGGTGTGTTAATTTTTTCATTAGCCTACCATTTTTTTAACTACCATTAGTTGCAAAAGCTTCTACACGATTGGTAAGAGGTTAGAATACCTTGTCGGGGCAGTGATAATTCTTCATCCCCTGTTGGACTGAACCGACTCAATGGTACAGTGACTTAGTATCACCTCCTCAGATGCAAAGTGGTATTACATGCAGGATGTACTGGGCTTAGCTGGTTAGCATGCTATCTTCAGTAGTTATCTATGCAATATGATGCCTTATAGAAATCGTAGAATTATATTATAGAATTATAGAAAAACCACTTGTGTATAATAAACCATTGAGATATGGGTTTACTGTATGAGTGAGTGTAGGGCAGGGTGCCCAATTGTGGTCTTGGAGATCTACCACCCTGTAAGGTTCAGATCCAGCATACCCTGCTGGAATATTCAAATGCCAATGAAGGCCTTCGTTACTTGGACCAGGTGTGCTAGATCTGGAGCTAAGCTCTGCAGGGTAGTAGAACTCCAGGATCAGGACTGGACACCCTGGATTTAGGAGGACCCTGGGTAACGCAGGGTGGAAACTATATGTGGAAATTGCAACTGCAAATCTGAGTTGACAGTTCCTCTGCAATATAGGACTTCACATTAAACCACTCTAAATGCCTTTGTTTACATTTCAGTGATTCCTGCAGAATAGTTTTACACATCAGTTAAAATTCCTTTTGAAATCTGTAGTTTAAAAGTTACTGACACATTCAAGCACAAAATGAATATCATAAACAGACCTGCATCAGCAGTCGTTGAAGTTCCTCTATAGAAATGTTCATGCTGTGACGGAAGACTTTTGTGAAGAAGGTCAGTCAGTCACTAAAAGCAAAAGAGAGTGACCCCTGCAGGACTGAAACAATGGTACACACTCCCAGTCTGTGGCAAGGTGCCAAAGAGGTTCTTGATTGTGGTCCTGAATGGTACTGCAGCACCAGGATTGAGAGACCACTACCAGAAAGAACCTTTAAATTACTGAACCATTGTAAATGAGATGTGTGAAGGTGAAGACCACTTAAAGTTCAAAACAGTGGTTCTCAAACCAGCCCAAAGGTCCAGGCCATCCACATTTTTGCTGTTCTTATGTTTGTTGTGTTGGAGGTTGAGCATGTTGAACTGTAGAATGTCTGATGGCCCCCAAGACTTAGGTGATATGGTGGGCACGTACAGTTGCACGCCACCCTGTAAGACCTGAAATAGTCATGTAACATTCAGAGGTAGTTAGATGGTTTTGGCAGCTGTTTTTTAAAGTCATACATCTTTAAGTTTTAACACCACACACACAATGGGCTCAAAAAGAATGTCTGACTCAATGTTCCCAAAGTCCCAATGATAAAATCTACATTATACTGATACAGATACAATGATGATAGTAGATCATTCACTTACATCCTCAGAAGAAACGTCACTCACCAATTTTGTGAGTGAGGTATCTACAAATACTCTTTAAACCCATTCATGTTTAAATCATCTGCTTGTGGAGAACTAAAATTGATGTTACCAAATGTTCTTCCACACTTTGCATGCAATAACATATTGCCATCAGAGTGGTTTCCAAATTCTTCCAAGTTCATAAAACATAAAGCTTTATTTATAAAAGTGAACATAAATTACAGAAAACCAGATAAATAGTAAAGCTATATTAAACAATGAGCCACACTATGCTGAGGTGGCATAATAAATTAATAGTATGCATTAAATGACGTTTCATTAAGTTAACTCCACATGTCTCCAACATCATGACGGCTCATGAATAAGCCTCTGCCCTCCATACTGAGCTGGCCTAGAGTGAAGAAGGCAGAGCGGCAGAAAAGTGTCCCGCTCAGGCCACATGAATATGCAAATTTCCTCCTCCTACAGCGTGTGCAGTGGCTCTTTGACTGTTGTGTTGACCCAATTTCACACCGCATATTGCATTTCATCACCTGAAGGTAGAGGTGATGGAAACCCAGAGCGACAAGCATCCGCGTGTGCATCTTTTCAGTTGCCCCCCTCCCCAATCCCCCCAAATCACCTTAACAGAGGATGTTCTTTATTTTACATGACAAGACAGACATGCAATATATGTCCAACAGCACACAGACACTGTGCACCCATTACTGACACATGGCTTCAGTTGGGTAATGACCATAGGAAAGAATGGGCTAATAGAATCAGATGCTCTGCTCTGCTCACAAGTTGTCATACATTGGGCTGTAGAGCTCCATCACGTATCTTTAGGATTATTTGGAGTGGTATTTGTGATGCAGAACTAAAAATCTGTACATGACCAAACTAATTTCTTGTGGTTGAATGCAATCAAGTCCTCACAGCAATGTTCCAACATTTGGTGCTAAGCATTCCCAGAAGAGTAGAGCTCACCAGACAGAAAATAAGTCTCCTTCCACATGTAAAGTGGTAGTAAGTTCAGGCTCCTGCAGTGCTATAAATACCTGTGGGGTGTGCGACGGGGCTCATAGACTGAGAAGAGGTGAAGCAGTGCAGTGAGCGTCTCATTGGATGTGTGGAAAATGGATCCAAAGAAGTGACTTGTTTAGTAGTGACATTTTTATGTCATTTTGATAATAACTCAAGAAGCTAGCCAGTACATGACTAGCATGCTCAGCTTTAAACGGTTGTAGACACATAAAATCATCCTGGTGATAGGTGAGAGGTGATAGTGAGCCGCTGTAGCGATGAGTCCGTATATGAGCAGGTCAAGCAGGCCTGTTCTCATATTGTTGATATAGTCATCACCCCACTGACTGCATGCCACTGCTGGTCCACCTTTGGATCACTCAGATTACTGTCCTGTGTACAAGGCCTACCTAGTTTTTTATCTCCTCAGACCGGCTTTACATGTGTGCAGCACTTAATGTCACACAATAAACTAAGACAAACATTCAAACTACTGAGACAAGGACTAGGACTGATATAAAAGGACTTAAGAATGATCCAGACCGGAAACAAAAAGTCCAACAACCTAGGGATTGATTGTGCTGGCATCGATTTATCAGACTTTTTAGCTACTGAGGTGCGGCGAGTGGACACACTGTATATATGCACTCGCTTCCTCAAAGAGGTTTAAATGAGTTAGTAAATAATGCCCTGCTCTCGCCCAGAGCCAGCCGAGAGGGGATTGCATTGTTTGATGCAATCGTGGAGGTTTCTTTCCTCAAGGTGAGAAGAGAGCCAGCAGACCAGCAGGGGGGAGAACCTCCACAGCAGACCTCCAGAGCCACACTTTCTCAACACTGAAACGGCGCCAATAAACGAGGTGTACACGACAAAGCGACCGATTTACACACGGAGGGAACGGCATCACCCCCTGCTATAGTCGTTAGGATTTAGTTCGCTGAAGTTTTAATGAGGGTCTATTGGTGGCTGGAGCCCAACAACGCTGTGGGTTCTATGGAATGATCCTATGGAGCTGTGGTGTGGAGCCGCAGATGGCCGGTAGATGGCAGTAGCGAGTAAGTTATGACCTGCTTGAAAGACAAAGGAGCTGACTATAGGCTTCACTCCACTGCGGTTCAGTTGTCAGGCAGCAGACTCTCTTTAGCAGTAGAGGGGTAGATTAATGTCAGGACCCAATTGGGTGTCTATCTCATCCCTATAACATTTCAGGATCAGGTTTTATAATGTGTTCTGGTTTTTCCTGATAGCTTGATATCACAGTATAGAGGAATCTAATGGTTTGACAGGCGAATGGAAGATTGGATGGTTTTCTAATGGTACATGAATGTTGTCCTACAGAATGCTAGTGGTAACCATCAAGCCTATAGGAATTCCCATGAGAAGCAAAAACCACAAGGGCTTTAATCTGAATGGTTTTATTCAGGGGACAGTCCGCTGTGCTGAGGATGCAGTTGATAGATAGATGGATAAATGTTGATTTAGCCACTGTCACCATCAGTGCACCTTTCCCAAACAACCGTCTCCACTCTGATGGCAAGCAGATCCTTCTCTCATTTGTAAACAGATATGTAAACAGATGTGAGACTGGACAACAAATATTATTATAAATAAAATATATAAATATTATTTGCACAAAATACCAACTACTGACAATACTTGGATTCCAGGACATTTCCAGACAGGTATACAAAAATCTGAACAATCCAGGGAAACAATAGGTAATCCTAGCAGAGAAGAACAGTTTGAGATGTTTGTAGGCCATTTCAATGTTCAGCCACTCTTGCATTAAAGACCTGCGCAGTTGGGCCAGATTTGGTGGATGCCTTTCCTGTCACAAAATTCGGAGGAAAATTTCCAGTACTTGTTGCCACTGCTGATGAACCTGTATGACCGCACGCCTTTATACACCAGCAAATTCAGCTACTTCCTTTACACTATGGTCTTTGGCACACCTAGATACAATTACTCCTTTTTGGCAATCATTAACATCTTCGTTGGACCCTTTTTCCACATACCCACTGAGACATTCACTGCCCTGTACCACCTCCTCTCAATCAATGAATCCTGTCACTCACACCCTTTAGGTATTTATAGCCCCATCATCCTCATGCAACACCATCTGCAGGAGCCTGAAGCTACCACCACCTTAAACACAAAGTGACTCTGGTAGGTGCGATAAGCTTACATATAGTATAAGTGCCATTCAGTCAAGTATGTTTGATCATACGAAGATGAGGACTTGCAGGTTAGTTGGGTTAGACAAGTATGGTTTACTCCTACCCTGGTTTAACCCACCTGCTTCAGTTCCCAAAGGTGTTATCACTGGCCAGATCAGATGTGTTGGGAATCGGGACCAGGTTCAGGAAACATTTGTGTTTCTGCGCTGATTATGGAAATGAGCATCTATACTCCAAGCTTTTTTTTTTCATGCACAGTAGGGTTTTAGAGCTATTAGAACGTTATTTTGTGGCGTCCTCTTGGAGTAACCTGGAGTCAAAAGCCTTTGCTTAAATGGTCAGTTGAAACCAAAGCCCTTTAGTATTAGTTCATGGCTTGTATCGAGTCTCAGAACAGACTCTCCATCTCCATCATGTTCTGGTCCCTGGGGTGGGACACTAAGTGAATTGAATCATGTTCTGTTTTTGGGAGGTAAATATACCACAACCTTGAATTTGAATGGCCACTATATAATGACCACTATTGATTTTACCATCTAGCACTAAATGAGAACCTTTCTGCTGAACAAACACATGTCCTCTTCTTAAGGTTTAGCTACACTACAGATTTGTCATGAAACCTTTTGTCTTTGGGCTAAACCAAAGTTTTGTTTCTCTGTTGGTTGATATGACATGAGAAGACTCCACTCCCTTTCTTTTTCCCTCCGTCTTGTCTATATGCCTAATACCCTCTTGCCCCTAAGGGCTATACTGGCCACCAACTTTGGCCGAATCCTCTATTTGCCTTCCCTGGCTTGCTGCTAGCCCCGGCTTATGGTGCTCAGAGGGGTGCCAGAGGAATGTGGCATAAATCCCCTCTGTAGGCCTGCGGCGGCTACTTCGTCTTGCAAGTGTCCCTGGAGGTTCCCCCTCCTGCCATAAGAATGGATGATGCTGTTTCAGCCTCTCCGTAGCACGGCCAGGGAGAGCAGTGGTCCGGTTTCCAGGCAGGCTGGAGGTGCAGCGCGTGAGAAGCAGGAAGGTTCTTTCATTGTTAACCTGCTCTCCTGGAGGCCTCCTTGCTGGTGGGAGGTGGATGCTGGTTTGAGAAGGTGAGGCTTGAGCAGCCTTTGTGATGCTGCTGTACTGTGCTGGGGAGCATCCTCACAGCAGGCGTGATGGTTACAAAGCGATGTGGATTTTACTAAGTGACACAGTCTATTGAAAGCTGAATGTGGCAAATGACATAGCATTGCACTTTCTCAGCTGGTGATATTGCTCGTGCTCATAAGCCCAAACATACCCCGTGCCTGTGGTATTGCGAGACAATCGCATTCTGTTGGTAAGAGAACTACAACCTGTGTCAAGACACTGGGGAAAAAATCAATCCATCACAAGGCCATAGCAAAACTGGCCAGACAGCTGGAGGTGATATGGATGGTTTAGACATACCGGAGAGAAAAAAGAAAGAAAGAGAGAGGGAGAGAGATTGCCTGCGGGAGATTTCTAACGCCTAGAACTGACGTCCTGAAGCAGTGAAAGTAGTGATACAGCCTGGCTGGCAGGCTGCATCATGAATGTCATTGAGCATGTGCCGGTGAAGGTGTGGGGCTGACATTTTCCTCACACCATGAGTTTTCACCTCAAAAACAGCATTGCTATAGACCAGGACAGCAGGATTAGCTCGCGCTTGAGACTTCATGGCATGACCTGCGCATGCACTGAACGGTTCACATAGTTTTCATCATGTTCCATTGCTGTTTTTTTTGCTGAGGCAGTTTTACATGTTGAAGAAAACTGCAACTGTGTTGTCTGTTTTATCTCAGCATGACTGCCTTTGTGGAGAGGTGTGGATTTTCTTCAAAGAGTGGGTTCTCAATTTCCCCTTTCAGCCTTAATTGGTGGAAATACAAGCAGCTCACTAGCAGCTCAACACAAGAGACATTATACATGAGTGATTGCAGCAACTAGTCGGCTTGAATGACGCTTTAAGCTTGACAAAATGTTGCTAATCATGTTATTTGTGATTATGACGCTTGAGGAGTCCAGTGATTTTGGGGTCCGTACATCTTGTTTCCTGAATTCTAGCAATCCAGATGGCTGGCTTAGTAATATTTCATATATAATAAATAATATTTCTCTGCAGTTACCTCCAATGGTGACATCCTAGACTGTAATGGAGTGACTCAGAATGGCAGCGGGCCATCTACAGTGACGAGTCCTACTTTTGTTTTACTGGATGCTACCAACAAATCCATGGGTGGAGGCACTGTGGTCAGGGCCAAAATGAACAGGTGGTATTACAGGTCGCACGCCCAGAAGGCCTGGTGTCACTCCACCTCAACCCCTACCACAAAATATGTAGGCTCTGTGTGAGAATATTCAAGCTGCATGTGATGGATTATCACAGGAAACCTCTACAACTCCATGCTGAGACCCCTGGCAACACCATACTGAGAGACACTACTTCTGTATGTGTAGCTCAGTTAATATTTCCCATATCAGTCTAAATTTATCATCACTTTTTATTGATGGTAGCTTTTATCATCGTTCCAATTGGCATCACAATCTGACACTTTCGTCTGTGTGCAGCTGTTCTTTTGATGAAGAATGTAATTTCGCTCTCATTGGAATAAAATGTGCTGTTGGTTTTTGGTATACAAGTACTGATGATATTAGAAGTCGGTCTCACACAAAAACAATAAGTATATTTATATTACAAACCTGATTGCCCACCTAAATATAGTCAAGTCTTTCCTTCAGCAACAGTAGTGGAGACTTCTATAGTATGTACAGCTTAGTTTACAGATAGACGTAAGTGCGGGTATACATGGGATGACTGTCGTCAGGCTCTTCTCGTGTAGAAAGATGCTTGAGCTGCCTAATTCAAAACAATGGCTTGATAAGCTTTAGTTTTAATAAAGCGTGGCCTGTCCTACATATCCATCAGTTTGACAATTATCTTTTCTGATAGAAAAACATCTCATCCAGAGACAATTCTCCTACCCTGTTATTTTAATGGCAAAATCCTTAATTAAATCAGCTTTTAAAAGCTGATCTGAAATAATGAAGTGCTGTAATGGCTAATCTACAAATTAAATAAATCAGCCTTGGAAAAAACACACACAAATAGGAATTAATAAGGATTAGCTAGGGTAATAATTTAATTGAAACAATCCTATTGTCACCGCGCTAAAAGCCTCGCGAGTTTGTCATGGTTTGTCCTGCGCTAAATGGGGTCAGACACAAACATCAAAAGCTTAGCGGAAAGCTTTCATCCACATGTTCCATTCCGTAATTAGGGACAGTAAAAGATTGTTTATTGTGGTTGAAACAACTGGATTATGGTTAGCTAAATGAGCTTTAGTCGCACCACCCCCTCCCTCTTGTTTATCTCACTTTGTCTTAATTCCGCAAATGGATGGAAGGCGCGTCGTGCAGTAGGCCGAAAAATTGAACGAGCGTACCTTTTTAGACCTGCAGGTTTCAAAGTTTGTATATAATGACTTCCCCAGCTAAATGAGTGCGCTGGAGTGGCTTCGGGACTTGCTCTCCAGCTAACTTCACAGGGGCCGTTTAATCTCTTTCATGCATTCACCTTCATGAATTATCTTTAACCTACTATCGCTGAGAACACATGTCTATTCAACTCCTCTGTGATCTTGAGGCAACTTTTTTGAAGCGAGGGCTAATAAAGCGGTCGGGTTTGCATCTCCTCAGAGATTTAGATCAGGGACCAAGGCTTTGGATCGGGCCTGACGCCCTCAGGCTCTGTTAGGCTGAAGATCAGAGGCTCTGTCCTTGGATCCTCTTCCATTCTAGGGCCCGAGATAACCGTTTGCTTGGGAGGTTTTTTTTTTTTCCCTCTCATTTCCAGAACTTGGCAATGGACTGCTTTGCTGTATTTGAAACTGGCTCAGACCATTGAGAACATGGGCTCTTAGCTGCCCTGAATACAAATATGGCAATGAAGGACCCCCCAGACTGACATGCTGAATAGCCTTTATGCAAATAGCTTATAGAATACATCAACCCAGCTTGCGAACGTCACTGAGGGTCTCGATATAACAATATAACAATATAACAATGTGGTGAAATTGGACTAGATTCCAGTCGTGGTGGTGGTGAATATGACAGACTTTGCCATTATGCAGCCTTTAAGGTGTGCATGAGGCTGAGAGGTGTTCTCACGAGGCTAGACAAGATGTCATGCTGATGTGTGCGAGCGTGTGTTTGTGTGTGTGAGGAGCGTGTGCAAGAGAGAGGACGAGAGATTAGTGTTGAGGCGCACTGGCTTGGAAACGCTTTGTGGCTTCCGTCCACCCAAGAGCCCCCACCCCCTCCTCCCCACCCCTGAAGTCTCACCCTTTTCCCTTTGTGTGAGTGTGTATACGTGTATGTGTGTGTTCCTCAAGCACCTCTGGCACCACATGGGGCAATTTTCAGAGCGAGGGCAGCAGAAAAGAAAGCTCTTCATCGTAAACGCCGGAGCCACTCAATCTACACTAGCGATTATGCTAGTAATGTAATTAGGTCTTGGTCACGTTGAGAAGGGCATCCATTCTCTGAAAGAGAGGGCACTCGAGGAGGGGTGGGCGGTGGGGGGGATGGTTCTCTTCAACTCATTTCCAAAATGAATTGCTTTTTTTCACTTGAGCTTGATAACAAAAAAAACTCACTTTGTGTTGAGTGCTGAGGAGATTTTCTCTTGCGCTCTTTCTTTTGAACGCCTCAGCTCTGAGAGGGAGTTTTTCAGAGAGGACTTTAAAAAGAACGTAATTAATTGTCTCGCTTTGGAGAACATTCACACTTAACTTCCATAGAAAACCCAGTAGTGTCTCAATTCAGGCGTTGTATTTTTACACTGTAGTGTGAACTGCTGTCTCTGAATTTTTTAGGTTAGCATCAGCCCAAATCCAACAACACCATGCTAAGAAAACTAGCATAGCACTGGAGCCCAGCTAAACCAGTAAACGTCCAGCCCTAGACCAGCATAAGCCCATTTACTGAGCTAGAAACTATTTGATCTAAAAGCGTTCAGAGAATATGCCATTAATGTTTTCAGTGTAGTTTTCTTTTGCTTCCCAGAATGTTCTTTCTAAAGGTGTAGTTCTCTAAAACATTCTACACTCATCTCAGGTCATAAGACATTTTCCAGATGTTATGCTGAGAATGTTCTTCTTCTGTTATCATGTAATGTAGTCTGTGGCCCTGACAGCATCCTCAAAACATTCATGAACGTTGAAGCTGCTATGTCTCAGTTACCATGTAACCATGTAGGATATTATCTGAAAGAATGAACATCATTAAAACAGTCTTTGAACATTAGACTAAAACATTTTCCTTATTAGAACTTGTAGATAACATTCTGGGAATGTTCCCTACTGGCTGGGGGAGACATGCATTAAATGCAAATTGCTATCAAAGCTAGCAGTTAGCGTATGTTAGCAGGTTACATTTACAGTAAGCTTACACCATCATAACTACCTTAGGGAGACTGAGGTATGGTACCTTAAGAGGCACACTAGGTCTGTTTACATGCACTTAATAGATAACTGCAGAAAATTGCCTGTGTTTATATGCTCTCAGATTACAGAAAAACTCCGGGTCAGTAATGAGTCAGGTAGTAATCGGTTATCTACTTTGCAACAGGCCAATAAATTCACAGAATGAAATGTAACATAAAATAATTGTAAAAAATGAACTCAAATGTCTTGTGTCAGCTTAGTTAGTTTACTACGAAATATGAACATACACCATCTAGCAGATGGGTCATTGTTTATTCGTCATGCATGTAGTTGGTTTCACAGTCGCTCCGAAAGTGTTGTTGTTTAACACTGCTTGCTGGAACAGTGAGAATCCAGTTCACTAAAGCTCAAATCCAGCTCTGTTTATTGGATGTGTCCATCAGGTATCTCGACCTTAATCTGATCTAAGAAAAACAAAATATGCTGTATACCTGACTACTTGAATAATCAGATGACTACTAAAATCTCACAATGATTGGATAGTTAGTTGCAAGTAAAATGCAGTCAGTGTGGAAACAGCACCACCCTGAGATGCCATAGCCTACAATTAAAAAGTGCACTCAGGACTTTACGATCAGCAGTGACTGACTCTCAGTTGACCTCAGGAAAACTGATGTCGCTCTCTTTATGTGGCTTTGAATAATACAGAGTGAAATTGGTATGCAACATTCAAGCTATAGGCCAAAATGTGATTAAAGCTATGATAAAAAAATGTTGAGAGTTCATGAAGGTCATAAAACGCAAGCTCTTTCATTTGTTCTTTATTTGGACCTAATTAATATTGCTTAATTAGCATGCCTTTACAATAGCTGCTCAGCTCAGACTGCATAATTAGCTATATTAGCCAGCAAATTAGACCTTAACGGTAATTCAAAAAATTCATTGTCAACTGGTATGTTAATTCAGAAATCAGTAGATTAGGCTGTATTATGTTTGTTACCTTTATGAAAGGCATGGTGTCCTTCATGTTAGCTAGGGTTTGGTAGAGACAGCCTTGGGTCAATGGATTTTTGATGTGGGCTTTTCTCAATGAGAACAGAGAAGTGTGCACAAGAGAGTGCAAGTCAAACACAGTGTTGCTTAGATTAGTTGATTTAATATATTGGAATTATTATTATTTCACATCAAAAAAAAAAGTTATTGAAGTACCTGGGTACTCAGTGCACCATGTTCTGCTCAGTGGTAATAGATTATATAATAATTGAGATGTGACTAGTCTAGTAATGTTAGCTGAGGTAAAAACAGATCCGAGTTTCAAGCCACATCACCTACTAAGTACAGCTTTAACATAGTTATATGGGGCAGATGTTGGCTGAACTAGCCTTGAGACTACAGGGTCACTGGTTGAATTCCCTGAACCAACAGGACACGACATGACATGACACCCTTGAGCAAGACACCTAACCCCCAACTGCTTTCTGCCTAGTGAGCTCACTACTGTGTGTGTTCACTAGTGTGTATGTTGGTTTCATGTCACAGATGGGTTAACTGTGGAAGATAAATCCTTCTGTGTGCAAGCACAACTGGCAAATGACTCTAGACTCTAATAATAACAGATTTGATTCAAATGTCTGTCACTACACTACCGAAGTGCATGGCTTGGACACAGGGATGGTGAGCTTCTTCCATCATTATGGCAGAGGCCGGCAGCATGCACCACATCGCTACAAACAAACAAACAAATGAATCATATTGTGTTAAACACATTACATTACAGTAGTTATGGTTAGAGGTGAATGTGTTGCTAGTGTTTTTAGACATAGTATTTGGCTAATGGAGTCAACACCATTATCAGAACTGAAACATTGGTATGAAGCGTATTCCAATTTAAATAGAGCGTGGAAGTATCGCTTCGCTTCATAATCTTTAAATCAAATTAACGGAGAGTTAATAGCACACTGCTGATTTAATTATGGGCACAGTTATCACGGGAAAGAGCGAGACAGTGTGGCTTCTTGGCGAGAGGGCGTCTACCCTCAAAGTTGAGTTTGCAGCTCATCTTTATGCGCGGACTGAAGGGGAGAGGAAAGGGGGGGATGGACAGAGGGTGGAGGGGTGAAGGTGGAGGTACCGTGTGCTGGAAAAGCCGGAGGAGCTCTTGCCTTCTGCTCTCACAGGGGCACAGGCTGTCAACACATTATGCAGTAAAGAGGGGGGTGTTCGGTGGGGTGGGTGGGGGCTCTGGGTTCAGCTTCTGTTGGGCCGTTGCATGAATTGTGTCTGTGTGTGCAGAGAAAGAGAAGAGAGGGAGGGTTCATGAGAAAGAATAGAGAAATCAGAGAGAGAGGGAGAAGGAGGCAAAGGGATAGACAGACAGACAGACAGACAGACAGACAGACAGATAGACACCACATATGAGAAAGAGAGAGTAAGGTGGGAGAGATAGAGGAAGTAGGTATAAAGAACAAACTGGACAGAGAGAGAGATGGAGTAAACAACGAGCGACAGAGAGGTAGAGGGAAAGAGAAAGGGACAGAGAGAGGCAGAGGAAAAGAAAAGAGAGGGAGAGAGGTAGAGATGAGGATAGAGAGGAAGAGACTGAGAAAGGTAAAGAGGAAGCCTGTGTTTCTGTGTTTATCAATAAGAGAGAAGAATGCAGTGATGGAGAGGGAAAGAAAGAAGGAAAAGGGAGAGAAAAGAGACAAAGAAAGACAGAGGCGGTGTTTCTGTGTTAGAGAGGGAGAGAGAGAGAGAGAGAGAGTGAGGACAGACTGACAGGCTGAGTGTGTAGGCAATTAGTTTGTGTTATCTTGCTTGTGTAAGGGTGTGTGGGTGTGTCACATGGGCTTGTGCCTCTGTGCGCGATGGTGTGTCGACGTAGGGGTGTGTGTGTGTGTGTGTCTGTGCGTGAGTGTGTGTGTGTGTGTGCCTCGCTCGCACATGCTGGGTGAAAGTGAAAAGTGGAGGCAGACTTGTTGTTTTTTTTAATCAGTGGGAGGCTGAAATCGCCCCAAGGTCCTCCTAGGGACTAATTAGTGCATGTGACTTCAGCAGAATAAATAAGGTGGAAAAACAGACAGAGACCCGGGTGCTAATGACTCATAAATACACAAATTCATGTCACTCTGTCCGAGCGAGACACGGCCTTGTTTTATGCAAAGCACGCACGTTCATTAACAATTACATTAAAACAGGCCGAGCCAGGGCTGTTCTGCTGATACTGACCTGCAAACAACACGAGCAGGAGACCAGGACGCTGCTGCAAAACAAGTTTAAAAAAAGATACATGTCTCAATGTGGAGCTGTTTTTTTCACCAGGCCAATATTAACAGGGAGTGTGACTTATTTTGATACTGACCAGGTACAAATACAAAGCAGGGAAACCAGAACAGTGCTGAAAATGAGTCATATGCACTCATCATCAGAAGAATAGCAGCACAAATAGCTGCACCCAGAAGAAATCAGCTGACAGGAATGAAATATGGTGAGTAGGTTTGACGTTGTTAGACATGCGAACGATTCAGGTTTCACGCTCAGCCACCCTTGTGATGTATTGCTGTACTTGACTGACCCTATAGCCATGATTGCAGACATTCAGTGAGCAGTAATGCCCTTCATAGGCCCTGTTGGTGCAGCACCATTGGGAGACGGCTGCACAATGCAGGACTACCTGCACACAGACCGTCACTATGACTGCCCTTAACACCACGTCAACATCGCCAAAGACTGCAGTGGTGTCATTCCAGAATATCATGGAATGACTCAGAATGGCAGCGGGTCATCTACAGTGACAAGTCCCACCTTTGTCTTGCTGGAGACAACCAATGTTTCCATGTGTGGAGGCACCATGGTCAGCGCCAAGATGAATGGTTTGTTATCACACATCGCACGTCCAGCAGGCCTGGTGTCCCTCCACCACCACCCCTACCGCGCAATCTGCAGGAACTGTGTGAGAACATTCAAGCTGCATGAGATGGACTATCGCAAGACACCATTAGGAACGCCTACAACTCCGTGCTAAGAAATCTGGCATGATGTGTTAACATTCTGAGAGACACTATGTCTGTAAATATTGCCCATATCAAATTTATCATTTTTTTAATATCTTTTTTACACACTAAAGACAAATCAGTTGTCAAGGTGAATGTGTTTTGAATGACTGTTGCATTCCTAGCCTCCTAAATCTTTTGAGCAGGGTTGCCAGATTGCTTTACAGAGACGTTGCACCCTTAAACTAGTATTTTATAAGCCATTTGTCGTTTCATATAGTGTTCTGCACTAGTGCAGCATTTTATCCCTCAGCCTCATTGACTCAACAGCTGATTTTGCGACTGCCACAGCCTCAGCAGCTGTCTGTGTGAGCAGAATCTCCTTTGTTGCCAGCTCGAGTCAGCAAAGGACACCCAGCTTATGTCACTTGGGTATCAGAATTTTTACTAGTACGAGTATGTGAGCTTGGTATTGGCCTGATGCCTGAGATCAGCATTGCTATTGATGCATGCCTAGTTGTAAAAGCCTTGCAGTCTAATGTACAGTAACACGGGCAAGTATTCGTGAGGCCTGGAAAAAGTGAGGTCTGCACAAGAGTTCTTTTCCCCTTCACCTTTATTTACACACAGATGAAGACACTAATTTACATATTTACATAAGTACGCGTACACACATTCAAAGTGTACCCTCCCCTGGGTTAAACCATTAGTGGCCTGAGGTGATACTGGAGTTCACAACCCTAATTTGCTTTGTCCCACCTGCTCTGTTCTCACCTCCTCTTCTACAGCGGTTGGATTCACCCAGATAGGTAAAGCTACGGTGAACCCTTCAGTTCCCTTTTGACCATTATCTATACAGTTGAGCAGCTTACAGGTAAGTATACATGATCTCTAGGTATTCTGTGATGTGTACAGTGCCTTGCCTCATCACATATATGTATATATATATACGCATGTATATATGTGTGTGTGTGTGTGTGTGTGTTTAATTGGGGAAATACTGTAAGCTTAAAGGGTATATTTTTACAGCATTGCTTATTCTGCCTAGCAAGGCTTTACCAGCTCTGCAGCTCATTCTAAATTGATATTATCCTCATATACAATGTTGCATTTGGGAATGGCTGGCAACTGGATTTATTCGTTTAATAAAATAATGCAGTAGAAGGTGTTCAGTGTACTGGTATGATCACCCTTTAGTAGTACTGTAATTCCCACTCCCAAACCTTAGCTGCATTTTTCAGCTTCCCCTGCACTGAGATGGGTGACCCAACTCAAGAAGAGCTTGATAATGATCTGATTAGTTGAATCAGGAATGTCCGATTGGGGGAGGAAAAAAGTGCAACGGATTGAGCCCCAAGGACACGGATCAGGAGTCGCTGATTTCATGAGTAATGACAGCACTAATTAAAAAGTAATAACCTCGATAGGTTTAGTAACTGCATTGAACCATGGATTCAAGTTTGTTCGAGTTCTCAGGAGGCAGCATACATATTGCCTCCAACTGTGGTCCAAGGTCATTAAAAATCTATGCTTCATACAGTCTAGAGTCTCGCGTTTCAGATTGTACATGCTTCGAGTGGAGCTCCAATAATAGACCTTGAATAAAGGAGATGATCTTCTCAAACACGTCTTCCAGTCTCTTGACTACCTCCAGCATCAGGAAAAAGGAGGCAGGCTGCTACCTCACATATCAATCATTTATAAGAAGAGACTGCTGAGTGCACCACGCCATGTGTGCTAAAACACCGCCCTCCACACTTGAGCAAGGATAAGCAAGGCTGACGGGATCCAGGGGCATGCATGATATGGAACCATATGCCATGTGCTGACTACAAAATCACTAAAACATACCTAGCTAGGCTTATTTGGAAATGCATATATATATATATATATATATAGGACTCAAGAAGAGATGCTAACGTGAAAACAAAGGATTTGTCTTTGTCAGGCTGTTTGCAGCATCAAAGGAATCTAGAATATTAATGTTACCTGTAAAGTCTTTCTCACAATCTATTAAAGAAACAAGAAAAAAAGGTTTTATAGGACTGTAATATAGTTAATAGAATGTACTAACTGTATTTGCTCGATAAACATTTATAGAAATTCTTGTAAAACTACTTTAACAATACACTTAAATCTAAAAAAACTACATCTAAAATGAAATGCTGTAGGGTTAGAATAGGTAAACCCATTTAATTAGGTACTGGTGCATTTACACATACAAATCATCAGAACATTAAGAAACCTTAGCAGATGTAGGCTACCGTTATTAGAAGCTGCATCAAGCAAGATGGAGAGATGTAACTGGCTTTTTGCTCCAAGTAGAATTATCTTTACCTTTACAGTGAAAAACTGTGAAAGCATGACAGTAAAAGACTGTAAACTCTAAAAAGGTTCAATACAGTTTCTGTAACAGTAAAATACCATAAATATGTATAACGTCTAAAACACTATTTTTTACATCTCTTCTGTGTAAAAAATACGTTATGCCAATGTTAAATACTCTTGCACTGTGTTTTTAACCGAAATATTCTGTAAAATTTAAATAACAGCACGAACTGTAATTTTTCAGTTTATTTTTTGTGAAAAGCACATTTTGTTACTGTTAAATCTAATTGCTATTGTGCAAGTAACAGAAAATGTACATTTTGTATTGCTTTTCTCACAGTTAAATACACAAACCATTATGTGCCGTACAAGTGCAAAATCATATTCTGATTCTGAGAAAAATAATAAAGCAGTATTTTCTGTGCTCCAATAATTTAGGTAACCTGGTTATAACATTGTTTTGTGTTCTATTTTGAAACACGAACTTTTTTGCAACTTTAAAAAAATTATAGCATTTTATTTCTTTATTTATTTATTTTTAAAAAGCCAATTTTGTAAGGACAATAAAATTGTTTTAAGTGCATTTGAACACAGGTTGTGGACAGAACGCGCGCCTGATTTTGAATACTAACGGTTGCATCATTTAGGCGCCGTCCAATCAGCGCGTTTGGCAGCCGTTTGTCCGGTTGTGGTTTGAAATGCTCGGTATAAGTCAGGCTTGAATTTTCTGGTCGTTCTCTTAACGTTGCAGGAGCTCTGCAGTTCATGAGAAGTATCAAGGTAAACATTTCAAACAGTTTGCGTCCCAGATGGCTATGCTAACTTTGCCCGAGCATATGCCATATTAGCTAGCAAACTAAAGTTAATTATCGTGTTTAATAATGAAGAGACGTGTTTCAGGGGCGGGATAAATTCACAGCGTTTTCGTACTTCGTAACGAAATAGTCTCTGTTTAGCGGTGCTTACACATAAGCTTTGGAAAAACGCGGTTCCCATTTGCAAGCATTTCAGTCTAAAATGTCTTCGTTTTATGTTGGATATGTGCTTGTTTGACCATGTATTCTTGTTGCATTTGTGGAGAATCGGTTCAGTCTCTAAAGGCGTATGTTCTACATTGCAAACTGCATCGCAATGAACCACGTTGTATTTTCAAGTGTGTTGAAATTGGCTGTAAGCAGGTGTTTTCTGGATACGCAGCATTAAAGTCTCACTTCTATCGCCACCATAATGCCACGTCACCAGTTGCTCAGGATATTGATTTAGCATCACTAAAATGCACAGTTTCACTTTGTGAACGTCAATGTGAGGTTAGTTTTTTTTTTCTCATTAGCGCGCGCATTTGCCCGGGCATGCCCATGCAAACTAGCCTGGGAAACCCCATGCTGCTTTGCACGATCGTTCGTCTGGTGTTAACTGTGCAAACTGTGAAGCTGCAAAAAGTTTAATTCTCAGAGCTTCAAAGCGATAGATCGGCTAGTCAGGCATACTTTGTCATTATTAAAATCGGTAGCAAATCGTTTTGCTTGAGTAGTGTTTGCACACGCTCTCACTAAGTCCATATGCATGCATTGTGTCTTGTAAGGATTTGAATATTGTTGAAGATGCACAACTGTTGAGTAAGGCCAGGCATTTACTTTGTACAGACTTAGTTCATGATTGAAAATTGTATATTGTATTATAATTGTATATTGTACTAGTGTGTATTTCAGTTATCCCATTGTTTTGCACAATGAATGTTGAAGCCCAGTGGGTACTAAAGAAAAATCTTAACAGTTTTATATTTGGTACTTCAACTAGCTAGAAATGTGGCAGTGTAATTTCTGTGGAAAGTCATTGAAAACACTGAGGGGTTATGTTCTTCATTGCAAACTTCATAGAAATGAGCCACATTGTTTGTTTAAGTGCTATGGCTCTGGTTGCACCAAGACATTTTTCAGGTATGGTGCATTTAAAACACACTTCTACCGCAAACACAACGTGCCTGAACCTGATGTTAACGTTGGTGCTGTCGTTGGTGCTTACAGGTGCCCAGTTGCCTTGTGCAGCCATCACAGCCAAACAATCAAGGACCTTTTGGGTCATCTGAAGAAACATATCGAGGAAGGACATGAAGTATGCTGTCCGGTGAGTGGATGTTCAAGTATTTTCAAAATCAAATCTTCATTTACATCTCATATTTCACGAAAACACGGAGATATTACAGACAGCAGCATTAATGACCTGTACAGAGACTTACCGAGACAGTCATCAGTTGTAGCTACGCCTACTGCTGACTCTGAAGTTACAGAGAATGAAGATGTGACTGAGACTGGTAGAGAGGATGAGGATATGGATACATCAGGAGATTTTAGTGATCTGTATTTGAGAAATGTGAGTTTGTTTTATTTGAAATTGCAGAAGACAATTAAATTAATTAAAGGTTAAAGACAGTTCTCCATTCTATGCAGCTCTTTATAGTGGAGTAATCCAGGATGCTGTCAGGGAGTTTGGCTTTACTGAGACAGACACAAAGGTTGCAGTTGAGATGTCCTACAAGGGTACATTGTACAAAAAAGGACAGTTCCTTGTGATCGGAAAACATTCTGTGAACTTTGTTGAACTTGGGCTTATTTTGTTAAGAAATGACACAATTTATTTTGTAGCCTCAAAATACAGGACAGTGTTCCTACCTCATTTCCACATGTACTCAGTAAAGAAAGAAAATGAAGAGATGTGCTGTCTTAACATATATGACTTAGCTGATTTCTATCCATTAGCTTCTTACTGGAAAGATGGATACCAGTTGGTTCCATTGAAACATGGTGTGTTGGCACTATAGGCCTAATTGAAACTTGAACTGTTTACTAAAACTGAAACACAACTATTTTCTTCTATTAGAAATGGACGACCGAGACGACATCAGAAGTTCCATTTCAAGCGTTCTACCAGAGCTCCCTGGATCCATCCTGAATATTGTGGAGGAGACACTGCAGTCTCTGGGAGTGGAGACCATTGACGATTTCCAGTTCGTCCAAGAGGCTGATCTCCTGTGTGTTTTACGGCCAATACAAGCAAGAAAACTTGTAGCTTCTTGGAAGCAAACCTGTAAGTACAACTCAATTGAAATCCCTTTACATAACCAAATATGTCAGTGTTGTTGTTTGATACAGTTTAATATAATGTGTATATAGCTAATAGCTAATTGTAAGACTTAGTTGACAGTGACCTGATGGCAGCTGTTTCTGGGATACAGCAGTGTGGTGTGTAGTTTGTTTGTAGTACATGGCTGAAAGAAAAATGTGTGTGAACTGAGATTACTTGGATTTCTCTGCTTAAGTTGGGACACAGCTTTGTGTAAGGCTATTTTGTTGTGATGGAGAATTGTGATGGGGAATGTGTTCTAACTCTTCTGTAATATGTTCTCGGGCACGAGAGGAATGGAGAGGTTTGAGGGTAAAACATTTGTGTTATAAAATCTGCATCCAATTTCACTCACTGGCTTTTCTTAAATTATATTCCCGTCTCTTATGAAAACAGTTAACATTTTGTCTCCTCTTGATCTTCATGGTCTCTTAATTGCAATTGCCAGATGCGTGCCTTCACTCCAAGTAAAATGTTGGCACATGTTGCATGTTAAGTTTTTTTTTAACGTTATATTCTAAACTAAATACAATTCTATGCAGAATATATTTTGCCTTAAGGCCTTCGCACACCATTGCTATTGAATACCAAATGAAAATGAAGCAATCCATCGTTTTTGTTTTACAGCTCAGGGTCCTGGAATCCAAAGCCAGCCAGATGTTAACCCTTCAACTTCATCATCCCTTCTCACCTCTCCTACCTCCTCTCGCTCCTCCCTGTCACCGTGTCCATCACCCAGAATCCAGCTTAATGCTGATTGGGTTGACCGCTTCGAAAGTCCTACTGAAAGATTTCCTGAGGCTCTGATGCAATGTCTGGAGAGAGGCAAGAGGCCCGTCCCGAGTTTAAGACGAGAAATGATCAGAATCGTTGCAACAGAGATGATGAAGGCGTGTCCGTCTCCTACGAAGCATGCTTCTACAGAAGTCGCCAAAAAGTTAGTTGGCAAGTATCCTCAGTCATTGAAGGATGTCATCGAAGGGGAAGTCGTGGGGACTGGATACCACAGTCTGGTTAAACAGCTTCAAGCCCGTATAGACAACAAAAAGCGGCATGCAACCCCAAGAATAAAAAAACGCAAATCGTTGTCAGACAACTCTGACACGGATGAGGTCCCAGCAGTAATGAAAGCGTCAGTCCAGGATACGTATGGCTGTGTTAAGTGGGACATGAAGTTAATGCCAGTCACAGAAACCCTGGAAAGCCAAAATGAAAAGAAAGAAAAAATGAAGATTCTGTGGGAACAAGGCACTTTCAACCCAGACGAGGTGAAGGAATTGATGGAAACGACGTACTATTCACAGCGTAAGGCAATTAACAATGGAACAGCTCTTCAAACACTGAGAGAAGAATGGCCTTTTTTGTTTCACGAAATTGGGATTTCTGCCCAATACCAGGAGCTAACAGGACTGCCACTGACAGAGACGTTCCTGAAAAGTGTGGGAAAAAAGGGAAAACCGCTCCTAAACTTCATGGCAACTGTTTGTGCAAACAAGACCAGGCGTGTCTTTGAGACATTGACCAAGCTGAAGTTCCAGAGAGGGCAGTTGGAGGGCTGCTCGGATGACGTGAAGGATATGGTGCTTTTGCTGCTTTCCTACTTTAACGAAGACGAGGCAACCCTGTTCCACTACACTGAAGAAACCAACCAGGCAGCCGACATTCAGGTGGACTGCTTGCCGGTGACGCCATGCATCATTGTGTGTGGTAAGTGTTTCTTGTTTGTTTTCTGTTTGTTTTTCCCCCTTTTCAGAATAACAGCTGCAGCTTTGAACACACCTGTAATATAAAAAGGGGACAATCCGCACACTTCAGGTCTTTTCTTGTGCAAAATAGCCTTACTCGAGTAAAGCTATTTTGCACAAGAAAAGACCTGAAGTGTGCAGATTCTCTCGTTTTTTATGTAGAAGTCTCCACTAAATCCTGCACTTTCTCAACAGATGAGCGGTGACCCTTCACTACTAACAAACCTGTAATACCTGATATTTAAATCTTTACAGGAGCCTCCTGCTACAGTGCCAATAGATTCATGCTGAGCATTGACGGCAAGATTGTCAATGACAAGATCGTCCAATTCATCGCTGCCATCAACGTAATGTTCGGCAGCTACTACTGCCTGAACATCCACTATCCAGTAAAGTTGAGATCAACGCTGGAGTTCCTTCAGAGGTATGTGTGTGTTGGGGGGGGGTAGGGGGGTGGGGTTAAGGTCAGGACAGGTAAAGGTAATTGCTTTTTAGGTGCACTGGAACAATGGTTGTAGTGGCAAATTTTCAGTAATCATACTTCTGTGATACCAGGCTGTCCAGTTAGGAAGCAGCACTCATTGTGAATCCATTTTGCCTATGTTGTGCAAATGTAACAAGCAATGGGTGGAAATTAGAGTTAATAACCAAAATATGCCCCAAAAAACAGTTATTCGCCAGGTAGTGTCACAGACCATTTCTCTTCATCCTTTCTGGCTGTTTTTTTTTTTTGGTCACATGTGCATTTGACAGTATCACACCCTTGTAGGTACCACAATGCTCTGTCTATCACCGACTGAATTTGCTCAGGTAGTGCTACTCATCCAAGATGGCACATCAATGTGCTCTGTGGAAAGAAGGTTTGCTCTGCCCCCCAGCAGTGTCCAGAGCATGGAGGAGATGCCAGGACATGCCAGTACACCAGTGCACATGGAGGAGGCCATAGAACGGTTTACAACCCAGCAGCGGCATCGCCATCCCCTTTCTTGTGCCAGGTGACACAGGAAGAGCACTACAAAATGAGCTTTGCAGTCCATTAATGTGCATGTTGATGGTCAAATGATCAGAAACTGACTTAATGAGCAGAGTATGAGGGCCTGGTATCCACACATGGGGCCTGTGTTTACAGAGCTCCCTCATACCCTCCTCATGAAGTCTGTTTCTGATCATTTGATCAGAAACCCTCACATCAGTGGCCTGCAAAGCTAATTTTTGCAGGGCTCTGGCACTGCTCTTCCGGTGCCACCTTGCTCAAGGAAGGAGATGGTGATCCCGCTGCTTTGTTGTAAATCGTCCTATGGCCTCCTCCATGTCCCCTGATGTACTGGCATATCTCCTGGCAGCTCCTCCATGCTCTGGACACTATGCTGGGTGACACGGCAAACCTTCTTTCCACAGCGCACTTTGATGTGCCATCCTGGATGAGTAGCACTAGATGATCAAATTCAGTGGGTGATAAACGCCACCTCATGGTACCTCCAGGGTTGGGACACTGACAAAATGCACTTGTGACCAAAAATCAGCCAGAAAGGATGACAAAGAGAAATGAGCTGTGGCCACCACTTGCAGAATAACTCTGTTTTTGGGGCTTGGTTTGGTTATTACCATTAATTTCTACCCATTGCTTGCTAAATTTGCACAACAGTAGGCAAAATGAATTCCCAAGGAGTGTTGCTTGGACAGGCTTGTATCACAGAAGTATGCCATTGCATTGTTGTGGTGTTCTATTTATTTAATGGCCTGTTCAGCAGCATTTCTGCACACTGCACTTTGCCCTTTAAAGTGCACTATTTTGAATATTTAGCCCCTTTTCTGAATTGTCTGCAATAAAATAGAGTGGTCCTCACCTTTTTTGATGTTTGCAGCTGTCTCCATTTTTTGGCTAATCTCCCTTGTCTTTCTGCCACGTAGCCAGATGTTCTACCTCTTTCCTGTAGTGGGTTTCATCAGCCTTGGTGATGAGACCCACCAGAGTTGTGTTGTCCGCAAACTTTACCAGGTGGTGGAAGCAGACAGTGCCTGTCTGAATTCTCAGATCAGATCATTGTATTTCATCACAACCGGGGCTGAAAGTGTAAAATACTGACCTTTTTCTTTGTTATCCAAGGTGTCGGAACCCGGTACACCATGTGTATTTGGGTGCTTCCAAAACAACTAAGGGTTTTTTGTATGTTTCCATAGGTGTTTCTTCAACATCAATCCAGAGAGGGGCACAAAGGTTGAGACGAAAAAAAACAAGAAGCAACTGGCGGTAAACCCTAGGGTGCTTACCCTCATCGCTGATCTAGCAGATCATGAGTGGAGAGAGACTAATTAACACTCTGGATACCCACTCCAGCAATGCGATGGCTTCATAGGTACACACACACACAGTCCTGCACCCAACCAAGTGATGCCACTCCTTCACAGAGGTGCCACACACGTACATACTGCCCTGCACCTGTCTTCAGGTGCGTCTATCTCTCCCGCTCGCACGCACACACACACACACACAGCCTTGCAACAGTGACACAACTCCTTCATGCCATGGCCCGTACCCACACACTACCCTGCACTCAACCCAGTGATGTCTTTCATAGGGGTGCTATACAAGCGTGCACGCATGCAGCCACGAACACGAACACACACAGACACACACATTCAGCCGCAACGACCCACACACTCTGCCCTGCACTCGTCCCGAGACAGCTCCCTGGGACTTTTTCTGTTCTATTTTTTCATACTCAAAGTTTGCATCCATGTTCGGATCTTATTGCTGTTTTTTTTTTCCAAGTCCTGACTGAATAGCTGCCTACCGATAATGACTACACCCCTCGTGAAAAGTGACATTTTGAACAATATTTCAATAAGTACCCATGCTATTTCCAAAATGTGCATAGAGTAAGTTTAATACAACATCTGTTGAGCTTACAAAACAAAAGTAAGGTTAATGGTATAACATAAGTGACATAGTGTTCCATTTTTGTGCAATTATGGTGGTGAAAAAGTGAGTGTACTTACTTTTGATCTAACAAAAATGGAAAAACAGGTCATTTAAGTTATATTATTAGCCTTATTTTTCTGTTGTAAACTCAACAGATGTATTAAACTTACTCTATGCACATTTTGGAAATAACTTGTGTGCTAATCGAAATATTGTTTAAAATGTTACTTTTCAAAAGGGGTGTGGTGTGCTCATTAATGTATATAATGAGGGCATTGTATATAATGTAGCGAGTCTTTGTTTGCTCCTGGATTTTAGTTATAATCTGACATCCACAGTAACTATTTTTTTTTTTTTTTTTTACCCTGAGATGTTGGGGTTGTTTGTTTATTCTATTTTTTCATCCTCAAAGTTTGATCCAGGTTCGGAATTTAAGTCCTGCTTGAATAGCTGCCTACTGTGTTATACAGTGAACACCGATACTGACTACATGCCTTTTGAAAAGTAACATTTTGAACAATATTTTAGTAAGTACACGTTATTTCCAAAATTTGCGTAGAGTAAGTTTAATACAACATCTGTTGAGCTTACAAAAGAAAAGTAAGGTTAATAGTATAGCATAAGTGACAGTGTTCCATTTTTGTGCAATTATGGTGGTTCAAAAGTGAGTGTACTTACTTTTGATTTAACAAAAATGGAAAAACAAGTCATTTAAGTTATATTATTAACCTTACTTTTCTGTTGTAAGCTCCACAGATGTATTAAACTTACTCTATGCACATTTTGGAAATAACTTGTGTGCTAATTGAAATATTGTTTAAAATATTACTTTTCAAAAGGGGTGTGGTATGCTCATTAATGTATATCATTGTATATAATGTCTTTATTTTCTCCTGGATTTAAGTGATATCCGCAGAAACTGTTTGTTTGATTACTCAATGTTTGGAGACAATAAAAAAAAAAACCTCCTTGAATAGCTGGCTTCTGTGTTTAATATTGGTAATGAGTGTAATGTTTTTGTCTGCATTGTAGTGATATTCTGGCTTCCACAGGTGCTGGTAATTCATTGTAAATCTTATTTCAGATTTTAACAGGACTTGACCCTAAAACGAGGTAGTAAATGATGTGAAATGGATGGGGATTCCCCTTAAAAGCAAAAGTTATAACCTGTGAATTAAACAGTCATACTGATGAGCCACGCAATTTTGCTGTTGTTCTAGCAGGAATAAACCATAAATTAGGGTAGTAAGTTATGTGGAATGAATAGAAATTCACCGTAAAAGCAAGCGGTTTATACTGTGAGTTGAACAGTCATACCGTCAAGGCATAAATAGTTGTGCTGCTGTTTTAACAGAAATTGACCATAAAATAGGACAATAAATGCTGTGGAATGGATAGTATTTCACTTAAAAAGCAACATGGTTACATTGTGAATTGTACAGCTTTACCATGAGCCTATATACATTTCACCGTTATTTTAACAGTAACTCATCTTTATTGGAACATTTTCAAACTGTTGTTTTTACAAGTGTTAATATTCCTTACCGTGAAGCCATGTACAAGATCACTGTATTTTTTACGGTGAAAAAAACCGCAGCTGCCTCAGTTTTTTCACCGTAAATTTGGACATCGGCAACCACAGCTGCCAGTTTGTTTGTGTGGGCTCTCGGGCGGCTGCTGCTTAAAGCCTAGCACAAGGCTGAAGTTTAGGTTTTAATATTTAAACCTGCCTTCTGCTGCACCGGGTACCTAAAGGCAGCCTCCTGTCAAGACCACACACACCGTGGCGGGCTGTCAGGAATCGCACTGCTTGTGTCAAGGACATACCGTGTGTGTATGTGTATTGGGGAGGGGGTGCTTGTGAGAGAGATAGAGCGGCAGAGACAGAGTAGGAAAGCAAGAGTGAGAGAGAGAGTGCGCGTGAGTCTCTAACAGTGCGTGTGAATGTGTATGTGAGGTGTCAGTGAGTGTGCGTGAAAGTGCATGTGTGTCCGAGCCTGTGTTGGAGTCGATGTGTGTGTATGTCTGAGTGTGTTTGTCTGTGTCAGGATTTGAAGTGAAAGAGAGAGAAGGAGAGAGAGAGGGGGGAAAGAGGAGCAGAGAGAGAGATAGACTTAAAAATAAATGTGCGACTAAAAGTACTTTGAGCCATGCCACACTTCTGCTTCCCTAAAGAGTCATGTTGGAAAAACAGATTTGGGAGAGTGAAGAACCATTTAAAGATTTGAAGAACCTTGGTATGATGGAAATCACATTACAGGCTCCCCACTCTTTAGAAAAAGAGCCATTTGAATGCATAAACTGTTATTTGTCTGGTGAAGTGGTTCTGCTCTAGGACGGAAACCTTCTCATTTATGGTTCTCTAAAGAACCTTTTCAAAAATGCTTCTGTATAGCACTAAAAAAGGGTTACATGGTTTACTAAGGGTCTGGCACCTTTCCATTAAAGCTTTAAAAGCTTCACATCTTATTTACAACAACGGTTCTCTACAGACCCATCCAATAAAAAGGTTCTATGAGGATCCAGTAGGTTTTTTTTTTTTTATGGTTCCACACCAGGAGCCCTTTTGGCACATTTATTTATTTTACCCTGTGTTCCTTCACAGTTTAGTCATTGCCAGTTCCCACCCAGTAGCTAGGTTTCCCCAAAACATGAGATGCTACTGCACTGGGAGTGGTGAGGGTTAGCACAAGCTCCTTCGGAGTCATGTAGAACAACATAGTACCTTTTCAGACTGCGCTTTACAAAGTGTCTTTGAACAGTTCCACACGCTCGGAGGAGATCAATAACTGGTAATTATGTTGGGTCAGCTAGCAGACACTCACAACCCGGGGTGCTACAAGCAATTGGGAGAGAGAGCAAGGCCAGTTATGTTCTCTACAGATCACCTTCGTGTGGTGACTCTACCTTATGAGCAACAGTTAGCGGCTGCTTAGGGCCTCCCCGCCAACAGGGGTTTTGAGCTGCTGTTATGTTGTCTATCAATACCGTGAAATGCAAAGAGAGAGCAACTGGTTCATCATGCCTCGGATGTTTTGAGTTCATTATGAGTTGTTACTGTTACGCTGTTGTTGTTTTTTGCGGTTAGAGTAATTGTACTGTATAGCAGCTTGCAAGCTGGTTTGCAAATGTAATGTACATATTTCTAAATTCGGAACATTAAATACATAGTGGAAAAGATAATTAAGGAAATCCTTTCCATAATAACCATTCCAGAATAAATAAGACTGAAAATAAATAAACATGCCATGGCAGTAATCAATATAATAAACACATTTAAATGCAATATCTTGAGGGAAAAAAAAAATTCTCTTGCTTTTATTTTTAAGGGTGTAGGTTTAGAGGGGCCAGCCCAACCATTTTACTAGGGCCCCTAAAATGAAGACAGTCTGGGAGAAAGAGAAAGAGAGAGAGTGAGTAATATACAAGAATAAAAATTTGATATAATATTTTTAAAAATAAAGATCCAGTAAATTTGCTGCTTCAGCATGAGGTCCTCACTCCATTCAGCCACATTTTACCTTTTACTCATTAACACGAAGACAGAAACCTTGCCATTCATGCCACTGATTTGGATTCCGAATGTTTTCTTCCTTGGTTCCGTCCCAACATTATATGTGTGTGCAGCTCCAGCTTTCATTTGGGCATAATTGTTATTGACAGATGAGGCCTTTCAAAATGACACTTGAGTTTGCACTGTTTCGAAACTCGGAAAAGCATTTGGCCTGGATAAGTCGGCGCCGGACACAAAAATATGAACGAGGACAGATGTGACACTGGAGGTCATCTCATAGTGTAAGGAATAAAGGGCCAGAAGCACAGCACTGATGGAGAGAGGCGGAATTTCTTTGACGTTTGGAGAGTGGGAAGGCGAAAGAGCTTCGCGAGAGGTGGCCGGCAGAGGTCAATACTTCTAAGAAAAGCTTCAGCTGAAAAAAGAGAAGGAAACAAACAAACAAGATTGTAGAAGCAAGAGAGATGGCTCTACAGAGCAATAAGTAGGAACATTGTGTCATATCGACAGGCACAAATGAAGAAGGGGGAACAGGATATGCTGTCTTTGGCTTGTACAGCTCATCTGTGATGAGGAGTCAAACAGTGTTTACACCTTCGCGTCCAGTTTGTATATGGATACACTTTGGCCCAATTCCATTGAGTTTATTTTCACTCGTAGAAGCACATTAATAAGCTCACAGAATTCAAAATTAAGTGCACTTGTGTGCTTAAGGTGGTAGTAAAAGGCTCCAAAAGGTGGATGATTATAAATGATTGGCTAAAAGGAATTGCATTTGGGCGTCCTAAAGACCATAGTGTGAAGGAAGTAGCTGACGTTGCAGGTGTATGGAAACAAAGGGTCATACAGGTCTACCAGCTTTGGCAAACATCCCAGTCTGCAGGAAACTCTTATTAGAATCGTGCCAGGGAAGGCATCCACCAAATCTGGCCCAACTGCACAGTTCTTTGATGCAAGAGTGGCTTACATCCATCATTTCTATTTTCCTTCTGTTGACTTTAACCACATTCTGATATGTATGGCTTGGATGTTTTCATCAAGAAACAGTTCAAGAAGGCTCCTGGATGGAGGATGATTCCAACCTGTAAGTAGAGAGGAGACTGCCATAATATGCTATGTAATAAAAATCTCTTTCTGTTGTTAAATTGGTGCTTTGATTAAAGCACAACCTACATTGTCACACACATGCCTGACTGTGCCTTAAACATGTGGTTGTACAATACAGGGGGAGAGCTGCCTATATTTACAAGGTCAGACCTGGTCACTGTGGTTGGACTGATACAGGCCTAAGGAACTGAAAGTTTCCCTCAGTTTCAAAATCATTCCTACACTTCATGTGCTCAAGATCTGTCTCTTATCTGGTTTGAGTGATCCAGTTGTAATCCTTTCATATTGCATTCTGGGTGTGTTTTGTTGTGGTAAACAGCCTCACAGAGTTACCTACAAAGAAAACAGCTGAGCTAAACCAACCTTAGTGGAATCAGAACTTCAGAGCTTTTAGGCCACCCTAAGCTTCCTCTATTAATAAGCTTGATGTTTGCTCAGGAACGCACACTCGGTTGCTTAACTGCAGCTATTTCTCAGGCAAGCTTACAGTCTGTGGATAAAAAGGCATAATTGGTTTGTAAAAGGTCATAATGAGTGCAACACAGAGTGCTGCTCCCGTGCAGGAACATCCAGTTATGAATGCCAGCACACTCCATTACTAAGGTCGCTGGGCCCTGGAGATTGGTCAGATAATCTCTTCGACAGTGCGACAGCATGGGGAAACAGATGCTTCACTTCAATACTAAAACTACTGCTTCATCATGAGGTCAGCAGGCCATATGTCGCATTGTTTCTTTAACAGCCGATTGTGAGTCAAATGGAAAGTCAGTGAAGGTGGATGAGTGCAGCTTTAAAGGAATACTTTAAATACATCCCAAAATGGCAACGTGACTAACAAGGAATTAAAAACACATTGTGGACTAGTTAAATGGTCTCATTGTCATAGCACAAAACCACAATGGAAGCCAGTGCCCATTAGTGCTAGGCCTTCGGGTCTGGCTATAAATGTCAAAATACTCAATCTCAAACAAATGCAGAATAGCAAGTTCTCATTTTCCGACTATGGGATTCTAGCAGTATTTAAATGTTGTTAATGATGATTAACATAAACATTTTTGGCTGTACTACATCAAACATAGATGTCTGAAGCTTGGAAGAAACGGCTTATGATTTATCCAAGGTACAATTTTAAGATTCAGATTTTTAATTTAAAACTTTCCAAAAAACTTTCCTAAATTATTCCTTATTAACAGAAGAAGAAATAATGGCAGTTTATTAAAAAGGTTTGTGTTGTGTTGCAGAGATACCTACTGACATTAACATGCTATCCATCTAAAAGCACTGTACCTCAAGAGGTGATAGTGAGTCACTGTAGTGTTGAGCTGAATCAGCCCAACATGTGAGGATGCAAAAGCAACTCTGCTGGCCTGATGGCATTTTCTAACCTCTTGTCAATCATGTTGAAGATGCTGCTCCCAGTTAGATCATTTAAGGACAGGTAGCCAATGAAATGAGGAGTAAACACCATGATGGCTGAAGTTCTGGGGAAGCAACCATTATAACGATGGCCACAGCTACCTCTCGACCAAAAACCACACTCAGCAGGAGCGTTTGTTGTAATGTTTCTAGCTGGTATAGCCTAGAATGAAGAGGGGAAGACTGGGCAACAGGGTTGGACCCCACAACTTTCTGTTGATGTGTTGGCCACTGTTGTTTGGAGTATCATCTTTAAATTGCTTCTCCTTTTAACAGATGTAGTAACATGTATGTATTTTGTATGGTACAGTTTTACATCGATCCCTTCAGTAAAGAGCCTTGGAAAGAGTTACTGCTTTCTAACAACCAACTGAAACCTTTTTAGCCAACAGCCTAATACTCACTGTCAGTAATCTGTCAGCATCTAGGACTTCTGGAAAATATACTAGTGAATCATTTTATTACATCAGACTGTTCCTGAAGGCATAACATATGAGAGAGATTGCATGGATGTGTGGATGTAGATAGCATTAAGATAAATGTGATCCTAATTGGTTAGTATTCCACTGGGCAGTTCAAAAGTTTAATCCTGTGGTTTCCATTAGCCGCACCCAGAAGGAACTGTCAGACTGCGATGCTATTGGGAAGGAAGATAAAGGTTACCAGGAACAATAAATGATGATCGGTTTAGACTGATATGGGCAATAGTAATTGGGCTATACATAAAGAAGTAGTGTGTTTCGGGATGGGGTTGGGCCGCTATGTTTGCTAATGCAACAATCATATGACACCAGGGCTTCTGGGCACACAAGTTCCCACAACAAGTCACAAATCACTGCTTGCTGAATGTCTGCAGTCATGGCTGTTTATTAAATTATGGCTGTAATTTAATTTAGCTTTAATATTAATGCAACAAACATGAGCATTCTGTTATAAATAAGAATCAGCTAAAAATCGCAGATATGTACTTTTTTACTCTGCCTTCTCTGGAGGTGTAGAAGACCCTAGGGGTTCCCCTTTGCTGAACAAACGACAGTAGCTCTTATTCATTGTTAGCAACATTTGCAAGGTAAGTATTTTTAAGGTATGCATCCTTAGTACAGTAAGTTCATCTAGAGCTTAAAGCCTGCCTGAACATGTACTGAGCTTATATCAGTCAACTGACAGAAATTGCTACACACTAAAGGTCCGAAACTGTCCAGATGCTCCTTCTTAATAGTGAATTCAGCTGAACTGCTGACACAGGTGTTCCACTGCACATCCCCTGCGCATATAATCTGCATAGTAAAGCACTGGCAATAGTATCGCCGACTACACTATACAGTGCATGTACAAAACAATTTGCTGTCATTGGTTCAGACAAATTTGCGATGCTAATATCACAACAGTAACTAACCATCCGTGGAAGCTACATTCCATAGTGCTGCATGTGGCTCTCCATCCCCTCCCCTTCCTGTGCTTACTGCTGGCATACCAAACAGATTAAGAATGTGGCGCGTTATATTCTCCCCGAAATAACTCAAGCAGGCCTTTTGTAACAGCAGAGAAAAAAATGAAAAGAAATAAGATCTAAAGCTTGCCCTTCCTCCCAGAGACAGAGGCTGGAGACTTAAGCACACCAAGGGTGTCCTCGAGATTATCCCCAACTGTGCGTATTCCAAAAAGAATTCCAAAGCCCTTTTCAATCTGACGACCTTCCCTGTGATGAAGCTCGCGACACCAAATATTAGGAACTACGGGTGGAGGAACGAAAAGCTTCTGTATGCATACACATGTGTTAATTGAAGAGATGCCATAAAGAACCTCAATGGCTTTGATTGTGGCTTTTAAAAAAACCATCAAAGCATTAAACCGTGTCTGGAGATCAACCTTAATGTGCACTTCTAAAGATAAAGGGTCCTATCTGGCTCTTAGTGTGAATGTACTATTCTAGGACAACTAACACTTGTAACAATATAATGCCAGTGAAATGCCATTTACTTAGCTTAACAATGCTTTATTATATACCTGTATAATAAATTAATAATAAAAGCTTATGTTCAAATGAGACCTGGAAATCTTGTGTCTTCGTGTTGAGCTAATTCCTGGTTATCATTAAGTTATTGCATATTATAAACCCAATGCTATGGTTACATATCATTATACAAGAATTACAATGCAGTATACTGTAATGTAGTTTGATACTGTAGGTTATACAGTATGTGCAAAAACACACCACCATATGCATAAGTTTGCTAACTCTAGTGTTAGAGGTGCAGCCTTATGCTATATGTTTACGTTACAGTGGCAGAATCTAAGGGCAGAAAATAGAATACAACACTCATATCTACCATTTAGGGAGTTTAAACACAAAATGAAAAGTGTCTGCCACCAATCTCTGCATGTTAACTACTGATTAAAAATCAATACTGCATTATTGAGAATCGATACAGTGTCACACAACAACATTGTCATACTGTACTGTATGGATATGGCTGGATATTCTTACACTCTTGAAATGGGCAGTGAGTTAATTCCCAACTGCTTGCTTGTTCAGATTTGATAAGGGCATCACAAGGGCGTTAAGATACCCCCTATAAACTCTGAACATTTATTATCTGAAAGTTCATTAATCTTTAGGAAACGTTCCTTCTCATCAAGCATGATAAATAGAAATGTTGTTTGGAAAGCCAAAAGTAGCTTATAGGTGCAGTTTTCAACACTCTCATTTTTAGATTCACCTTGATGGTGTTAGAAGATGTGATAATTGGAGGCCAATCTGAGACAAGGCTTCACAGCTTGTCTGTCATGTCTTTAAGGTTAGGATTTGGGTAGGTGAATTGGTAGAGCTGGGAAATATGGAGAGATCTTGTCAATACATGATTCACAATATTTAACAAACTTTGCAATACATTAAATAATATAATGCAACACTTAAACACCACTTAGACAGTACTAATGATTCGCTCTTAGCGGGTTCTTTATGCACGTATGCACAAAGACACTTTCTATTCAGTACTGAAAGAATAAGGCTGAAAGTCTGTACAACACACAAATATGACATAAGAAATATCAAAATACGAATAAGGGCAAATAGTTTTCCAAATAAACAACATTCCATCTGGTCTTATTGCATGTACAGGGGTTGGACAATGAAACTGAAACACCTGTCATTTTAGTGTGGGAGGTCTCATGGCTAAATTGGACCAGCCTGGTGGCCAATCTTCATTAATTGCACATTGCACCAGTAAGAGCAGAGTGTGAAGGTTCAGTTAGCAGGTAAGAGCACAGTTCTGCTCAAAATACTGCAATGCACACAACATTATGGGTGACATAAGAGGACAAATTGTTGGTGCACGTCTTGCTGGTGCATCTGTGACCAAGACAGCAAGTCTTTGTGATGTATCAAGAGCCACAGTATCCAGGGTAATGTCAGCATACCACCAAGAAGGACGAACCTCCACCAGCATCACGTAGTAACCTGGCCACTATCCTGCAAGAAGAATGGCTTAAAATCCCTCTGACCACTGTGCAGGACGCAGTATATGTCATTCCCAAGACGAACTGACGCTGTATTGGCCGCAAAAGGAGGCCCTACACCATACTAACAAATGATTGTGGTCTAAAACCAGGTGTTTCAGTTTCATTGTCCAACCCCTGTATATGCTGTATACACAAAGTAAACTGTTGTCGCACTTGCACCAACTACCCTATGCAAAGCATAAGTGGCTAACTACTATAGCGCAATGCAGATTCTCTTATCGGTTGACACTGATGGCTGGTGACTAGAAAGAGTTGGCCCTACAGTTGGCTGCATAGCTTTCTGAAGGTTGCTTTCGACACTCTGAAATGCTGAACCCAAAGCTCATTTGGGTCTACAGAATGTGCTCCCAGAATTCTCCAGGCATTTGCCTTCCCAAATGCAAGGTGGCTGATTTGAGCCCTCATTAGGTGGGCCATTGCTTGTCCTGCGAGGTGTCTCTGAGCTGCAAACAACACAGCCATAAAAAGATTAGCAAATCGCTGTAAAGATATTTCAAGTTAAACCTTTTCTATGTTGCAAATTTCAATGCATTCTCCGGTCATGAAAGCCTATACAATCTAAAGTTCTCTGCAAAACTGTAGTGAAATTCATAAACGTGCAAAACTAAAATTTGAATGGAACTTGCCTATTGTGATGAAACACGCCATTTGGTTAGTGTTGTTTAAGTACTGACGAAATTCACTGTATGCTCAGAAAAGCATGTTGTAATGCAAAGCCATGTAATTTATCATGCTAACAATTAATACCGTTATATTGCCCACCCTTAGGAACAGGTCTGCGCAGAGGTTGTTTTTAACCAGTGCACCGGTACAGGGGCACAAGGCAAATGTATGCTTCCACACCGTAATTAATGACACCTAGAACACAAAGATCCAAACACAGCATTTTCTTTCCCCCCTTTGTGTATTCCTACAATGGCCAGAGCGAGGTCTGCTCCAGCACTACAAAAAAACAGAAACAGATTCTTTGTAAAAGCATCTCCTAAAAAGACCATGTGGGCAGCACAAAGCCGCAAGGCCCAACTCGCCACGTTTCGTCAATTAATGTCCAGGACGATTTACTACACTGTACAAACCTATTCATGAATAGTAATTGAGCAAGGAGGAACAGTTGTGGGGTCCAGACTGTTTGCCTCATTTGGGACCGGAGGGACAGTGGTGGGAGTGGAAGTCGGGGGCTTTAAGGCGACATATGGCCAGGGTTGGGGTCAGACAGATAAAATGTTGCCAGGCTGGGACAATAGTTAACCACAGCGCAATGAAATTCTAACACATCCAAACAGAGTCGCAGATAGATGTCAGGAAGGCGGGCCCGGTTTCTCTTGTGTGTGCAGGGATGCAGGATGGGCGGGTGAGTTTGTGTGTGTGCGTGTGAGAGAGAGGGCCTTTTTGAAATGGACGGACACTCCCCTTTCCCTTCCAGCTCATTGCTGTCTTTGTGCTGGAGCAGAATGCGGGGTTTGTCTCGGTCTACCCCGCAATCTGTGCCTCCCAATTCTGCCAGCTTTCTAATGATTTTCCAATGATTATTTAGGGGCCGTTTGGGTGCCCCTGCATTTATTTCACGTCCATTCTAGGTTGCCTTCCTGAGAAATGTGGTCCCTTTCACCAGTCCAGACCCTTTCCTTCTTTGTGTCCTTCCCTATTGCAATGGGATTGGGATCCCCTCCCCTCCCCTCAGCCCTGCTGGCTTAACTCTCCTTTATGCATTATAAAGAGCAATAGTTTGTGTATATGTGTGCCTGTGTGTCTTCATATGTGATTGTGTTACAGATAGGCATTCACTTTATATTCATAGTATGTATGCATGAGGGTAGGAGAGTGTGAGATTGCTTATCTCTCAAATACTCGCACTGACGTAGCCACGGAAAGTGTATTTCTCACCGACCCAAACGTATTGCCCAAGCTTTTTTTGTCAAGCCAGCATTTCGTATATTACACAGCTTAAGTGAATTCAAACAGCTCGCAACCAGAACCAGTGGAAATGGAACATGGTATCTTGATGTGGAAGACTATGTATTCTGACCGTAAAAGAAACATAGAGTACTGTGCAAAAATCAGAGATAATGGATATAGACTAATCCATTTGATCAGAAATTAAATCCACAGATTGTTCTGTCTGTCCTTCCTCTGTGAAAAGACAGCTCTCAGGGCTATGGGTCTGAAAGGATGCATAGCTGTCATAAAGACATAAGTAAGAAAATGACATCTGCAAATCAAACAAAACAGCTGCTGGTGTTCTCGTTACAATGGACTGACCACCCAGATCTCCACACCACTGAATATGTTGAGGAGAACATGTAACCAACTGCTGAGACTGAACTTTGGGTGGGTGGATAAATCTCAGAGAAATATCAACTGAAAGCTGGTATTCTAGGCAGGATGGAAGCCAGGTGGGTAAAGGATGAACACAGTAAACACTAGTAAAAAAATTGGTGTTAATGCCATTTTAACTGGAATTAAATGTGTTAAATATGGTCATGGTATGTACATCATAATATTTGCATATGTATTTATTTTCACTACAGATATTTAAGGTGCCAACATTACTTTAGCTCAATGCCATTGGTTATTTACATGGAGCAGCTTTTCCACACATGGTATGGCTTAGCTTGACTCTACTCTGGCTTCTTTGCTGTGCATTACATATATACACCCCCTATCAATGTAACTGGTCATTATACTGATGCAGCAGCTGTTGTAGTTTTAAGGAGACAAGTTTTGTTCAGAATAGAATGCAGAGGAGTGTGTGCTGGTAGCAAGTCTCAACAAATGTGTTTAGAGTGGAAAAGCAGCTTCCTGCCCTCAGTGATTCTCCAATCAGTAGTCTGTGTTAGTGTTTTACATCATCTTCATTCGACAGAGGTGGAAGCAAAAATATACCAGATCCTATAATTGCTCAATGGAAAAATAAAAAAGACACAAAGTGAAGCCAGTAGCATGCAGTGGAAAAGTGTCTTTATCCACATCCTTCTGTAAACCGTAGGCCTTGTCTTCACTTTGTGTAGTCTTTTTAACACAAATGGTTAATTCGTTACTTGGTTCTATGTTGAGCAGTACTGCTTATATTATGGATCCTTATTCCATACTTCCATTCCTTTACTGGCTTTGTTTCTCAAAAAGAAAAAGCTACTACACATTTCTTTGCACACTTCCGCCTCGTTTTCACACTGCCATTATCAGTATCAGGGATCTCAAAAAAAAAAAATCTCAGCGGCACTGTTAGACTCGCATTGTCACATGCTTCCAGCAATGGTGCCTCTGAAATCGGCCTGCGATGAAACATTCGCTTATTACAGTCACCCATTTTAGCGTGTCACAACCATTTCACACCAGTCAGCCATAATACCCAACTGGCCTGTCATGATTTGAGATGCTATGCCGTCGCCTTAACCACAAGCTCTTGACTTAAGATGATGATGATGATCCAGGGCAAAGACAGCACTCTCTGTCATGGCTGTGCCTCCTCCTATTACACTTTCGTGACCTTACATTTAGGCAAATTGTCAGGTGAATTTACTGTCACACTGCAGGCTTTATAGAGGTTACACTGATACACAGTTAGGGATTTATTTATTTGCCTTATTGGCACTTATGTTTTTGTGATTTCTGACACTGTTCTGACTCTGGCATACAGTTATGTATTGTGAATGTGTTTGAGAGTACTTGGATTGTGAGAAGTACTGAACATTGGAAATACATTTCTTTAAAAAAAGAATAGAAGCTGTGATTAAGAAAATGGTTGGATGTACTAGTACTGCCCCTAATTTTTTTAGGAACAATGTTATGTAGGTGTTTATTTTTGCCTATTCCTTCATGCTTTCAGTTCTTTCAACTGTGAAATAGGCTGTGCATGTAAGCAACCCCTTCAACATTGCAAATAACCACCTCAGAATTTCAATGGGATTCAGTTCAATGGGATTCAATTGGATTTTTGACAAGGCCATTCCAAAACCTTCTATTCTTTCCCATTGAGCTGTTCAAGAGTGTATTTACTTGTATGTTTGGGACCATTATCCCCTTGGAAGGTCCATTTCTTCAGCTTTAGCTTTTTCACAGATGGCATTCTCCTTAAGCACTCTCAGGCAGTGAGGCAGCAAAACAGCACTTTTCACCACTATGCTTTACAGTTGGTATGAGGTTCTTTAGATTAAACATGAGACCTGGTACTGTGGCCAAAAACATTGTTCTAGAATGCTCTCAGGTTCAGTTTGCTGGTTTGACAGTGGTTTTAAATCTTCTCCACATGTAGACGATCTTTCAAACAGTGGAATGACGGACTTACAAAATTTTAGAAGCTTCTTTTCAGACTTCAGATACTTCTACAGCCTTATTTCTGACAGCCTAGGAGACCTCTTTTGATCTAGGTATGATGATACCATACACCTCAAACCAAGCAAACCAAGCCAGATGTCTGAGTTCTTTCAGGATATGCTGTAGTGGTGTTCTAATCATTAGCACCTGATTGAAAGCATTTGATTCAATTTGACACATTTGAAGTAGTGCTGTACTGTATGTAAGGGTGCAATTAGCGTTTACTTCAGGTATATACATATATATATATATATATATAAAAATGTTTGTATATACATATATATATATATAAATATATATATATATATATATATATATATATATTTAACTTGACTGTATGTCATCACATGACTGTACATAATTATATTACATTACAATTCTTGTTCCCGAGTTCTAAGTGTGTTTATATTCAGGCTTAAAATTAACTCCATAAGCTTAGCTAGCAATATATATATATATATATATATATATATATATATATATATATATATATGTATATACAAACATTTTGTTACATGCCTTTATTTGACTACATAGAGTGTTTTCTATGTAGGCATGCACTTGGTTTTGCAGTGCTCATAAGCACTTTCATTAGGTGACCTAGCAAGTCACTATTCCTAATTTAACTTAGCCACATGCCAGGCTTGTCAGTGTTGCTTGCTTCTTGTCCCTTTCTGTTTTCATGATCTTACGTTTAAGCAGAATGTCAGGTGCATTTGCTCTCGGGCTGGGAGGTTCATAAAGGTTGCATTTTTGCAGGTTTTTTCTTTTCGCTTAGCATATTCGCTCAGGGCCCGACGTTGCGAGTTGGGGTGTCAGCACACGGCACAATGAAAGATTTACGAAGCCTCACGTATGCTACCGCATTACAAAAGCCTTCCGTTTAGTTGCCCCTTGCATGCCTAATTGGGCCTGTTCCTCCCAGCGCAGGGAAGGAGCAGACGGCAGGAGGAGGTCTGAGGTATGTTACCGAGCGTCTCCATCATATGCTTGAGTTGTTTTTGTTTCTCTCCCTCTGTTCTCTCTACCTCATTATCTTCATAAAGACACACTATCTGTTAAGATCCCCTTTCATTTGTCTGTTGCTTTGCTCACCTAGAAGACAGAAATCAAAAGAATACAAATGTCTCCTTTCCATTCCAGGCATATGGTAATGGAGGAAAGATCATCTACATTTTCCCTCTCAGCATACTGAAAGCTACTTTGTCCTATTACAAGTAAATTCAACATTTATGGTCCGGGCCCTCTTTCCTCTGTCCGAAAGATAAGGAGAGAAACATGACTTTGAACAAAGGAGCATGTTCTGCTGAAATATTTAGCGTTATAGATGTTGAAGGGGTTTCTAAGAGAATTTCTAAAACAGAGCTTTTTGGTTTGGTAAGAAATGCCTCCAGAAGTTCAAAGGGCTGCAGGGACGAAGAGAGAGGGAAAATAGGAAGGGAGAGGGTAGGTGCCAGTTGAGTACAGCAAACCTAAAGCTCTAATCAGAAACTGTGACCACCCCAACCGGCACCGCACCCCCACTCCTTCCTTCCCTAAGAAGTAGTGAAGGATTTTCCCTCCTCTGCATCCAGGGCCTCCTTTATCCTCCACAGTAGAGCAGATATCCATTGTGAATGCACCGGGGCCCTTTCTTCTCCTAAAAACGTCCATTCAGAGCACAGCAGTGTAAGGGAAAACTCTGCAGCTAGAGGTTCCTTTCTGTCTTGAAATGTCAGTGTGGTCGCCCCCCCCCCTGCCTTCTCCTCTCTGGCTGGCCTCCATAAATCGCCCTTCTCCTTTAGGTCTACCCTTCTGCCCTACATCATGGGTCCTGACAAGCAGTGAAAGCAAAAAGAGGCCAAATGGACATTTATGTTTTTGTATCTTGAACAGAAAGATGACCAAAGCTTACATGTAGCTAAACTGAGAGGTCATAGCCGATAGGAATCAAAAGGTCCAAAAGGATGGAATAAAGAGAACAAGAAGAGGAACACTGGCACAAAAATCAGAGATCACCTTATTGTTTATTTGTTTTGCTTATTTTTAATAAAAAAGGATTTTGAATTAATATGTAAACAAAAAGGTTTCAAAATTTTCCGATCAAGCACCAGTTCCTGTAATACATTTCTAAATACTAAACTGCAAAACAGCCCATTATGAGTTAATTGTTCCTGTTAGAAGAACCAAGTCATTTACGCACTCTCCAAGAGTACTTCATTGCTGAAACCTGTAGACCTACCTCTTCATGCAATTATCTAATCAGCTAATTGTGTTGCAGCAGTGCTGTGCATGAAATCATGTAGATCCGGCCCAGCGGCTTCAGGTAGTGTTCACACCAACCATCAGTAAGGGGAAACGTGATGTCAGTTGACCATACCATGGTTATTAAACCCAGAAAGACTGGTTTGAGAATTGCTGGGATTTTCATGGAGAGCAGTCTCTAGAGTTTATTTAGAATGGTGCACTAAAACCGCCCAGTGAGCTGCAGTTCTGTAAACAGCAATGCCTTGTTAGCCAGACTCGTTCAAGCTGACAGAAAGGTTACAGTGACTTAGTACCATTATGCTGAGCTAAAAAGCATCCCAGAATGCACAACACAGAGTTCACCAACAGAATGGATCTGTGGACCCAGCCTACCTTGTGTCAACAGTCCAGGCTGGTGGAGGGTGTCTAATAGTCTGGGGAACATTTTCTTGGCTCACTGGTTTCACAAACATGACAATGAGTCTACGCAGGTCACTACTCACATTCCTCTAATTTAATTTCATTATCTGTCTCATACAGATGTGTTTTGTGTATTGAGCATATTGTGTTTATAGCTTTCCAGGACATTCATTGTCATGATGAGTTGTACATCGTGTAGCCTCTTGATCTCTTGCTCTATTGGCCATCCAACACACTGGCCTAGTCCTTTATGTTGCATTGTAGCCCTGGAGGAACATTGTTTCATTGTCCAATGAAGTCTTGTATGTTAATGAACTGACTAAAAGCACTGCTTCACTGTAGACTCACTTGGTCCTCAGAGGAAACATTAAGAAGTAGAAGTTCTTAGAACATGGTTTAAAGCTTTAGCCATGATGTATTGGCCTGGGCCTACCCAAGAGAGGGACATTCGTTCATGCATTGGAGAAACAAATGAGAAACATGACTAACATACATGAGACCACCTGAAGTTGTAGGGCCATCCTGCCACTCAGACCTAGCAACAATTCCATCATCCTCATCCTAGACCTCAGTTTCCCTCCTCACTCCTTCTTGCTGACGTAGCTCATCGGGGGACCCATATTCAACATAAGCACTCTGGTTGGCATTAAGTATTCATGCCTGACGTGAGGTCCCCGAATGAAGGTGGGCTCAGTGTCCCCACAAAGACTGACAGTGGCCTCCTCACCATTCTCAAATATTGATGCTAATGGGAAGCGGTGGAGGGATTTGTGTCAGCGGGACACGGCGCGAATACGAGCTGCCTGTCAGGTCTGGCGAGCCAAGCAGGACAGGGGACTGACAGGTGGGGATCTCAGAGAGCTTTTCTGTGTCGGCCAGGTTGACACTACAACCATGCGACCTCATTTTGGACGAGAGTGGCACACGTGGCCCACCTGAGAGAGTTGGAGCAAGCCATTGAGGTGTTTATCCAGGGAGGCGTGTGATTTGCAGTAAGTTGAAGTGATATTTCAGCATAAATTTGATGTCATTTTACCCTTAAGCCAAACGCAGTCAGTCTTTCAGGGCCTTTGGTGCCCAAAGTTTGCTTGGTTGAGGTTTGCACTGGAGCAAGAGAGCTAACATAGTAATAGAAGCGTTTACCTCATCAATCAGCAGTGTGTAAACTGTGTGTTTGAATCATCACACCCTTGCCCAGGTTTCTGTCATTGTATTACAAACTGTTACCTGTAAATACAACTAATAGTACACCCAAAATTCAGACATCAAGATGAAGACATAACTGTTTATAAACCACATTCTGAGAAACTGTGTAATTCACATGGTCCAAGATAAAACAGCTAAGACAATAAAGCCGTTGCAAATTTTGTAACCAGTGTTTCCTGTTGGACAGCACCCCCAATCTTTATGTAGTGCACCTGTAAACAACTTACAGGGCCTGTATCTCAGTATTTTGACATAAAGAAGTAATATGTAAACTGATTCCACATATACCATTCAACTCCCACTCCACACTGTGCATATTAGCCTGTTTTGAATTCATTGTTTAGGTCATTTATGTGGCAATTATTTTGGAAGTATTAAGACTAGGGTGACCCCCAAAGGAAGAACATCATATAGGGGTGGGTGGCATGATACTAGAACGGTACTTAGCCGGTAGACAAGCAGGAGGATAAAGTGGTTTAGAAGATTGTGTGAGTGAGAGTAAACTAGCAGGTATTTATATGGAGCAAAAAGGCAGTGCCGAGACAAGATAAGGCAAGGCCAATTTATTTATATAGCACTTTCCATACACAAACTCAAGAGTGTGCTTTATATAAATAAAAGCAAAAGGGAAAATCCAACGGAAAATAAGGCCAGAGTGCTTTAGAGTGAAAATCAATAAAGGAATCCAAAGGAAAGTGACAGGAGTTTAAAATAATAAACCAGGAATATTAAAGGAAGTACAAAGTGCATAAAAGTAGCATAAAACATCAAAGGAAATTAAAGACAACGGATGTAAGTGTTATTAAAATGAGCTCATTAAGGGCGAAGGGCAGTAAGAATAGAGTGCAGTAAGAATCATGAGCACATGAAAAGAGGAAAGCTTTTAACCTGGATTTCAAAAACCGCTACATTTGAAGCACATCTAAGGTCTTCTGCCAGTTTGTTCTAGTTGTATGCACTGTCACTGCTAAATGGTGCTAGCTGACCTGTGTCCATGGATCTAAGAGACCCATTCAGTTTGCATTCTGTAAAGATATGAGAGATGTACTCTGGGCCTTAGCTGTTCAGTGATTTACAGGTCATTAGTAACACTGCCAGAGCCCATTGTAAAGACTTGTTCTCTTGGTGCGTGCTGGTTAAAACTGTAGGAGCAGCCTTCTGAGGGAGCTGTTTCTGTGTAATGGTCGTTTTTGGAAAGTCTAGTTCAGAAGTCATTACAGTAGTTCAACCTCCTGGAGATAACAGCATGGATGAGCTTGTCTAGGTCTTGCAGGGTCACCAAACCTTTGACTCTGGCTATAATTTTAAGGCTGTTTGGTGGCTTTGATAATGCTGGTGAAAGTGAGCTCCGAGTCTATTAGAACATCAAGACTACAAACTTGGCCTTTGGTTTTAGAGCCTGGGAACTGGGGTGTTTGCTACTACAAAGTCTCATCTCTTTCCTTAGTCCAATTCAAGAAAACTGGCTCGTTCAATTATTATGTGCTCCATACATTGACCTGGTTAGTCTGTTGGACTGTAATCATCTGGTGAGAGAGCTAAATATGTCTCATCTGCACAACGATGGTAATCAGCATTGTTGTTCAGTAAAATATGGCCTTATGGCAGCATGCAGAGATAAGAAGCGATTCAGTAATGGATCTCTGAGGGATTCTATGTGTCATAACCACACTTTCAGTCTCATAGCTGCCAATAGTGAGAAAGGGACTCCCACCTTCTGAATAAGGCCAGAACCAATTACAGACTGTTCCAGAAATTACTACCCAAAACATCAACATGTCCAGAAATATTCTGATCTACAGAAGTACTGCCCAATCTTGCTTCTGGAGATCAACCCCTGCAGAGTTTAGCTCCAACCCCAAATTAATAAATCTGTTCCAGGTAATAAAGGCTTTCATTAGCATCTGTTAAGAGTCAGGTGTGGTGGATCTGAAGACCGGTAGACATCTATGACCAGGATTCAGCACCTCTGGTCTACAGTATCAAAGGCAACCCAAAGATCTATTAATTATAGGTATTTTATAGTCAGTAATCAGTCTGTATATCATTTAGCACTCTAATAAAAGCAGTTTCAGTGCTGTGGTTAAGTTAGAAGCTCATTTGAAATTGCTCAAAAAAAAGCTAAAAGCTAAAATATGTTGATTGACATATGAGTCATAAGCAGTATGTACAGTGGTGCCTGAAAGTTTGTGAACTCTGTAGAATTAACTGTTTCTGCATAAGTTAGATCAGATTTTCATCACCACTTTACACAAAAAACCTAACAGTAGGTAAAGAGAATAAAATGAAACAAATGACAGATTAAGTATTAGACTTGGTAATTTATTTATCCAGGAAAATGAGCCGATATTTCATACCTGTGAGTACCTTTTCTTTCAGTATCTGGTGTGACACCCTTGTGCAGTGTAACTAGGTTGGAATTTTAGCCCATTCGTCTCTATAGAACAGCTTTAACTCTTTAACTGGGTTTTGTGCTTCAGGTTTCTCCACACTATGCATATTAAAGTCAGGGCTTTGACTTGAGCACTCTACAACATTAACGTTATTCTTATTGTTCATTCTTTGGCAGAACAACTCGCATGCTAAGAATGTATGCCAGATTCAATTAAACAGGCCCAAACCATGGTCCTACCACCGCCATGTTTTACGGTCTGATTATATTTAGTTATAAATATAGAAAGTTCACAAGCTTTCAGCACCACTGTTCACCCCTGACAATGAAACTGAATCTAGGCTGCAGTACAAAGCAAAGATTCTTCCTGTGGTTTTACTCGATTGATTTACCATGTTGATAATTATCAATTGGACATATTTTCTATGACATTCATCCTTAATACCAACAAGCTGTTTGGAATTTTAACGTAGTATAGTTTGACTGTTGGTGCACTTACCCAAATTAAATGCCTAGTATGCTGGAGTTTATACTTCAATCTCACCTAGTTGTTTAATACAACCTTAGAGACTGTAAAGCAGTGCTGCCAAGGAATCCATTATCCATCATATATGACAGTTTATATCCAAGAACAGCACCCAAGGTGTGTATGTAATAAACACATGTCAGAGTCCAAATAATGATGCCAGTCTTAGTGTTTTATTCAGGAGCATAAAACTGGAAGCTTCAACAGTCCTGTCCAGAGAGATTTTATCCAGCAGAAAGCCATCTGAAATGATATGTGCATGGTGACATACTAAAGCTCCATGTGTGTGGTTTTTACTGTGACTGCTGCCTCGCTCCAGCCATGTACGAGCTTCTAGTTGAAAAGGGCATGGGCAAGACATGGCACCCGGTGGGAAGTTCCTTTAAGAAATCAAATGAAATAAGGTGCCACAAAGACATGTGGAGATTAGCCGTGCAGTGAAAAGTGCAAATCCCTGGGCGGTCAATTTTGATGAAAATACCAGAAAATCACAGTTATTGCCAGGAGCAGAAAAGTGCTTGTTAGTGTTGCTTGCCTGAAGTCATCTCTCTCTCTCTCTCTCTCTCTCTCTCTCTCCCTCTCTCTCTTTCTCCAATCCCCACCATCTCTGTGCGTGTATGAGGGTGCAGCAGCTACAATTAGCATTCTTGTTTGCTCTGGACTCACACCATTTCACAAACTGCTGGCCCATTCGCTCGCTCTCAGGACAGGACGTACAGTACCAGAATGCAAAAATCGAATTAAATATTGAATGAAACGTGTCACCCACAAAAAAGGAAAGGCCTAAGTCACAGGCTGGTAATTGCCTGTGAAAACACGGCAGCAGAGAAACTTGGTATCGAATGTGGGTTCTTGTGTTGGAGCCTCTGAAAAGCTTGTGGGCATTTGTTTAAATTATGAATTCCATGTATTTTTTAACGTAAAGAGTAATCTCTCTGAACTTAAAATGAGGGGTAATACCAGTAACCTCTTTTAAGATCCAGACACTGAACTCGCTCTCTCCCCCTCTCGCTCTCTCTCTCTCCTTCTCTCTCCCTCCACTTTATCGCACAGCAGCTTTTCCTAATTAAAATCTTGACAGGCGTTCGGAAAATCATTTTAGGCTAATTTATATTCTTCTTCTGAACATAAAGTAGGGCATGCTTTGTGTTCGAGTAAAATTAATGCCATTGCTCATGCTGTAATGACTATAATCCAAGGAAATGGGCGATTTCTCCTAATTAAATTGATGAAAAGGGTAATATTTGTTCATTGAGAGGTAAAATGATTCCTAAAGGTTCGGTAGAGCGTGAACTAATGCTTTCCTATAGGTTCGGTAGGGCTTTTGCAAATAATTGGCCTATCGGTGCTCCACCCACAGATAACTCCTTTCCTACATACTGTTGCGAGTTTGGACAAGCTTTATACAACACTGGCAAAAACCCTACTCAACCTAATGAGAAACCGGAGTGCACATAGTTTTCATTAAATGGTGCCAATTTAAACGTAGACCTATGCTTTTATAAAGACAATCACAATAAATCTTCCACCAAGCAGTGTTATATTTATGACTTATGCTAGTAGGCTAAGCTTGGCACGCAATGGGAAAATGGATGTACGTGTTGATGTATGTGCTCATATTTGCGCATATATCATGCTTAGAACATGGCTCGTCTCAGGTGCCATAGTATGCATTCATTCAGCTTTTTAAACGGCTCTCTGATCTCTGAGGTACATGGCCATTTGCATTTCTACAATTTGAAACACACTGTGTTTTTGTCAGCTATCTAATCTAATCTAATCTAATCTAATAAGATTTGCTCTGCTAATAATGCTCTGCTTTGCTAGTTTACCATGATGATCACACAGAACAAGCAGGGCAAAACAGATACAGACAGGACAATAAAATGAGCCTCTCTGTAAATAAACTAGGTGAGCTATGCTTAAACTAGTTACCCGAGGCTTTCTGTTAACCTATTTACAATCCCACAGCATGGCTACTACTTACCCGTTGCTGATGAGGTTACTAATAAAGTTGGAACTGCTCCTCTCTTGAGTCTCTTCAGGTTTAAACACTGAGTGAAGCTCCTCAGTATTGTCCAAGGTTTAAGAAAAACTGTCTCAAGTGAAATGTGAAAAGCAAACTTACAACTTGAATTGGTGTGGTCTGGGATGTTGTTAAAGAGGTGGGAGCTGAATTTGATTTCCTGACCAGGTGATTTTGTGAGCATTCAATCAAGAAGCTCACAAATAGGAGGCTAACTTCAGCCCTGTTTCAAGATAAACATCATCCATGCAGTTTGTTTCTTTGGAAAGGGTATGAAAGCAAGTGCATCGCCTTCACAGCATTGAACGATAGATTTCTTCACTTAGTCTGAGGCTGTCATTGCTGTTGCGCTGTTGTTGTTGCTTCACTGGGCTAGGCTGTGTGCTTGTATTAAGTACATTTGGGGGCATTAAATAAATGAAAATTGTATACTTTTAAAATTGGCTTGTTTTACCACTCCTTTTTTTTCTTTTTCAAATGTGGCATTAGAAGGACGAGACAACAGTGTTTGAGCTTTACGGTATGTCAGTTCTATGAACTTTTTTGGATTATTAAACAATGACAGTGTTTTCCATTCTAAGGCACCTTGTTAAAATACTCAATTGGAATATTTCAAAGCAGTAACAATTTTTTTTAAATTGCATTGGCCCCAAAAACCAAAGTTCACTTATTGGTAAGTTGTAGTATTAAGTCATTCATTATGACTAATTATATGAAAACTGTCTCTGCAGTTCTTTGTTAATTTACCAATACAGTTATAACAGAGATAAAGGTCTATATCCATAATGTGGCTCTGAAATGGTTGTCAGTCATGGTATATTGTATGGTCATAGTATTGAGCATAGTGTAATGACTTTAGTTAAAGGTATGTACAGATTTGGTTTTATACGTGTTATTCTGTATTGGGGTTGAGTTTAAAGGCGTTGGTTGTGTGTGAGGTGGAAGCCTGTGGCTAATGCTGACCTACCCTGTGGGTTCGACTGTTTGTAATGTGCATCTCTGTCTGCTGTTTAATAAAGAAGGACTATTCATGGCATAATCCTGGCCTTCCCTATGTCTTACCCAATGCAGCCTCTACAGTATAGACTGTGCTATCTATTGTTGGAGGGCTGTGGGTATACCTCACATACAGTGCAAACCCACTTTCATTTCATTCATTTTAATTAAAGTTGTTGAAATTTAAAGAAATCTGCATGAAGGAATATTTTTCCACACCTCCAAAGTTCAGTCTTAGAAGTTGGTTGCATTTTTGGCTTCCCACAATCCAATTAACCCCATTCAGTGACGTTGGGGTCAGAACTCTGGAGCGGTGAGTCCGTTGTTCTGAGAACACCAACAGGTTTTTTCTTTGATTTGCAAATGCTGTTTTTGTCCATTCCCCTTTCTCAGAAATGGATTCTTAACAGCGACACGTCCTTTCAGATACACTGAGTAGTTCTTTCACAGTGGATAGAAAAACGGATATTTTTTCATATCTGGATTTTTTCACATATGAAGCAAAAGTGGAGCTCCTGCGTTCCTCAGCCTCTATATACCTACTGCATTTGCATTGTATGGCCGATTACCCAGGGCCATAATTGGGATGCGAGTCTTAGAAAAGAAAGGCAAACCTGTTCATTCAAGACACGCTTATAATGGAAGCCAATGGGCAGATAGAGCCAGAGTATTTCTTTAAGGTGAAACCACATAAACACAATCCCCGCTGTTAGACTTTATCCTGAAAGGCCAAAAGCTGAATGCACAATCAAAAGCCCAACTTCCTGCTACCTGCTAAAAGATAAAGTGACTCTCCAATGACATTTCCTTCTGCACCCATGCTGGGAGAAAAAACTGCGCTTTCACGTAAGTGTGTGCCTAAAGGGAGTCACACATTTAGTGGACAGCTTGCACGTTGTTGTCGTGCATACGCAAGAGTCAAATGCTGGTATGAGGTATTGTCTGCGAGGCCTCAGCAGGGTACATTTACATAAGCTCATGTCCCTTTCAGCTCCCCGTTAGTGACAAAGCGGAAGAATGTGTGCAATTATCACACGTTTAACCCCTGCGGTGAAGTAGACGGAGGACAAGGGTCCACTTGTAACATCTGTTGTAGTGCCACACTATATATAGAGCAGTCTGTAAGTATGTGGACAATGACAGAATGTTTTTGCTTTTGCCTCTGTAAGAAAAAAATACATGTGATCATTTTATGTAAAATTCACTGTATGTCAGATTTAATTAGGGTGTGTAAATATAAGTGCACTGTGAATGAATTACAACACTCATTATACATAAACCCACCATCATTGGGGACAGGTAATGGGAAGTTTAGCATGCTAAAATCTTGGTAGACTTGTTCAGGAAAGCTAATAAAAGGTGGACAGTTGATTATACGCTGTGGAATTCTCACTTGTCGTTTGTGATTGGAAAGATCACTCTCCAGAATGGTTATGTCTAAGACTAATACATCAGCAAGATGCAAATACTGGGGAGCCTCAACAGAAGGGTGAGGATAAACCATGCTTAGAATACATATAGGGTTCCACCTACACTCTAAAAAATGAAAGCCAATAAATGGCCAAAGTCAGTAAATGTGTAACTCTTATTGTCTTCTAGGCCTTCAGTGAAGGCTTAACCATAGTTTCCATATTTTTTAGTAATTTTTCATTCAGTACAGTCATGTTTATATTTAAACTTTATATTTAGACTGACCTAACAGCCTTTATTTCGGACATCAGCGAGCAGTAATGCCCTGACATGAGTTAGCCGGTTCACGCCAACACCATTGGCAGACAGATTCATGACGCATACATGCAGATCATGGAGATCACAACAACTGCACTTGACACCACGTCAACATCACCAAAGACTGCAATGGTGTTGTGCCAGACTGTCATAGAGTGATCCAGAATGGCAGCGAGTCATCTTCAGCGACGAGTCCCACTTTTATCTTGGTGGAGACTACCAACGTATCTGTGTATGGAGGCACCATAATCAGCACCAAAGCCACATGTCCTAAAGGCCTGGTGTCACTGCACCTTCATCCCTACCACAACATCTGCAGGAACTGTCTAAAAATATCCATTAGGAACCTCTATAGCTCCATCCCGAGGTGTCTGGCATGTAGCGTTAGCAAATATATGATCATGTAACCCCAGTCTTGTCATCATTACACTGGCTACCGGTTAAATTTCGTGTTGAGCACAAGATTCCGCTCTTAGTTAATAAATCATTAAACGGCCTGAATTACTTCCGTTATACAAACCCACACGTACACTCCGCTCACAAAATAACTGCCTGCTGACAGTCTCTAGAATTAGAAGGACCACAGCAGGTGGTTGAGTCTTCTCTTGTGCAGCCTAGAAATTGTGGAATCATCTCTGTTTCTCCATTCGGGACTCAGACACACTCTCTACATTTAAAACCAGACCCAAGCTCACTTGTTTGCACAAGCATTTGGCTGATCTAGCATCTGTTGCTACTGCAATTTCTCTTATATTCCTCTATTAATGGACTAAATATACAAACTGTTTTCCTCTCTCTCTCCTGCCCTCTCATCCGTCTCCTCTATGAGTTGATCGATCCTGATGGATAACACTGAGAGGCTACCAGCGCCGAGGAATTTTCTCCAGGATTCTCAGGATTACACAGTAAATCATATAACAATTTGTCCTCCTAATCAGTCTCTCTCTCTCTCTCTCTCTCTCTCTCTCTCTCTCTCTCTCTCTCCCTCTCTACCTCTCCATCCTCCTAATCAGTCTCTCTCTCTCTCTCTCTCTCTCTCTAACCCTCTCTCTCTCCATCCTCTTAATCAGTCTCTCTCTCTCTCTCTCTCTCTACCCCTCTCTCTCTCCATCCTCCTAATCAGTGTCTCTCTCTCTCTCTCTCTCTCTCTCTCCATCTTCCTAATCAGTCTCTCTCTCTCTCTCTCTCTCTCTCTCTCTCTCTCTCTCTCTCTCTCTCTCTCTCTACCCCTCTCTCTCTCCATCATCCTAATCAGTCTCTCTCACTCTCCACACTCTCTTGTTCTCTCTTTGTTGAGCCCCAGAAGCGATGTTACTCCTGAGTGATTACATGGGAACCCCCAGAGCTGCTAGAGTCTAGAGCATCGTCTCCAATGTGGGTCTGTTTCTCCTGCTTGTCAGCTGACATGACAACAGTGACCACAGTAGAGCCGCCAGCATCTGGCACTGATCATGAACTCTGTCTGTCACTTAAATGGAGAACCTGTGGGTTGGCTCTACTCTTGAAACGACTGCCTCCTGGATAAATCAGAATGTATCTAATAGATTCTCCAAACTCCTTTACCTCTTAGCTCTGTCTTTCTCTCTTTAACATGGATGGCTTCCCCTATTAAGCCTGGTTCCTCTTGAGGTTTCTTCCTTACTCTAAGGGAATTTTTCTCTGTGTTTTTTTTTCCTTTATATAAGCTGTTTTTTTGTAAAGCTGCTTTGAGACAACATCAGTTGTAAAAAGCACTATACAAATATATATTGATCGTTTGATTGATTGAAACATGGCAGCATGACTGAGAGACACTACTTCTGTATGTGTAGTTTAGTACATATTGCCCATATCAGTCTAAATGTATCATCATTTATAGTTGGTGGTAATGTTTATCCTTCCTCCGAACAGCATTGCAATCTGGGTGCAGCTATTCTTTTGATGATGAGTGTATATCCACCTGTTCAGCTTGCAGCTGTTTATCTACCTGTCTATACCCACTGAAGTAAAAGAGTGTGTTTCAGTGTTTCAGTATTTACATATATCATACATTGTTAAAGGCAAGGTGTGATTCAATGGTATAAAGAGAGGTAATGTTTAAACTAATTATGACTAATAGGCTGTATTTGAAATGGCTTGCTACTTGCATACTAAATCTACCTAAAAGTACAATGTAGTGTGCAGTATGCAACCAAATTGTAAATCTGTAGCGCACTGAAGATACCCAGATGGAGGGAGCTGTCTTCGTGCTGTACTGCTCTCAGCCTGCTTCAGGCAAAATGGTGGTGGGTAACACTGGGGAGCAAAATGCAGCCAACTCAGGGTACAAATAAATTGGGTATAGTGATTGCTCAGAAAGTTACAATATACACGTCTGAAGTTTAATAAAATATTAACTTGCTTTAGAGGTTTAGGTTTAGAGTGAAATAGCCGACGGTAGCTTACAGCTAAGCTAAACGTATTTCAAGTGGACCTAGCAGCATTAGCAGCTGCTAGTTCTAAACAGTAGATACAGTAATAGCAGCTCTGGGGTGAATGTGAGGTAACTGGTCATGTGACTGTATTAGTATACTGCACTGTATGTTTAAACATGTTGCTGTAGTGTTGCTGTACATCACACAGGGGGCGTATTCAGTATTAGCAGTACACACTATAGTATACTATAGTATGCAATATGCTGTATGGTAATATGCCATTTGTAATACAGACATGTAAGTAAGATATGAGCCCTTTAAAGCAGCTGAGGAGAAGGACCGATTAGTCACGTTGAGTTTATGTTGGGGCTTTGCCAAACCAGTGAGCATCCGAGTAGGCTGGAATAAAAGCAGATTTCAGTCATTTCCAAAGAATGACAAGATAATGGCATCTGCCTGAGCCCAATCATTTGCTTAATGGAGATATCCTGACTGGCCTGGTGACAATGTCTACTGTGCCATGCTCTGTCTAAATAAAGGCTAATTGAATTTTTTAAAAGGTCTTTTTATTTGAACCTATGGCCCTGGCGTACATGCCCAAACAGCCTTCCCATTACAGTTATAGATGATGTAGAACAAAAAAAGAGAAAGAGAGAGAGAGAAAGAGATAGAGATAGATAGATAGAGAGAGAGAGAGAGAGAGAGAGAGAGAGAGAGAGAGAGAGAGAGAGAGAGAGAGAGAGACAGAGAGACAGAGAGAGAGACCACGACTGGGACATTACCGCTTAATGGCCTGATTGATGCCCATAGGTCTTTAGCTCTCAGTTGGATCTTGAGGGGTTTTTGCTGAAGGCCTCGTTACGGGGGGTCTCCTAAAACACACAGTCAGGTTAGAGAAAGTGCTTTGATGGTGTTAATTCAGACGTTAATAGATGGGCATTGTTGGGGTAGGAGATGCCCCGCGGCTCTGCGGTTAAATAGCTGAAAGCTTTTGTCCTTGGGCGTTTAGTTTAAGAATGGAGCGCACGCTGCGTCCGCTCATTGACTGGCAAACACCCGCGCCATCCTGCGATGCTCTTTTGTGCGTTATAAAGTAAAGATGCATGATAAACAGCGCTCCTTAAACGCCTCAAGACAGACCTCATTAGCGCGGCCAACTTTCACCTCCGAGTCTCGCGCCGCTCCTGTAAGCAGACCGTCACAGCTCGCGCTCCGGGGCGCGTGCACCTGTTCTAAAGGGGCGATATGACACAGTTTAGCTGCGCGGCGCGCGGGTACAGCCACCCTGAGGCAGAGGAGGACGGAGGAAGACTATATGGTCTATAGCTGTGATCTGGAGCTTCATGTTCATCAGACTCCTTAGTACAGGCGATGGTTCTGTTTAGAACCATTATAAACCCTACATAGAACAATTTGCATGCTTAAATAAATCATTGTGTGGTGAAATGTTTTTTGTTTGTTTGGTTGTTTGTTTACAGATGGAGAGTGTGTTGTACATGGTTCTACATAAAAAGGCTAACTTGTTACAACCTTGGTCTATATTTACAGCTTGACATCTATACAGGACCATATACAACACATTGTATTCTATGTGAAGAACCATGTGCATGCAAATGGCATCTTCTAGTGTTGCAACAATGACAGCAGCTGAACCCTTTTGGTACCATTCATAGAACCATACGTCCATACAAACCGTGGTTCCATTTTGACCTATATATATATATATACATACTAGAACAACATCATTATTCTGAAGAATCATTTCACCATGCAAATTGTTATATATAGAACGAGAAGAGTTCTGGTCTTATAACCTATCAACCTTTTTCACCATGCAATGGACCATTAAAGCATAACGGGGTTCTAACTAGAACAACTGCCTGTACTAAAGGTTCTAACTAGAGCAACTGCCTTTACTGAAGTACCTTCGTAGAACCAAATGAAGCACTTCATTAGTTCTCTTTGTAATTGTTGTCATGGTCTGTACAACCATTGGCTTTAGTCAGGAACCCTCTAACAGTCGAGGACTGGGAACCCTCTATCAGTCGATCCCTCAGTGAGAATCTAGTACTTGCTTGGAGACTCGCTATTTGATTCTGTGTTTTAAGCCAAATCGCTCTTCCTCTGCAAATGCACTCGCGGTCACGCGGGACCACTAAGTCCTTTTATCCCTCTCCTAACTATCCCATCGTAGTGTCAATGAATGTCCGCGTGAGGCCTTTCATCTCTCCTATAATCGATGACATAATTCATGCAGTAATGACCAACTGGACGCAGCGAGTGGTGGCGCGCGTTCAAACGCGCACCATTGTTCCCGTTTATTGACCAATTCCTTTACGGTGTATTAAAGATTTCACGCTCCATCTTGAGAGGGGTCTCCACTAGAACATTTGGCCGGGGTCGAGGGAGAGAGAGTTGCCCCAAGATCTGAGTCCATCTGCCGAAAAATGCCTTCCAATGGTGGGCGTGATTTGCATAATTCCACGGCTATTATCGTGGCATTTGGGCCACAGACGCCGAAAAGCCAATGAAATCAAATCGCTCTGTTATTACCTCACATTAGTGAGCTAATACAGCTAACACCTACTTCAAAACCCCAACGTTCTGCAGACCAGACAGCAGGTTGAGGCACAATGCATAACTTCAGACTGGCCTTCCTGCAGAGCTTTAAACCCTACAGGACCCAAACCCACTAATCAGTGTCTACAGCGGTTCTTTGAACCTTCTGTAATAATGTTTTATATTGTACCAGGATAATTGTAAGAATGGTTTGAAAGGTTCTTTGCATAGTAAAAAGGTTTTTCTCTTTTATACTATTGAATATTGTCACTGTCCAAAGAAAAACATATATTTCCATTTTTGTTTTTGAGTTCCCTTCATGCATAATTTGAATTAATTTGAATAGCTTGAAAAGAAAATCTGGTTCCATTGACTTACATTGAAATTAAATGTTTCCTGTAAAGTCAACATTTTGGATATCTTTGGTCATTTTTTCATTGGGCATCGGCAATATGATTCTTCCACTATGGTAAAAAGTCAAAGAACCTTTTATTAGTAATATATAGAACGCTTTTGGCTAGAAGTGCAGCTTGATCAGGTTTTTAGTTGGGGTGAACTGCACACTCAAAAAAAAAGGTGCCAAAAAGGGTTAACTAAAACAATACTATAGCAGACATTCTCCAAAGAGCCTTTCAGTGGGTTGTTTAGTTTTGGTTGCATACCTGTGAGGGATCTTACCTAAGTTTAAAAAAAAGATCTACTTATAGTTTTCAATAATGTCCAATGTAAAGCAAAGAACCATATACGAATCAAAAGCCCTGGATTAATCAACCACTGATTTAAACACAATTTCCTAAAGTATGCTGTAAAAACTAAAATAAGGCTTCTGTGACTTTTATGGATTCTTTCTGGAACTGTTAGAAAGAACCATTTGTCCACCCAACATTCATTTACAGAGCCACTTGCTGTACCATCAAAAAAGTCTATCTATGCAAATAGCCATTTAAGTATTCAGATGGTTATTTGAGCTCCTTTGGTTCTGATATTACCATTATCATAACTGGTGGTGGAATATGTGTTTCATGTTTTCAGGTATCTGTACTGAATTTAAGTATTTCTAGTTCTTAAGAGTTTTACTTTGACTATGTTTCACCATATATATCCTACTTTCTGCTCCACTACTTTCTGCAAGATTTTAGGAAGTGAAACTAGATTTTCTGTAATATGTGAAATAATTTAAGGCACATTCAACGTTCAGTTGTAGATTAGCAACTGTAACTTACTCCGGTGACTTTAAGTGTGATTTCTTTAGATCAGATATCTGATATCTGATGGATTTGGACAGTTTCCTGAATGCTGAATTGCTGGAAAAGTTCAGGCACTCATCATCAACAGACAATTACACCGAGAAGGAAGCGTGGGATTGCAATGCTATTGGGAAGGAAGATTACCAGCAATGTAATGATGAATTTAGATGGATATGGACAATATTTATTAAACTGCACATACAGAGTAGCGTCTCTCAATATGGCCTTGGGTCACCATGTTCACTAACACAACATGCCAGACCTTTCAGCATGGAGTTGTAGAGGTTCCTGATGGTGTCCTGTGATAGTCCATCCCATGCAGCTTGAATATTTTCACACAGTTCCTGCAGATTTACTGGTGGGGGTGGAGGTGAAGTGACACCAGTTCTTCTGAACGTGTCACAACAAACCATTCATCTTGGTGCTGACCACGGTGCCTCCACGCACAGATAGGTGGGACTCATCGCTGAAGATGACCCACTGCCATTCTGAGTCATTCCATGACAGTCTGGCACGACACACTTAGGTCTACTGAATGTTCACATTCGTGGCTGTTGGGTCACTATGCACACAAAGGCATAATTCATTGGTTCTCTCTCTCTGTAGTTTGTGTAGATCTCCGAGATCCTTCATGTCACTGGTCCATGCCTTCTTCTATTTCACATTATATGATTATTTACATATTCATTTTGACGTACTACTGATGACAATTCTTTGTAAGTAAGATCTTACCAGGCTAATAAAACAAGTTAGGATTCACATGCCTCTTAAATCTAATAATCTGATAATCTAATAATATTTAATAGTTCCAGGTTAAAATAGTATTCTGCCAAAAACAAAATCAAACCAACACCCTTGTCAGTAGTACAGCAGCTTGGTGTGCTCCAAGTTCCCCCTCTACCTGTTGTGGAAAATGTGACAGAGTGTGAGAGGAGAGGGGGAGAGCAAAGGCGTGGGCGGTGGGGCCTTCAACTCTCTAAATGAAACTCTATAAATATGAACGTGGCGTTATGACACTGTGTGAAAGTGGCATTCTGACTGTGTGGTATTGAGCATGTGCAGAAAAACCCAGGAGACATCTACATGCCAAAAAAGCACATATGTGCGAAGCCTCTGATTAGCGGGAGCCAAAGAGCTGCACGTGAACCAAGACTTCATTTCAGCATTTCTATGATTTCTAGTTATCTTTAAGGCCCCTTTGGAACAATGTCAAGGAAGCTGAGATGATTTACTGCTGGGGCCATTGTCCAGAGTCCCTTTGACCACAAGGTTTTAGATGACTCAAATACTTTCACCACAGGTACAGGTATTAGATCAACAAATCACTCCAATAGGGGATGAATATGTACAAATGTTTAATGATTAAATTAAGAGATCTGTTTACAAGCTCAGTTTCTATTTTCTGTTGTTTCTGTTGGACTTTACCTTAAAGGAAAATCTTTATTTACTGACTAGTCTATCATATAGTCATACTGGGATACTGCATGAACACATATAGACAGAACGGGTTACTGCATGAACACATAGACCAAATGGCATACTGCATGAACACATATAGACAGAATGGGATACTGCATGAACACATATATACAGAATGGGATACTGCATGAACACATATATACAGAATGGGATACTGCATGCACACATATAGACAGAATGGGATACTGCATGCACACATATAGACAGAATGGGATACTGCATGAACACATATAGACCAAATGGGATACTGCATGAACACATATAGACCAAATGGGATACTGCATGAACACATATATACAGAATGGGATACTGCATGAACACATATAGACAGAATGGGATACTGCATGAACACATATAGACAGAATGGGATACTGCATGAACACATATAGACAGAATGGGATACTGCATGAACACATATAGACAGAATGGGATACTGCATGAACACATATAGACAGAATGGGATACTGCATGAACACATATAGACAGAATGGGATACTGTATAAATGCATATAGACCAAATGGGATACTGAATGCACACATATAGACCAAATGGGATATTGCATGAACACATATATACAGAATGGGATACTGCATGAACACATATAGACAGAATGGGTTACTGCATGAACACATATAGACCTAATGGGATACTGCATGAACACATATAGACAGAACGGGATACTGCATGAACACATATAGACAGAATGGGATACTGCATGAACACATATAGACCAAATGAGATACTGCATGAACACATATAGACCTAATGGGATACTGCATGAACACATGGGATACTGCATGAACACATATAGACAGAACGGGTTAGTGCATGAACACATATAGACCAAATGGGATACTGCATGAACACATGGGATACTGCATGAACACATATAGACCAAATGGGATACTGCATGAACACATTTAGAGTCACTCAAAGTGGACAGTCCAGTACTAAAGTTTTGGCACCCCTGGTAAAATGATATGTTTGGTTGACTTCTATCAAAAAGAAGTTAACACTACAGAGAACACACTTCTGCTTCTGTTTAGTTGTTAAATTTGAGAATGTTGAGGGAGAATGTTTAAATATAAAATGTGGCCTGTGCGTATTTCTTTATGTGTGTATCCATGTATGTATGTATGTGTGTATGTATGTATGTATGTATGTATGTAAACTGTAACTGTAGTTTCAATTACTGTAGTCTCATTTACTGTGATTGAAAGAATGGTTCATTAAAAGTCTTTTTAGGCTGAGTAACGTTAATTTAAAAACGTAAACTTTATAATTAAATGATATAACAGGAAAGCAATACAATATTGCTACACAACGTATCATTATACTATGCATTAACGATTTTCCCCCACCACTAAAGCCTGTTACACTTTGCCTTTCACTCTAAACCTGCTGCCATTTAATAACTCATGAACATGAAATGAACATGAACATGAAAAAAGTCATAAAATGGTATAACAAAATAGATGAAATAGTATCTATTTAATCCTTTTTTATTGCAGCAAAATATTGCAATTTTACAAGCATTACTATTAAAGTTCAAGGAACCTCCAGAAGATCTTTTGCCCACTTGTGCCTAAAGAGCTCAACATTATTCTTCAAGGTTTTATATAGAGCGCTCTAACCAAGAACCATTTCATCTAGGCCTAATTTAAGGCTGATGCATTGAGAGGAACCACAGGTTGCCTTGGTCATCCATTCTAGTGCTACATCCACTGATGTAAAGGGAGGGCTTGCAAGTTCGTAAAGGGCAGTTTTGTCTCCCATGACCCTCTGCAGCTCCGAGTGAGAGGGCAGCGAAGCAAAGAGTAGACATAAAAAGGAGGGGGCGACCTGCGATTCAAAGGATTTGAGAGAAGTAAAGAAAAGAAGACTGGGCCCAACAAGTCCTCCCTAAATCATCATTGGAAAGCCATTAGAAATGTGGCGGGGAGGAGCGCGCAGATTGCCGCGCGGGGCACCCTAAAAAGGGCTGCTCTTCTGGGACAATGGCGCAAATGAAGTGGAAGAGAAAAGGGCGTGGTTTTAGGACACTTCTCTTGGGTTAAAACAGGCCCATAAAGTTTCCTACTCATCCGCATGCGTAAAGTTATATTCATGAGTGGTTAACTATTTTGTTCCCTAATGGGGAATTTATTCAAAGTGTTTTTTTCTTCCAATGGAATGCCAGATGGTTCTGAAATGTCGTACAGGTCGCCTAAAGGAAAGCTAATCAAAAGCAGAACCTGAATACACTTTTAGCAGAAAGAGTACATTATAGACAGCTTGTAACCATAGTGGAATCCTTTTAGGTGCAAAATAGATCTACTTTAAAAAGGGTTTTAAAGAAGCGCATAGAGCAGGCCTTCCAAGGAACAACCCTTTAACCATTCAGTTGTATGTCCATCAATAAGAGAATAGTTGCACCCAGAAGGAAATGTGATATTTTAATGCTATTGGGAAGGAAGATAAAGGTCACCAGGAACAATAAATGATGATAAATGTAGACAGATATGGGCAATATTTACTGAGTTACACATACAAAGGTAGTCTCTCTCAGTATGGCATCAGATCACCATGTTTGCTAATGCCGGACATCTCAGAATGGAGTTATAGAGGTTCCTAATGGCGTCCTGTGATAATCCATCCCATGCAGTTTGAATATACTCACACAGTTCCTGCAGATTTGGTGGTATGGGTAGGGGTGGAGTGACATCAGGCCTTCTGGACAAACTGAAAAACCTTCAAAAATGGAGATGCAAGGTTTTGTTTTCTGACAGCACCAATATCTCTTGCCTTTAGAACCCTTGAAGAACCACTTCCAAAAGAGAAAGAGTATACCTGTCACCCAATGTATGTTTCATGTTTCATCTTCCTGAAAAATAATGGGAGCGTTGCTCTAGAACAACTACTTTTGGTTCTCTAAAGACCCTTCTGGTGGATAGTTCTTTTAAAAATCTAATTTGGTAGGTTCTTTAAACCTTCAGGAGGTTTTGTCACAAATCTCTCTTTGCAACATGGAAAAGGGGAACGAATCCCAGAGAATGTCTCCTGTTTTCCCTTTTATCCCAACCAATATTGGCATCTTTAAAACACGGTGTGTAAAAATATCCTCCTCTATTCTCCACTATTCAGTTGATGTCCTTGTTCCTGTCTGATTTAATGTGAGTAGCAATTTCAGAACTATCACTGCAAGAAACCTGTATGAACAACCAAGTTATAAAAGAGCGCAGGCCAAAGATGTGTTCTGAGAGATGACGAGCTACCAGTACCAAGGAAACTCTCTAATTACTTGGAGAAGTTTAAGTTTGGCCGGGGATTGATAACAACTTGACCCAATCTCAAAAGCACTCAAAAAGACAGGACCTCAGCGTTTCATCTTACTTTTGAAACTGTGCCTAATGGTGCAAAAACGAACTGGTATTTTTTTCTTTGGTGTGCCGGAGCACGCAGTGTTAACTAACGGAGGCGTTATTAGAGCTTCTTTCAAGGGCGGCAGATCCGTATCAGAGAGAGTCAGACTAATGACTTGTAAATTGTGTTAAGAAGCAATTAGCGGTTGGAGTGATGGCACGCAAGCCGAGCGGAGGTTACTGCATGCCGCCAGAATCAGGAGGGGGTGTGCATTTGTAAGTGGTGGTGGGGTGGGGTACGTCTTTGTATGCAATTCTATGTGTATATATATGTATACTTCTATTGACAGAACCATTCTTTGTGATTCTTTGAAGCTGTAAAGAAGAACCATTTTAAAGAAATTCAAAGGACACTTTAAAACACTTTCTTTCTCCATTATAGAGTAGAGAACCATTTAACCAGGCTGAGAAACCTTCTCTAAGTCTCATGGTGCTAAAATACTTGGCCTTTTCTAATGAACCCTTGACCCAATGCACCTTTAAGGGAGTATGTGTTTATATGTTCACTGCAGCCCCCCGTTTAAATGTTTGGAAGTAGCTTCTGTACAGTTTTTTGTCATTTATGCTGTATAATAATGTATACAACGCAGATTTAAATACTTAACACTTAATAATGCAAAACTGGCAACAACAAGAATTTATTCAAGGATGGACTGTGGTTTGTTCATAACTCACTTTGCCTCCAGCTGTGATTATCACTTTGGAAAAATACAAGGCATAAACGTTAAATGTGCTATTATTGTTTATCCTGGAGTTCTGTCTGTTCTACAGTGGACTGGCGGCTTGTCCATGGTGTTTTCTGCTTCCCGTCCCATGGTTGCTCGGATAGGCTCCACCATCCCCCTGCAACCCTGAAGACTAAAGCGGTTAGGAAGATGAGTGATATGAGTGTGATGTTGAAGATTATCATTCAATAACATAATGTCAATCGCCTTGTATTATAACTGGTTTGCTTATTTATTGGTTCAGTATTGAAGATGTCGGTTCCAAACTGCAGTATAAGCCTCCACTCCTCTGTGAAGGCTCTACATTAGATACTGGAACACTCGCTGTTAAGATTTGACTGCTTTCAGCCACGAGAACATTAGTGAGCATACTGGATGATTCCTTTAACTCATCCCAAAGGTACTAGATGGAGCTCCATCAGTCCACAGTGCCACTGCTCCACACCCCATGCTACCCTGATGCTTGGCACTGGGCATGGTGATCATGTGAGGCTGCTCCTGTTCTGTTGGCCATTGCTTTTCTATGTAGCATACCATACAAGCTGTGTGCGCTACTGAATCCCAGCATTCAGCATTACAGTGTGCGCTGGACTCACTAATTATAAGGAGTGTCTGGATACTTTGGGACATGTATCAATGCGTATGAGTGCGCGCGGGATACGATGCGCTCTCTCTCGCTCTCGTTCTCTTTCCCTCTCTCTCTTGCCGGTGACGGAGGCCAAAGCTTCTCGTTATCATACGAAAAGAGTTAAGCCTCTTCACAAAACGCGACTCATGCGCGCAACTTTAGACAACAAGGGTCAGGCGTTCACGAGAACAAACGCGGCCACAATGGTGCGGACACTGCGCTCTGGTTTTTGTGCTTAAGAGAATGCAAATAGAGCTCGCGGAGATGGGATTTCCAGAGGTCCCGTCTAATCCCGCCATTGTTCAGCTCGCGTGCAGACGGCGAGATTGACACACGGATCACGTGAAAGAACGGCAGTCAGCGCTTTTCTTTCCCTCCCTTTCTAAAGGGGGCTTCGGATAGACTTGCAATTGTCAGAGGGCTCCGGGCGCAGATTGTGGAGAAGTTGTTTTGTTGTTGTTCTTACTGTTGTTGTTTTTAAGGACAGTGAAGAAGAAGCGTCTCATTGAAAGCCAACCCGCTGTTGTTCCAAAGAGCACTCGAGTTTCGGGGGGTGCTGCATTAAACTGATTACACTACAGTGGCTCCAGATGGGCGCATCTCTCTTTAGGATCTGCCTAATTAAGCGATGCAGTGGCGAAGGCTCTACAGCCGCACTTGTGCTCAGTCCTGCTCATGCGAGCGCGCGCTGGTAACATTTGGTTTTGTTTTTGTTTGTGTTCTTCTTCTTTTCTGCAGAACTCTTCACATCCAATGGCTGCAGATGGGTCTCTTTTTGCGCGCACCGTTGTGCGCTCCGTCCTTCTGTTGAACGTGGCCCCCGCGGAGAGGGGGAGAGGGAAAATCTCCTAAATGGCCGTGACGGACCCGGTGGCTCCCCTAAACGCGTTTTAATACGAGTCCTGGCCAATTCACCGGCCATCTTCGTTTAGGTCAAAAGAGTTATATGCGTGATTGGGGCTGTTGGGGATGGGGATGTGTGTAGGGAGGGACTGGGTTGGGGTGGAGGTGGGGGGAGTAAGGCTGGCACACAAAGGACGCATGTGGCGCTGCCTCATTATGTCCAACTTAGGCTCAAGCCCTGTGTGAAAACCTGCTGGAAGTTCTCCTCCCTCCGGGGCTGCCAAGGCGAGAATAATGCGGACGCCGATGCCTCCAATGGGATACCCCACCACGCTATTATATCCGCAGTACTAACGAGGGGTTCATACGCCTTTGATAGAATCTGACCATAGAAATCCGCCTAAATCTCCCCGCCGCTTCAGATAAATCCTATTTGAAACGGCTTCTCTTCACCTGCTCCGGCAGCCGAGCCCAGCCGAGAGGAGAGGCTCCAGCGGGAGGATATAGCGCCGCAGAGGCGGTGACATGCATGTTAAATGAGCGCGCAGTTCTTGTGGCCAGAGCGGCTCACGCGACGTCTCGTGAGCTGAAGAGTTTTTTAGAGGGAATGATCTTCCTCTTTTCCTGTCCGGGGAGGATCAAGCGGCCAATCGATGTCTGACCACAACTTGAATAATTGCACAAAATAGAACTAGTGAAGAAGGGAGGGAGGGAGGGAGGGAGGTGTCTGAGAGGGAGTCAGTCGTGCACCAAAACACATTTACTGCACTAAGCATCTCACAACTTAGCATCACGGGATAATAAGTCGTGGCCCCAAAAATGACTTAATGTCTTGAAATAACGACTTTTTAATAATTTCGAAATAGCAAGTTATATTTATAAAGACTGGCCAGCTCGTGTTTATAAAAAATCTCGAAATACCGACTTAATATCTCAAAATAATGATTTGTTTTCTCAAAATACGCAGATACTGGCTTACTATCTCGAACTCAATATCTCGAAACAATGACTCGTTTAGTCAAAATACCGACTTAATATCTTGAAATTACGACTTGTGTTCTGGAAATATTGACCAATGTCGAAACAAGGACTTACTGTGTCGAAATGCTGATTAGGGGAATTAAGAAGTCATATTTTCAGTATACTGAGTCACAATTATTGACATACTGGCTGCCAGAAATAGAGCTTCCTTATATATGTGCCTGTTCTCTTAAAAAAGGGAAAGAATGGACGGGCTTTTCTCTACCAAAAGAGAAATAGCATATGAGAGAGAGAGAGAGAGAAAGAGAAGGAGGCAAAAGAAAGTATAGTAAATCAGACGCTGCACTTTGGTGCCAAGTTATTTGCTTTAAGGAATCTCCAAATAGGCTTAGATGTCTTTTTAAAAGCGCCCTTTTCCCCATTCAAAGCGGGGATTGGTCACACTTGATCTCATTTGCATGAGGCTGTCTATAAACCGCCCCGCCACTGCAGGTTTCTCCAGTTGCGCGTTTGAAAGCTTCGGGGGCGCGGGCACAGCGGCGCGCACATAACACAGAGAGAAAGAGAGAGAGGGAGAGAGAGAGAGAGAAGGAGAAAGTGAGCGAGAGAGACTTTTGCTTTTTTCCCGGGTCCGGTGGCACTGATGTGACGGACGAGTACAGCGGAGCAGCCAACTTGACAGGCGTGTTTTGTTTCAGCGCATTTGTGGCTCATCATGGGAGGGAATCCAGGTAGCGCAGCCGCTTGGACGCTCCTCGCGTTCACCTTCCTGTCACTTCTCGTCCTGCCAGCTTTCGCCGCGGGAAGGACCATGAAATACCAGACGTACGAAGAGGACGCTCCGTCCACCGTGATCGGAAACCTGGCCAAGGACATGGCATTAAGTCCCTCCTCGGGCTCCAAGACCAATTTCAGGATGATGAAACAGTTCAACGCTTCTTTCATCAGGATGCGCGAAAGCGACGGGCAGCTCACTATCGGAGAGAGGATCGATAGAGAGAAGATCTGCAAGCACACGGCTCAGTGCCTCATTGCTTTCGACGTGGTGAGTTTCTCCAAAGAGCAGTTCAAACTGATCCATGTCGAAGTGGAGGTAAAGGACATCAATGACAATTCCCCCGAGTTTCCCAGAAAGGAATCTTCACTGGAAATTTCTGAGAACACAGCAGTGGGCACCCGCATACCCCTGGATGTGGCAGTGGATGAAGACGTGGGCGCAAACTACATTCAAAGCTACCAAATCTCAGTCAACAGCCACTTCACCATTGACATGCTAAGCAGAGCTGATGGGGTTAAATATGCGGAGCTGGTGCTAATGAAAGAACTGGACAGGGAGACGCAGGCGTCCTTCATCCTGGAACTGGCAGCCACCGACGGAGGAAACCCGCCGAGGTCTGGGACCACAAAAATCAATGTCAAGGTGAAAGACTACAATGACAACAGCCCTGTTTTTGACCGCAACAATTTCTCTGTTGAAATACCTGAGGATGCACCGGTGGGATTCCTTCTGCTGGACTTGAACGCCGTCGACCCGGACGAGGGCTTGAACGGGGAAGTCGTGTACGGCTTTGGCAATCAGGTGCCCTCTGAGATCCGACAACTTTTTAAAGTGGACAGAAAAACAGGGCGACTGACCCTTGAGAGTCAAATCGATTTTGAAAGCAAGACGACGTACGAGTTTGACGTCCAGGCATCTGACCTGGGTTCCAACCCAAGCCCACCAACTATCTGCAAGATCATTGTCCAGGTGCAGGATGTGAATGACAACGCACCCGAAATCACCATCACCCCGATGACCTCCATCACAGCAGGAATAGCACACATCACTGAGGCGGCCGCCAAGGACAGTTTTGTTGCCCTGATCAGCACCACGGACAGAGACTCGGGTGCCAATGGCCAGGTGCACTGCACACTGTATGGGCATGACCACTTCAAACTCCAGCAGGCTTACGAAGACAGCTATATGATTGTGACCACAGCTCTACTGGACAGAGAGAAAATCCCAGAGTATAACTTAACTGTGGTGGCTGAAGACCTCGGCTCCCCACCTTTCAGGACGATCACACAGTACACCATTAGGCTGAGTGACGAAAATGACAACGCCCCCCTGTTCAGCAAGCCCGTCTATGAAGTTTCAATAGTAGAAAACAATGCACCAGGAGCATACATAAGTACAGTGGTGGCCAGGGACTTGGACTTGGGGCAGAACAGCAAGGTCAGCTATAAACTTGTAGACACCTATGTTATGGGCTCACCTGTATCAGCATTTGTCTCTCTGGACCCTGCCACTGGTTCCATCTATGCTCTCCGGAGTTTCAACTACGAAGTCCTAAAGCAGCTTGATCTGAGAATTCAAGCAAGCGATGGAGGGTCACCACAACTCCATGGAAGCGCAACAGTCAACCTTAGAATAGTCGATCAAAATGACAACGCTCCTACTATCACACAACCAGCACTTAACAACGGGTCAGCAGAAGTCCTCCTGCCAAAAGACGCCCCTTCAGGATATGTGGTAACCCAGATAAATGCACGGGATGCTGACGAGGGCGTCAATGCAGAGCTGTCCTATAAAATCACAGCGGGTGAAGCTTCTATCTTCTCCATCAACAGAGCCACTGGGGAGATTTACCTGAACCGCGAGCTTACTTACGAAGTTGATGAGAGCCTAAAGGTCACAGTGACTGTCAGCGACAATGGTAGACCTTCCCTGACTTCCACAGCTACCATCCGCTTGACCATTGTTGCTGGAGCACCCCCTAATGACCGCAATGTATTCAGACTCGGTGGTGAAGATGATGAAGCCCACGAGTGGGACCTCTCCATTGTTATCATCGTCGTTCTGGCAGGGAGCTGTACACTGCTGCTCTTAGCCATTATTGTAATAGCAACCAGCTGCAACAAGCGGAAGCTGGACAAGCAGTGTGACGGTTTTGGTCCTGAAAAGGAGGATGGCATGAACCTGGAGGGGGGAAAGAACAACACAGATCCACTCATACCTGTCCACAGCGATGGCGTGTTCGACGTCCACCCGTACTCCAACAAACCCAGCTTTGCTGGTTCCATTCAGACAAATAGTGACATGTGCTGCAGCTCGGAAGATGGCACCGAGACCACATGTGTCTACGAATCCGAAAACAAAAGCCGCGGAGCAAAACTGGAGGTAAGTCGCAGAACACCATTTTTTGTGGATGCACAACAATGAGTTCACTTTGGTCTGATTGTGGTGTAACTAATATTCCTTGTGTTTCTGTTTCTGTAGGGATATTCCACCCTACCTGGCTATGGTAAAGAGCCTGTCCGGCCAATTACAATATGGAAGGGCAACTCCTACACCACCGTTTCGGCAAGAGACCCTCAGTTCAGCGGGAAAGACAGTGGGAAAGGTGACAGCGACTTCAACGACAGTGACTCGGACATTAGCGGCGATGGCTTGAAGAAAGACGGACACCAAAACAATGCCCAAAATGGTAAGCCCAGAACAGTCTGCTCAGAAAAGTTAGCATTTGCTGATGTGACATGTTTAGCCACCATTGCGCTCCTAACAGTATACCAGCTGGCAGTAACTGTTAGCATCCAAACACTGTTAGCAACCCTAGCTTAACATAGTTGGGCCCCAGTTAGCCTGAGTGAGGCCTGTGGGTGCTGAACATGCTAACAAACTTTTAAGCTGCTACTTTCAAAATCTGTAGATCTAAGATTCTTTGACCAAACCCTGTAATTGACAATGAACACTTCAGCTCAGCTAGGCTGGGAGAGTAGGCGTTTATCGTGACTACAGCCGTGCTATCAGAAACATGCTAACAAGCCTGTCTTCCTTGTGTTTCCTCCAGCTTTATGGGCGTGCACCAGCGAGTGTAAGATCCTCGGCCACTCCGACCGTTGCTGGAGCCCAACCGCCACTAGGGCGAGCAACAGCTCTGCAAAGACCGGCTCACTGCCCAGAGACTCTCTCAGGAGGGAGAACTACTACCAGGCCCACATACCAAAAACCGTGGGTCTCCAGAGCGTCTACGAAAAGGTTCTGCACAGGGAATATGACTATGTCTTGGTGTCCCCACCCCAGTCGGCCAGGGTACGAGAGATCAACGACGTTACCATCCCAGTGTACTCACCCACAACAACCCCCTGCCCCACGAATGAGGTCTGAACAGCCCTCAGATAATCAGACTGTTACCCGCGGTTACTGGCACTACACTCTCTGCAGCAAGTGTTGAAAATGTATAGGCATCAATAATATTTGTGTATTTAATAGAAAACAGCATCTTTTCTGTCAGTATTGGTCTTTATGATGGTTTTAAGCAATCATATGACCTTGTTGAATATTCTATGTATATTATGCAAGTTTTTTGTAAATACAGAGTCTATTTTTATAATATTATTCCTAATTAAATCAGAAAAGATATCGCAGATAATATACTTTATTTTAAAGCATGTTCCTTATTTAAAAGCAGCCTAAGATTTGAAGCTTCTGATCCCTGTGTGTACATTTAGGCCATCTGAATGCAGGATGTACCTTTTTGATCGATTTCTTTCACAATGTTATAAAAATAAACATTGAAAATCGATCTGTGTGTGCGCGCCTGTGTGGGACTCACTGAACTCATTGTCTCTGATAAAGCGGAGCTGGGGACGGAGGATGGCGCTGTTCGCAAGGTTGACGGGGGTGCACGTGTTGGTACGCCGTATGGGGCTGCAGTAATGAGGCTACCAAAAACAGAGCGCTTTTATTTCCACTCTGACCACGTGTCTGAAATGTTCCCTGAAAAGCACCCTCTTCCCCCTCTATCGATGTCTCTCGTTCTCTATTACTCTCTCGTCTTCCCCCTCTCTCCCCCTTTCCTTCCGTCCGCCTCTCTTCCTCTCTCTTTTCACTCTCTTGATTTCTCACTCGTTCTCTCTCGTCTTCCCCCTTCCCTCTCCACTTCTTCTCTCTTCTCTCCTCTTCTCCCTTTCTAGATGTCTCTCTGTTTCTGTCACTCGTCTCTCCCTCTCTCTCCTCTCTGCCTCTCTCCTCTTTCCCTGCTCTTTTTCCATCCTCTCTCTCCCTTTCTATCTCTCTCTCCTCGTCCCCCTCTCTCCCCCTTTCCCTCCGCCCCCCCCCCCTCGATGTTTCTCGTCCCTCTCTCTTCCTCTTTACTCCTTTCCCTCTCTCGATTTCTCACTCGTTCTCTATTACTCTCTCTCCTCTTCCCCCTTTCTCGATGTCTCTGTTTCTGCCTCTCTTCTCCCTCTCTCTCCTATTTAGCCCCCTCTTTGTCTTTCTCGCTCTCTTTTCTCACTTCTTCCACCTCTGTCTCTCTGCTCCTTCCCTCCCTCCCTTTCCACTTTCCCTCACTCTCTATCTCTCTCGCACTCCCTCTCCAGTGGCCAGGACCCCCACAGAGCAGGTATTATTTGGGTGGTGACACTGACATGGTGGTGGAGTGTTAGTGTGTGTTGTGCTGGTACGTGTGCTGGAGTGTTTAACCACCTCAGTGTCACTGCTGCACTGAGGCTGGACAGAGGCTGGACGGAGAACAGTCCACCAACCAAAACTGCAGCTAACAGCGCCCTGTGATCACTGGAGAAGGACAGTGCTGTGTCCGATCCACTCACATCAGCAGAACACATGCCAACACACCACCATGTCAGTGTCACTGCAGTGCGGAGAATGATTCACCAAGCGCACCTGCTCTGTGGGGGTCCTGTGGGGGTCCTGAGCATGAGGGAACAGGGTGAAAGGGGGGTTAAAGTATGTAGGGAATCAGATGCTCTACACTCTGTAACTGTAGATAAGGTGCTCCTATATGGTAAGTGGAGCTGATATAGATACTAGAGGGTGTACCTAATAAAGTGGCTGGCTCTCACTCACCCACACCCATCTTTCCTTCACTCCTCCTCTGTCTCTCCTTCACTTATTCTTTCTCTCTTTCACTCATCCACCCTCTCTCTCTATATCTTCTAATTTTACGTTTTCTGTCTGTCTCTCGTTTAGGCATCCCCTCCCTTCTTCAAACTCTCCTCTACTCATCCGCCCTCTTTCACTATCTCTCTCTCATTCATTCACCCTCTCTCTCATTTTCTCCTTAACTCATACTTTCATTCTCTCCTTCAGTCATCCCCTCTCCTTTACTAATCCTCATTCTCTATATGTCTTTCCCTCTCTCTTCTTCACTATCTCCCCCTCCTTCAGTCATCCACACTCTCTTTCTTTCATCATACTCTTATCTCTTGATTAATCATTCTCTCCTTCACTCAGTCCCCTTCGATCCTTCACTCATACTCTCTCCCACCCTTCTTCCACTCACAATCTGTCTCTCTCTCACTGATCCTCTCTCCTTCTGTTCTACACCTTCACTCAACCCCTTTTCACATTCCTCTCTTTTCTTCACTCATCCTCTCTGTCTTTCTCATTTTCTATCTGTCTTTCTCACATTCATTCTCCTTTTACACATGTATACCCTTTCTCACCCAGTCGCTCTTTCTTTAACACTCTCTCCTTCATCTCTCCCTCATGCATGCTCACTTTCACCTATACACATACCTTCATCCCCTTCCCTCCCTCCCTCCCTCCCTCCTTCCTTCCCCTCTTTCACTCTCTTCCTCGCTCCCCCCTGCTTCCTTCCCTCATGCTGGCTCTCACTCTTACTCTGAGACTGCACTGCTTATTCAGTCCGTTTTTCTGCTCTCCGTCACTCTTTCTACCTGTCTCTCCTTCACACATCATCTCTCTCATTTTCACTCTTTCTCTCCTACACTCATCCACCCTCACTCTCACTCTTTCTCCTTCATTCATTCTCTTTATCTACCTCTCCTTCACTCATCATCTGTCTTTCCTTTATTCATTCTCTCTTTCCCTCACTCATTCTTTGTCTCTCTCCTTCACTCATCATCTCTCTCTTCCACTCATTCACCCTCTCTCCTTAATTCATTCTCTTTATCTACCTCTCCTTCACTCATCATCTGTCTTTCCTTCACTTATTCTCTCTTTCCCTCGCTCATTCTTTTTCTGTCTCTCTCCTTCACTCATCATCTCTCCCTCTTCCACTCATTCACCCTCTCTCCTTAATTCATTCTCTTTATTTACCGCTCCTTCACTGATCATCTGTCTTTCCTTCACTTATTCTCTCTTTCCCTCGCTCATTCTTTGTCTCTCTCCTTCACTCATCATCTCTCCCTCTTCCACTCATTCACCCTCTCTCCCTATTCATTCTCTTTATCTACCTCTCCTTCACTCATCATCTGTCTTTCCTTCACTTATTCTCTCTTTCCCTCGCTCATTCTTTATCTGTCTCTCTCCTTCACTCATCATCTCTCCCTCTTCCACTCATTCACCCTCTCTCCTTAATTCATTCTCTTTACCTACCTCTCCTTCACTCATCATCTGTCTTTCCTCCACTCATTCTCTCTTTCCCTCGCTCATTCTTTATCTGTCTCTCTCCTTCACTCATCATCTCTCTCTTCCACTCATTCACACTCTCTCCATATTCAATCTCTTTATCTACCTCTCCTTCACTCATCATCTGTCTTTCCTCCACTCATTCTCTCTTTCCCTCGCTCATTCTTTATCTGTCTCTCTCCTTCACTCATTATCTCTCTCTTTCACTCATTCACCCTCTCTCCTTAATTCATTCTCTTTATCTACCTCTCCTTCACTCATCTTCTGTCTTTCCTTTACTCATCCATCCCCTCTCACTACTCTTCACTCATACTCTCATTCTATCCTTCTCTTCTTTATTCATCTTCACTTTTTATCTCTCTCCTTTACTCAACCCCTCTTTTCATTATCAATCTCCCTCCTTTACTCATCCATCCCACTCTCCTCTGCACTCAACCATACTCTTCTTTTTGCCCAGTCATATTGTCCTTCACTTAACCCTGTCTCTTCTTCACTCCTCCTCTCTCTCCCACCCTTTATCTCCTCTCCTTCACTCATCCTCTCTCTCTTCCACTAACCGTCTGTCTCTCTCTCCTGCACCTACTCTTTTTTCTGGCTTTCTTTCTGTCTCTCTTTCTCACACTCATTCTTTTTCACACATACACACTCTCTCTCTCACCCACTCTCTCACGCTCTTTCTCTCATCTCTTTCACACATGCATGCTCTCACTCATACACATACCTTCACCCCTTCCCTCCCCCCCTGCCTCTCTCTCTCTCACCCACTCACACTGATCTATTCACTCACAGTCTTACTCTATCACTGTATGGCTTATTCGGTTCTCTCTCTCTTTCTCTCTCAGCTCTACAAAGACAGCTGTGTAAAAGAGAAGCAGGTAGGGCACATAGGTGAGTGCAGTTACAAGATGAATAGAAGAATAAACGTGAAGGACAAACCAATCAATCCACTGTCTGTTTAATCTTCCCGCCTGGACAAACTCTGCACTCCACCATCAACTGACTCTTTGAATGAGCTAATCACTTTTACGGGCCACCTTTATTAGTAGTATCTGCCTCAGTGTATAAGCCTTTATTCCTGAACATGCAGAAAGGGTCGTTTTCCCATTCATCTCATTCACCTAGAGGTAATACTACACCCTCCCAGGCCCTCCCACACGTCCTGCAACTCTTTTTTTCCCCTCCCTGTCCTAAAAAAAAGAGCAAGTGGCCAGCGAGACAGAAGTCCATATTCAGCCATGGAGGCGACTTCTGAGAAGATCCCCATAGCCCTGGCAGGACCAGAGGACTTGCAGCAGCTCATGCCCCCTGTAAGTAGCAGTGCCAGCTTTAAACCTCGCTAATGATCTTGTCTGGTTAATGGAGCAGATGCACAGCTTATGTGGAAACGTGTGATGTGCGTTCTAAGCTTTTAATGGAAGTCTTCATATGTGTTATGTTCCAAGCAGCTTGTGAAGCCCTTGCTCAAACAATTGCCCACTCGCTTATGCGTAATCACGCGCCCGTGCGCTCTGTGCGTGATGCCTGATAGCTGAAAATGTTGACCCCTCTGAATGTGCGCAGGCGTACACCGCCGTGACCGTCAAGCAGTCCAGCTCTGCGCGCTTGCTGAAGATTGGAGTGGCCGCGCTGACCGTGGGAGCCGCGCTGCTGCTGTTCGGAGCCATCGGAGCCTTCTACTTCTGGAATGTCAACGACAAGCACGTAAGACACTGGGTTCCTCCTTGACTCGCGCGCTTTACCCCATCGCGTCCCCCTTTGAGCTCCCAAGGGTCATAAAGCAATGCTGCACCCCCGGTGGGATTCATAGACGTGGACAAGGGCCTGTACAGTCCACTGCTCTAGTGGTCTGCCTGAAGCCCAAGGGTCGAGAGGTGTGGTGTTGAGGGTGTTAAACATCCAGGCAGTTCTGCTTTACAGTACATTTAGAACCCTGCTAAACAGCCTGCTGGTTAAACTTCTAAAACCATAAAAATACTTTTGTAGCATAAAATAATTCTGACTAAATCAGTATTTGGAGCAGCGTTATGTCTTTTGAAGGCTTTAATCGTTGCTCCATGCCATCAAGATGAATAAAGAGGAACGTAGGATAGTTTCATTTGGAGCTTGATGGTATATTAGAGGCTATCATCTGCATTTCTGATTCCTTACAATATTATCAGATGGTTTCTGGCTCCTATGAAAGGACCCCTTCATGTAACTGCCCCCTCCCATTGCAATAACAAATAGGCCCCCTCTCCATGGAAAAGGAAACATGGCTGGGCTTCATTCAGCAGAGCCGATGAAAGTTACATAGCACAGCATCATATTTAGGACACATATTCTCTATTAGGTTTGGCAGAGTAAGACCACGGGCTTTGCACTTTTCAGTTGGCATTTCTACTCTTGAACTCGTCCAAACGTACCTTTTCCTTACTGTCATTCCGGTGCCGTGTTTAAAACCCCAAGCAGAAATCGCTCACACAGCACCAGAGCCTCTCTGGGATTAGCTGGAAATGTGGGCCTACATAGACAGAACTGTGCAAAAGTCTTAGGCCATCGGGAGGAAATGAGATGTAAAGCCATTTATCTGGGCCGTAAGCATTTATTTAAAAAGACATTAAAATAAGTACAATAAGTAAATACAAAATAGACTGTGTTAGCTTAACCAGTTCCAGAGCTTTCCTCAAGGAGGACTAGTAGTTACAGTTATCACCCAATACTGGCTTCAGCTAATCAATCAGGTGCTCCTGTTGGAGTGAATGGAGCTCATTACGAAATATGGAATAAAACCTATGTCATATTAACTGCATTCTTTTAGCCGAAATATGAATACCTTTTTCTAGAAAAATAAATAAAGAGAAAAAATACTGAATAAATAAAAAACAATGACCTAGTATATTAAAATAATGACTTAGAATCTCAGTATAGCATCAAAGTATCTCAAAGTAATGTCTTAGTAGCTCAAAATACTTAGAATCTGCGAATGATGAGTTAGAATCTCAAAATACTGACTTAGCAATTCACATAATGATAAAAAAAAAAATAATAAGGTTCTGGATTTTTTTTCTATTTTAGGTGGCTGTATTGGGCTTCCATATGTTGTTGTTGCTCTACACCCTTAGGAAAAAATATAAGCCTGAGATATACTGTACATGTCCAATACCTTTCAAAGATATTTGTATAAATCAAAATACTTTCGGCTGTCATTTTTGTGGCTACATCAAAGGGCCTCTCCCTGATTGTCCTGTATTCTCTTGCACTGACTCAAACATATGATGTCATCAGATTTGTCTAACCTGTGTGATGCTGATGATGTTACATCACTGACTTCATTCTGCATGCCTCGTACAGGTGTACAATGTCCACTACAGCATGAGCATCAATGGCAAAATGGAGGAGGGCTCCATGGAGATTGACACGTTGAACAACTTGGAGAGATTCACAACAGGAAGTGGGAATGATGAGGCTGTTGAGGTCCACGATTTCCAGATTGTAAGCTTTCTGCATCTTACCACTACATAGACTGTACCAGTCAAAAGTCTGGACACACCTGAACACATATGTTAAAACAACAATATAGCTATCTAAACCGCTAAACCGTTCACACACAGTCATTCAGCACTCCAGTCCAGCCACCAGGGATACTGGACTTACTAACAAATGGGGGTTCTCCTTCATCACAACACAACTCCATCACAACACAACTCCATCACAACACAACTCCATCACAACACAACTCCATCACAATACAACTGAGAGGCTGAAATGCATTACAAAGGACAGACATCTTACTAATACACACATGGTTGGTCTAATGACTGTGTCTTCATTTCTACACTTCCATTAAAGCCTCAAAAATCTATTATACACTAAATTAGTTATTGTGTTACATAGAAATTCTTAGATATGAATCAATTTAAACAGGTATTCCTGGAAACTTTAATACAATTTCCTCAAGACAGTTAAACTGATGTGTCCAAACATCTGACCAGTAGTAACTCTCACATTTGACAAACGGGCAAAATTGCCTTAAATGCAGTTACTTTTTGGGTACAAGGATCTATGGACAATTTACATGGGTGCTTTGGAGTGGTGCCATAGAATGTACCACTGTTGGTTACTTACAGACCCCTACAATAGTGTATAAATATAAGAAGAATGTGAAGACCCTCCACATAGGTATTATACCAGAGCAATACATTAATAATTTAAAGGTGCCCAATCTTGGCTCTGGAGATCCACCCTTAAGAATTCAATACTCCGATGCCCATGAAGGCGCTCATGTCCTGGATCAAGTGTGTTACATTAGTGCTGGGAATAATCTGCAGAACCAGGATTGAGCATCTATTTATGTTAAATCAGATCACGTCTTTAAACACATCTCAGTCCTGGAACGGAAAATGGTATTCGGCCAGATGCAAGTCTTGAGCAGTCCCCTATCCCTATCTGACACAGGGAATCACTGGCATCCGCTTTGCTGGAGGAGAGAAGTGCTACATCAAGACCCAGGCCAAAGGTCACCTTCCTGACGTGGAGACTCTAAACAAGGAGTCCTTGATGTTTGACTTGGTAAGTAGAGCTGCTACATTTCTCACAAACCTGCAGATTTTTCCCTGCCCATACTCCTTCCCAGACAGGCATACCCGCTTGGCAGTGAGGAATTCTTTTGGGAAAAATCTCCTAATTGCTTCTGTTTTTAGAGCTGCCTCCCACCAGCAGCAGCACCAGCAAACCACCAGCGTTGTGGTCAAATCTGTGACTGACAGCAGGAGCCTAAACATTTATTGCAGTTCTAGTCCTTAAGCTTCATATGTAGATAACGGCTATGTGTGCCAGTTCTCTGAAACAAGAATGGCTTGAGCATCTATACATGGAAGATCAAAAAAGACCTACAGCCCCAGGACACAACTGGACCAGTAATGGGTTTGGATTTCCATGCCTCCATGTTCCATGTGTTTTTTTTTTTTCCTGGGTGAAAGAGACATGAGAACAAATTGAAGTGATTGAGTGTGCACACAGCTATAGCTTTTGGCACAGTGCGCCAGAGGATCCACAGCTAGTGATTCTGCCCGAGGCACTTCCATCCGGATTCAAACACGAACAAGTCCACAGCTCAGGAGACCCCTACAACAGGAGCTCAAATCGCCCTCTCTCTCTTTTTTCCACCCTTTTTCTGTGGGAGTGCTGCCAAGACCAATCTCCAAATTAGAGTGCTGATGCCCCCCTCACCTAACAGCTGCAGCATTCATTTTGCATTGCGCATTTAAAGACGCCGTTTTCATAACGGCCGTGACTGTGAAGTTGTTCGCTGCCGAGCAAATTTCTTTCAAGCGCAGATCCATTTTTAAACGATTTAATGCAAATGGCCACTTGAATATTCATGCCGTGTGTGTGTGTTTTGACGACATGCTGGGCCGCGCAGATAAGGGTGGTCCTGTCAACAGCAATGCCTCACAGCGTTTTAGAGCTTTATGTGTGTGGTGGTGAGGAAAGTATGAAATGGATGAGAAACGCTCATTGTGAGCCACTAACACTGCCTTTACATTGCAGCTTGGAACATCCATTTTGGACCTTCAGGACTGCTGGAAAAGAACATTATGTGTAGCACTGAAGCGATGGTCAAATCCAAACCCTTACGACACGAAATGGTGCTACTCTAAAGCAGTAGCCACCAATTAGCATGATTCCATTTGCATAATGTTATTTGGTGGCTAGCTGTTTTTATTCATTGTTAGCATCGTTAGCATGCTGGATGAAGCTTTCCCTTGGGGGGCGGGGTATAAAGTGGGCTTACTTGAATTTCCCTCTGGGATCAATAAAGTATCTATCTATCTATCTATCTATCTATCTATCTATCTATCTATCTATCTATCTATCTATCTATCTATCTATCTATCTATCTATCTATCTACCCTTCTTTAAATAGCTTCCTTAAAGGCTAAATTTGTATGGGACCTGTCCAATTCATACTCCAATAAAAAACTCTAATAGGGGGCAACATAGCAGCAGGAAGTTGTCCACCCCATCTTAAGAAACAAGGAAATCCCCATTCCCTCCTCCTCCCTCTTCACTCCCTACCAGTCTAGAAGGAAAGTACCTTTACTCGCCAAGAGTGTCTCCAGTGGTGGAGAGCAGCGAGATAGCGGTGGTCATTATGCTCACTTGCCTGAAGCTGCAACCATTGTTGCATTTACTCCTTCTTTCATTGGCTACCTCTCCTTAAATGATCTAATGGAAAGCAGGACCTTCAACATGACTGACAGGAGGTTAGAAAACTCTCAATTTGGACTGTACTCACTAACTTAACGCTACCCATTACCATCACTTACTCTCACCACTTTAGGTACAGACCAGTATTATGAGACAGGACCGACCAGGGCTAGATGGTTTAGCATGCTAACTTCAGTAGACATCTCTGCAAGACGATGACTAAAGTGCCTTTGGGCAGGTCACCAAACCCCCAACTGCTCCTCGGGTGCCATGAAAAGAGCTGGCCACTGCTCTGACCAAGTGTGCTTACTGCCCCCTAGTGCGTGTGCTCACCAGTTTGTGTGTATGTGTGTGTTTTACTGCAGGGCTGGGTTAAATGCCGAGGTCAAATTCTTCTGTGTGCAAACACAATATGGTCAAAGTGGTTCTAAATTCTAAGGTGCATACCAAAGCAGACTGCTAGACTAATCTATAGGATAGTTAAGACAGCTTCACTAGCATTATTTTATTTCTTACTTCAGTCGTCAAATGAAATTAGAAAGCACCAATGGTATCTTTCTTCTGAACAAAAGACCAACTGAGGTAATAAAGATACCTACATTGCCAACCTCAGCTTTTACATTGTTGCCTTCCTCTAGTGGTGATGTATTTCTTTTGATAAAGAATTTTGAAAATGGCCTGAAGACAGTTACTACAGTTATATGGCTGCAATAAAAGATTGGCCTTTCTAGCAGTATCGTTAACAGCACTCCAGGATGCGAGTAGGCATGGGTGCAACTGACGTTGCAATGGTTAGGCTTTTCATTTTGGCTGGAGCGTTCCTCTAATGTGGTAGTCTCAATGAATCAAGCCTCTTACAGCAGACATGCTTTTTTTCCATTGGAGGGTAGACAGGGAGACACCTTGGCTAAAACAGACAAACGTGTAATTAATCAAATGTATATTTGGATTCCCTCAGGAGGATGAGATCATGCCTGCCAAGTTCGAGGAGGAGTCTCTTATCTGGGTCGCGGCTGATCAGCCTCTCAAGGACAGCAGTTTCCTCAGCACTAAAATCCTGGACCTCTGTGGAGACCTGCCCATCTTCTGGCTGCGTCCCACATATCCTAATGGTAGAATGGCTATCCCATTGACATCTCTGCTCTCTCCCTTTGTCTACATACTTAATTTCCTTTTTAGGGGATGAAATGCCTTGGCTCGCAGCCATGCGGCATCTATCTGTAATCCCGAACAGAAAAGCGAGGACACCTTATCACAGGACATTCTAATTGTACCCTTCAGTGCCCCCGGTCACCTGAGCACATTACGGCGGGCCTATAAATATTTAACGGGCAGTCTAGTCACAAGCTCATAACACAAATTACAAGACAATGGTGTTAAATTTCATCAGTCTGCATCGTGCGCCATAATTGAGCTGAGGCTATTAGGCATGCAAGGTTAATTGCTTGAAAACAGCCCAGCTGAAACAACTGTGCATGTGTTACACTCTCTCCAAAAACCGCACTCGTTCAAAGGCCAGGCCATGCTGCATGCCTGGAGAGAACGAAAGGCTTGTATTAGAATACCTGTCTCTGAACAGAAGGAAAGGGCAATGTCGCTAAAGAGTCCCAGCCTATAGGAAAGGTCATCAATATATATTCATGATGGACCCATATAGCCATGCCAAGGTTATAACTAGGTGGAACAGATACCACGCTGGGCTAATTTGGGTAGCTTTGCTAAGGGCATTCATTCTTCGGATTGGTTCTAGATAAATAAGATTATGAAATGCTTTTAACTGGCATTGACGACATTAGCATAAAGAAACAGAGGAGCTAATATTAGCGTGCCATTGTCCATAACTAAATATTCTTTAAGATGAAGAAATCCAGTATTATCTATCAACAAGCACACGCTAAGCATATTTCTAACAAAGTAGTGCAGATACAATTGTCTGTTGACCACTGGACCATCCATCAAATGGAAAAAATCCACCAGTTGTTCAAATTACTTTTTAATTCAATTGTTAGGCGAAGTCATTCAGAGTGGTTTGATGTGAAAAGCTCTCTCCTTGAGAAACTCATAGAGACTCAAACAGATGTCTGAAGCTAACAATCGTTACATAAAATGGTTATAAATGATTGTCTGATGTCTGATTGCCTGATGTCTGATTGCCTGATGTCTGATTGCCTGATGTCTGAGACATTGTTTTAATAATAACTGTTAGATAGGATTTTGGCCTATATATATTTATAGCTGAGAGGTACATGTGATAAGATGAAACAGTACTTTTCAATTTACCACAATTTTACCATTATCAACATTGTATATTGTTACTGTCATAACATAAACCTCACATCTCCAAAAATAGCAACTTTATAGAGATTGGAGGAAAAAACTTTACTTTTGGAAGATCAATCAATTTTGGACCATTTTAACTGATCTTCATAAAATGTAAAGGGCAACTGGTGTGTGAAACATACCCTAGTATTTGGCAGTGGTGGACTAAGTACACAACCCATGTAGAAAAAGTAGAGATAGCCAAGGTAAAATATTAATACGACAAAAGTAGAAGCTCCCTTTAGACCTCCACTTGAGTACAAGTGCAAACGTATTTACCTCAAATGTACCTTCAAAAGTATGGAGAGTAATAGTAGCATGATGTATTAGGGCTCTAATGTCCTATTATCATTTCTGAATCAAGACTCTTTCCATTAGGGAGAACCAAGCTCTGGCCAACAGCTCCAAACAAGCTCAAAACAAACTGACCACTGTATCCTGGTGGGCTCACTTCAGGCTTCGTTTGTTTTTATGCACACATAAGCCAAAAGGAAGGACAGATTTGTCACTGAGTCACAAGTCCTGACCTTAAAATGTAGTGGAGCTAAAATACAAATGAATTTCAGACTGTACGTATCCGAGTACAGATACACGGAAAAACTACTTACAGTACAGTATTCAATTACATTTACTTCCTTACCGTCTACCACTGGTATTTCTCTGGGTTCCATGTTGGCCGGTTACTCCAGCATTGGCTGACTGCTAAATTATTCGCCATAGTGCGTGAGCTAAGTACCTTAACATCGGTGTTAGGTAGGGCTGCGCAACATACTAGCATTGAGTTTATTTTGCAACTGTGAAATGCCTTTATGCATTGTTGGGCCATAGCCATGAATTTTCTCAATAACATGAACAACATGGATGGCCCATAACAGTGCAGTTAAGCTCGTTTTCATGTCACAGCTCTCTGTGTTGCCAATGCTGTGATGCAGTGACAATATCACTTTAACAATTGACAGATGATATATTGTGCAGCCCTAGTGTTAAGATTATAGAATTCTTTTAGTAGAGAGGACTTGACGTGAACATTAGCATAAAGAAGCTCCATGTGTAGGATTAGCTCGCCTTTGTCAATAACGATATACTTTAGGATGAGGAATCCCAGTAGTAACCCTTGATCAGCACACTTAGCCTGACACATTTGACATGTGCGACTGCTATTCTGCATGAATCCTGTCAACTGTTCTCCCCAGGTGGGCAAAAGAAGAGATCCGTGCCGAGGGCCAGACGACAGGCTGGAGAAGACGAGGAAGAGGAGCCGCTGTATAACCCAGAGAACCCTTACCATGTGAGTGCCATTCAAATACCTGCTTTTGAGCTGTTGCCCAAGGCTATGCCTGGCTTATCCGCACCATGGTAGAACCGCTTTGTACAGACAGAGAGAGAGAGAGATGGAGGGAGGAAGGGAGGAGGAGGAAGAAGAGGGAGGGAGATGGGCAACCGAGAGCGAGAGAGATGTAAAAATGAATTAACTTACATAAGTCACATGGGATTTAAATAAGCACCACTGCATGATTGACAGTTGTAACGTGGCAGTAGCTGTACTGCCTGTAGCCATACTTAACATGGCAGTAATACAGCGCAATTTCAATAAAACTTGCATATCCATTTGGAATAACTGTCCATTCCAATCATAATCACTCTGACCCTCGAGGCTTGATTGCGGAGCGGCAACATATCAGGACTGTCAATTCAAAGCTCAACATCTGTGGCAAGCTCTCCAGTCGATATTTGTCTACGTCAAGTGTGCGCCAACGAACACTCTGTTTTTAATGCTATTTTTAGCAAGTAGCCCTGTTCTCTCACTCTGTGTTCTTTAAAGGGATTGTTTGGTGAAAAAAGAAACATATACATAATCAGCCAAGACAAGTTTGGTGTCTGCTTCTTTAGCTTTGCCCTGGAACTATAAGGCTAATGTAGCTAACAAGTAATAAAACACAATACACCTATAAGCATGGTGCCTAAATTATAATGGGCTTTTCTCAACCATCCATTGTGTTATTTAGTATCCCAGACTGACATGCTTTCTTATACAGTAATACAAGCTGTTATCTAAATAGGGAATAAACGTACCAACAAAATTCAGACATCAAGGCGGTTAGTAGTACTGAAACTACTATTAAAAAACAAAATTAATTTGACAAAAATGTCCTGCGATACAGGGGAAAACATTTGGGAAAATTATGCAAGATAGATTTTTTAACAAAGTCTTGCATAAAAGGACAGTATTACCAAGAACAGAGCTTGATACTCGAATAATGATACCTTGACTTTGACACTGGTTCCTAAGTAAGTATTTTGACACTTTCTTCAAATGACATTTTCAGACTAGCAGCCCAAATCCAATTTTTCGCATACCCAGCTGGTATCCAGATAAAAAAAAAACATCTTATCTTTTTGCAAAATGGATCCAAAACCTGCATGGAATTACATTTTAAACCACCTTCAAAAGTGATTTGGATCCTATTTGTAAAAATCAGATTAAAATTTTGAGGGTTATTGCAATCTAGTTGAACAGCAATCTGGATGCCAAAAATCAGATTTGTGCTGGCAGTCTGAACAAGGCCTTAGCCTGGGCGCTCTAGCTGCTCAAATCGGATTTCAAAGTGTCTTTTGTGTTGCTCGCAACGTGACAAACAATGACAATGTTAAGAGAGATGGAAGTGCTGGGATTCAAGAAGAGTGCCAAAGATGCTTGTAGGAGAGAATTTCCACTCGTACGCGCTGTGAAAGAGAACAACTTGTGTTTGTTTGGAGGGGTAGACGATGAACGTCCTTTCTCCTGCATCCGCTATTGAAATCCACGTTATCAGCAATCTGGTCACTTGCGAATAAAAGTGCAGACAGTCGTCTCAAAAGAAATTTGCCTGTACATCAGGAATGAGTATGAGCTGAAGTACAGTATGGAAAAGGGAGCATCATCAAATGGGGCTGGTTCTCTGTAAATGGCAATGGGGAATTACACATCATCCATGGACACATGATGAGAGTGATTTGATCTTACAGACCAAGAAACTGTGCAACTCTAACACATTGGCAGTGCCTGAAAACTTCAAGATTCTATGCTAATTGAAAATTCAGGGAGGATTTAGAAACAGTGAGTCCAATATATGGACCTTCATAACTCTCATAAACCTCCCTTTGCTTAGAGGAAGTATCTAATATTTAAAAGTATCTGAATACTCGTCCTGTCCACTGCAGATACTACACTAATCCATAAGCACTGCTGTCATTACCTGTCAATTAGAGATCTAGAATGTAAGACTCCATTCAATCAGCACCATATTCAGTTTCAATACCTATTCTTTAAAAAGACTTAACATGTTTAAGACATCAAGGAATTACAGAATTGCCCTTAACTGAAATAATTTAACGATTTTCTTGTTCATTTTTAGAACACTATTAAACATGCCTGTAACTTATGTAAGTGGACACCCCTATTGTCAAATAATAGCAGTCAACATGCGCAGCTGTGTGAACAGCGACAGATGTTGGGGTCACTGCAAGAGCCCATGCTTGTCGCCCTTCGTCTATTTTCACAGGCTTCCTTTCAACCGAGACAGCATCCTTCTATTGACCCTGTCCCCCTTTGTGTTAGCTGAGAGACTGCTCTAACTCCCCCTCCTGCCAAAAATCCCTCTCTTCATTCTTTTCCTTCCCCCCCCTCACCCCCAATCCAGTCTTCCAGTCTAATCCCTACTCCCCTCTGTTCTCTCAAACTAAAAAACCAAGGAGAAAGGAAACTGGGGCACATACATATTTACTTGAATACAACTCAAACACATCATGCACCATCTGAAAAGTCTCAGAAGTGCAGGGATTTGTTACTGATTTAAGTTTCAGGACAAAAAAGTTAGCTGTAGAATCCAAACTGCACACCTGAAGACACCATGGAATACTTAAGCAAAAAAAAAAGTCACAACGTCCCTCTTACTTTTAGTACTATGTAGTCAAGACATTTCTAGTGTCTAAAGTTTTGCACTTGAGCTACTAATGCAGCTAACAAGCATATAGACTATGAATTAGCCTTCTGAACAAAAGTATCGCATAGCTAAAAGCTGTATCAGTCATACTGAAGCCTCCAATCCAGAATGTCATCCAGTGTCAGAAAGCACACAAGCAATTCTAGCACTTCTGTTTGAGCTTACTAATTGGAGGGCACATAGGCTTCCATTACTTCTGCTCCAGTGGAAAGATACAGGAGCAGACTTCAATCAGTTTATCAGGCAAATTTATATCTTTATTATGATGAATGATTATGCTTCATCAGATTATGCTTTCTGAGCATGCACTTTTAGGAAAAAGGTACTAAACTGTAAATGAGTGTACCCTCTTATGTCACTAGAGTCCCTTTATATTTTATTCTTATTTTTTAAAACCAAAAACTTTTTTAAGACCAATTACATTGTTTGTGCCTTGATCAGCAAAAATGCACCGCACAGTCCCTTTTTCTGACCATGTATTGTTGGTAGTATTTCCAGAAGATTATTATCTAATCTGGGGGGGTGATACCCCAGTGACATAAGAGGTCACACCCTATCTGAGTTTCAGAGTGTGTGTGAAGTGTTGAATAAACAATGATACTACGAAATATGAAAATATGAAATATGCTAAATATAACTGCTATAAAATGTAATAGACATTGTTTTGCTGGTGCCAATATATGAAAGTCCACTTTTTTTAATAAAGCAAAAACCAGGTATCATGTATTGTCTAAAGGTGTTCAAGATTTTAGGTAACATACTTTCAGCATATCTCCTAGCCTTGCATTCTATATTTTGAGGGTAAGGCATGTAAGACCTTTGTGCCAGTCTGTTTCTATAAAGGTAAGATCATGTGTAAAATTGTTGTTTTTGTATTTGACTGTTAATATGCTCAGTGTCCACCCCCCACTCACCGCTCCCGTTTCTGTTCACATTCAGCGTACTGCGGGCGAAGAGGGCACCATGCATTTCGACCCCATGCTGGACCACACTGGAGTATGCTGTACGGAATGCCGCCGGAGCTACACTCAGTGCCAGCGCATTTGCGAGCCCCTGGGCGGCTACCACCCGTGGCCGTACCACTATCAGGGCTGCAGGGTGGCATGCAGAGTGATCATGCCATGCCGCTGGTGGATGGCTCGCATTCTGGGCCTCGTCTAAGACCTTTGCAGTCAAGTTACCTACAAAGAAAGCCAGTTTCCTACATCTTAGGACAGCTCTCTATACCATTGTTCAGTTGTATTCAGTATGCCTTGTATTGAATTATGTCAGTGTCATTGAGGGACAGCGGAAAAAAGACAGTGTGCGGTACACTGTATAAAGGTACATGTCAGTTTATATTCTCACTCAGCATCGAAAAATACAAACAATGGGTTTTAAAGAACAGCGGATATTCAGAAGACAGCTATGGTTTCCATCGACTGAGTAGAAAAGCAATTGTATAAAAATGTAGAGAAAAGAAAATGATTCTTTTTCCTCTTTCTTGTGATGTAAATACGTGTAATAATTTGCCTTCAGAGGGCAGAGCACAAGACATAAACGCTTGCATGAGATATTGAAGATCAGCTTCGTAGCTTTGAAACCAGCCCATTTTCCCTGGATATTGCTTTTCGCGCGATATGAATAAGAGATATCTGACATTGGTTTCTAGACTTGTATTGGTCCTTTTAAAGTGCATCGCATAAAGCCAAAGTGAAATAAAGGTCTTTTTCTATAGCAGAGGCATCATACATTTGATACATTTTTGTTGCTTTCATTGAAGCTTTCATTGGTGAACACCAAAAACTGTTCAAGAAAGAAGGAATATCACTAGGGGTTAAAAAACGAGACAGAATCATTCTTTTTTTTTTTTTTTACTGCTTTCATGGTCTGAGATCTTAGCTATAATGCAAATGCCTGAGCTCCTTTTGATGTCTGGCAGAGGAGCTTTAAGCGAGGGAGAAAATGACTGTTAGAGTTTAAACTAGAGCCATAAAACTTCCCTGTTTGATCAGCTTCTGAGATGAAATGTGCTCTGTGAATTTATCATTTAACCCATTATCAAAGAGGGAGTTTCTTTTCCTTCCCCTCTTAGTCCCTTCTGTTTTTCTTGGTAGAGTCATTTGAGCTGTTTACAGTACATAACTATGGTGTACCTCACCTCCCACTCTTAAGAGTTTGAAGTCAAGGTTAAACATTTTGGTTCTTTAAAGAGCCCTAAGTGCCTTGAACATCTTGAAAGGCTTGGGGGTGTTATCTGGTAGCGTAGTCAAGTAACAGTGAAATCCTGATAACAACTGTTCCTTTTTTTCTTGTGTAGCCCACGTATAATGTTTGTGTGAGTTTATGTGCCAGTCATAATTAATTTATACATGCTTGTTTTCCGATTCTCTTTATCCCTTAGAAATAAACAGGTTGTTTTCATCACTATGCCTTTAGGACTGATATATGTAAATGGGCTCTTTTTATTTTTGGTTCTACTAGAACAGATTTACATGCTTCAATTTCCCTCATACATCTGTATTCCCCCTCCATGTCTGAAATGCTCTGTTAGAGCTCCTGTGTCTTTAAGCCCCGCCTTCTGAAAAACCCATTCTGCTCTGATTGGTCAGTTTGCCAGTTCTGTTCTGATTGGTTAGATGTTCTATGACGTTTACATCAGGGCACTGTGCGGGCCATTCTAAAAGCTTCAGTTTGCTTTGCTCTAAGTACCTCATAGTGGATTTTGAGGTATGTTTTGGATCATTGTCCTGTTGAAGAAGCTCTTCTCCCTATTAGACCGTTTCACATTTTCTCCTGTTATTTAGCTTAATAAATTCTTACTTGTCAACGTGCAGACTTCCCAGTGCCACTGGTTAATACAATTCCAAACCATAATAGATCCACCCATCTATGTGTAACACTTGGAGGGGTGTTTACATCATCAAATGCATCGCCCTATTGTCCCCAAACATACATGATGATTGTGGCCAAAGAGTTTGGTTTTTACTACATTAGTCCATAGTAGTTGTTTCCACAATGGCTCTGGCTTATCTAGATATTGTTAGGTATTTGTCATATGTTGACTTTTGTAATAAGGTTGTAGGAATAGTACCATTTAGATGAAGGAACGCCACATTGTAGTGTGTGCAGCACCTCTCCTGCGTCATGACAGACATTAGGTAAAGGTTTTTCTTCACCCTCACAAACCTATTTTCCAATCAGAGTTCCTAAAAGAGACTAAAACTGATTTAAAATAAATCCCCATAATTAACTGGTTATGATGACAAAGTCGTTTAGACTGGTGCGTTCTGAAATACACTGTTCCAGATAAACTCGGAATGGGCTGGTGATATGATCCAGACGACAAAATATCTCCCCTACAGGAAACGATTGTGAACAGGCTGCCTTGTGTCTGAGACATTATTTTATGAATTAATATATACTGTATATGCAGACGTGCACGCACACACACACACACACACACACACACAGTGGGCCCTAAGCAGCTGGTTATATCGCTTATTATGTAGAAAGGTCTCTGGCAATTGTAAAAACGTTCGAGTCCACAAGTCTCTGCAATTAACCACTTTACTTTGAAACAGACTAAATTAAGTACTTAACATATTAAATACTAATTTATGCAGAAATCAAAAATAAAATTTAGGCAGTAAACACCAAACCAAAGGCAGTAAACACCCCTGGTGGGACTTTTATTTGTTGATAAGTTTTTAGATGCGAACAACCTTACAGAACTCGCTTGTAGTTAATTCACTCACTCGCTTACAGGTAACAGGCTAAAGATGCTCCACAAGGCGGCGCTGTTCGGTGACGTGTTTGCAGACCGCGGTGAGACACGCCCCCACATTGTTTTAATTGGCCAGTACAGGGGCCAGTGCCACTAAAGCTGGTAGTTGATTGGTTAATGAGTTGTCAATCTTTCTGAGACGGCGACACGTTTGCTGACAGGAGAAGCTGCTAGAAGATTCTGGGCACCCTTTTTAACCAGCAGTTACAAACAGGCTGGAGCGACAGGGGGATGTAAAGGTAAGCTCACGGCAAACACGGTTAATGGTTGACTGTAACACGTTCAGAGTAGGGTAACTGTTTGCAGTACACTGTTTATCTAAAGTTTATGGTGACTCTGGGCTGTGCGTCTTATACAGACCGTGTTTACTGGCTTCCAGTCCCTACATCACCGTAGCTCTATTTCTACATCTGTCTCCAAAATAATGTCAACACTGCACTTCATAAACTCACACTCTTCTACCGGGTCACGAGGGACCAGCATCCAATCATATATATGTAGTTTTTCTTCGAGGGTGGAGGAATGAGGCGGGTAAGCGGTAAGCAGGTCCGTTCCGCCCGCTGAGCTCCTGCGCTATCAGTGTATGACGCGTTCAACACGTTTACCAATACGCATGCGCATTACAGATGCATTTTCCGAAGGCCGCGCGGTCTCCATTTACATTTAAGGCAATTAGCAGACGCTCTTATCCGTGCTTCGACTCCATCAGCTGTTCAGGTTAGCTGGCCAAGTCTGTGAGTGAGCGGCTCTTAAAAGGTGAATGTGACTTTCCATTCGCCAGCGTATTCGAATGTTCAGTTCCACCTTAAGTGGTGCTGCACGTACATACTGTACAGACGCTAGGATGCAACTGCTGCCCTATTTAAGGTGGAATTGGAAATTACAATAAGAAGCTCTAATTTCAGTTTTGTGTATGCGTTCTAATTATGTTGATAGCTGGTTTCACTGGATAAATTAAAAAGGCAATGCTTTTTATAATTTCCCAGTGCCAGCCGGGTGCTAGCCTAAGTCGTGCTGGTTGACCAGTAGACCAGCACCAAAATCCTATATATCGAGTCTTCCAGGGCAAAATTGATATGATGGAGCGAAGGAACGTCAGGAATATAAGCATATTAAAATGCTTGGATTCCTGGACATTTGTGCACAGTAACGAAGTTTACCGAAAACCTGTACAATCCACAGAAATCCTGGTTGGGTTTCAGACCTACTCAGTATTCAGCAGTACAGCTCTGGACAGCCTTCTAAACTAGCTGACAACAGAAATCAGAACAAATTTACATAAGACATGAAATGTCCAGCTAAATATTAATGAAACTGTGTTTACAGTTTAGGGGAGAATAAGAACCAGAACAATCAGGTTTACAAAGTAGTCATGTTTTTATTCTCTCCCCCGCAGCCTCAGCAGTGTACACCGTGAAACAGTGTAGACCTATGCATGTTTCTTCTCATCTCTATTGTACCGAATATTTAGCGAGTCACAGGACAAAAACTGCCCCCTGGCATAAGTAAGTATAGGCCCCTGATTTAGTTGATTGAACACTGTAGTTGTGTGTTTGAGACTGAGGAGCAGAGCCCATCAGTTCCTTCTCAGTTAATGTTAAAACCTACATTTGGATGATGACAGAAATGCAATTTCAGAAATGTCATATTTAGCAAGCAGTATTGTGTTTAAGTTTCTTTATTAATAGTATTTTGATATTAAAAGCACACTGTCACACAGCCTTAGGTAGCTATTGTCTAAACCAAACACACCTGAGCCTAAAAGCCCAGTAAAATATCAGGTGTATGTGGACTTAATGTAAATATGTTTGGCATCTACAAGACAACTCAATTGCCATATTGTCTGAAAAAGTATAATTATATTATTGGTAGATGTAGGATGGAAACATAACTCAGTTGCCTCCTCACAAAGCTGCCTGAAAGAATCCCAACAGTGTTTTAAAACTGCATTGAAGTGACATTTTTTAAATGATCTTGAATGGAAATGTGTGTACGATTTCATGTTATTTCATAATTTAGATGTCACAATTATTCTGAAATGTAAAAAACTATAAAAATAAGAAGACTAGGAGACTGTGTTTCCAAACCTTTGATTTAGAGTACGTACTCAGTCCAAGCCTTGCATTACGTATTCCAAGTGTTTTTAATAGGATGCTTGTGCTGGAATAGGTTTGAGGCTTAAGCCATCATGAATATGGAAAGAAATAGAGACCTGCCACTTTGACATCAGAGAAAAATTTATTTACAATGCGTCCATAATCATATTCAGGAAAGCATGACCCCTCAAATTCATCATAAAAATGGCTAAAATGTATCTTGAGGCACAGGTGTTTGAGAAGTGAAAATCATATTGAATCTCTCCACCACTGAACAGAAGACTGAATAATGACCAAAAAATATATAGAACAGTTTTTGTGTACGAGATTTTAAAAAGAATTCAGCCAGTCTCCACAAGGTAAACCTGGTGATCCACCTTCCTGCAGAGTTTAGATTCAACCTGCCTCTGACAGGCCTCCCTAACTGATCCTGATGCATCTGATCAAGGACTTCTGAAGAAATTCTTTATTTGAAGCAGGTAGTGGTTAGAACCAAGCTCTGCAGGATAGGAAAAACCCAAGACAAAGGTTGTGACCACTGCTGTAGACTGATCAAAAACATGGTGCTCCTGAAACATTTCGAGACAGGCTCTCAGACACAGATGAAGACTAGCTTTCAGAGCCAATTGTAATTTTCCCTTGATAATTCATGGTCATTGAGAGGCCAAGCCTAATTAGGAACACCAAATAACTGCCCATGAAAACTGTTTCATTAATCCAAGCATATGTCTTGTGTTAGGGAGACTGGCCAAACGTGAAGACAGGACAGATTGAAGAAAAGGACGGGGTCATGTGATAGCTGTCAATGTTGTCGTTTAACTTTCCATTAATATTGCTTCCATTCCATATCATCGGGGGGGTTCACATCTACTGTCCGTCTGCCAACATCTGTCCAGTTGGTACTGAGAACTGTGCCTCCAGATTCCATCTGTGTAAAGATGAAGTGACATGATTAGACAAACTACAGCCTAAAGCATGCTATTTTCCTGAGGATGCAAGGGAAGGGTTTAAAGTAAAAACTTAAACTCAAAGTGCCATAATTGTCAAAAGAAATAAGAAAGCAATTCTACTTCCAAAGTCTAGTCTTTGGAACAAACCCACATGGATTTTTCATAAATAACGCAGAAAAGAGTGATAGAATTGGACCAGCACATAAATTAATTCTCATATTCCCAGAGGGCGCTGAGCAAAGCTTCCGCTGTGATCGCAAATATGCTCGTCATATTCCACTTAACGTTCATTAAATCATAATAATTTGGTCTGGAGGGTAATGTCCCAGCCTGTCGTTCCAAATCTCACACGAATCCCATTAAATATGTAGGCACAAGATGCAACAAAAAATGGCAGAAAAAGTTTGTATATAACAGCACAAAAGCTCAAAAAAGTCAAATTCATTAATTCCCCTTCAATGTTCAAGAATACAGATTTCTTTTTCCCAAAATGTCTGTATTCTGGCAATCACTGTATTTTAATTTGAAATTCTTCGTTCTAGCTTGGTTAAAACTGTTCACAGCATGTGGCGACAACAACCACCGTAATGCCTCAAAAAGCTACCCTTCAAAAAATAATTACACAAAATGTCTACATTTGTTGACACCTGAGACCTTGTTTAGGATGCTTCTGAAAAGGTTTTGGATTACCATGTTTCTGAATACATTCATGGCAGAGTGATAATTAACTTGATCTTATCTTAATCTAATAATGTTAAATTATGATGCCTGGAAAAAAAAACAGGTTGAATAAACAAAATGGTAGAATGATAACTGTGTGTGTGCACGCATGTGTGTACATACACATATATGGAATTTGTTGCATGTAAAATAAATATTTTTCTTAAACTGATTTGCCATGTGTACAAATTATGTCTTATTAGTTTATGTTTTCTTACTAATTATTGCTATAGTAACTGACATGGATCATTTTGGTCAGTTAACTGCTATTAAACTATAACACAAATTTAAATGCAATCCTACCAGATGAGTTTGATCGTAGATATGTTGATCAAATGCATGGGTCAATCTTCACGTCACGCACTTTAACGCATGTAGAATACTAAGACAGCATCAATGATGGTACGGTGGAAAGTTGCATTGATCAGCACAAATTTTCATACCAAATCAAATTTGTACATATACATGTCTATGAATAAGGTCCCTGGTGCCTACCACTGCTGTACTTAGATGCAGCAAGTTTGTTTGCAGGGCACATATTAAACCACTCTATTTCAATTTCTACTATTAAAATACACGGAACTGTTATTATTGGAACATACTTTGTACTAAGTGCTAAAAGAGAGCTTTTGTTACTACAGCACGAGAGGCACTCATAATTAAGGGGTGCTTTTTAGTCTAACTAAGCACTTACGAAAGACTTGTTCATGGCCCGCTTGACCTCATCAGAGCCGTCTGAGTAGATCTGCTGGAACAACTTGTTCAGTGCAGCGTCTCCCTCTAGCTTCTCATTCTTCTCTTCTTCCTTAATATCACCCACCAACTTGTCCCAGTTGCGTGTATAGTGGGAGGATGACGGGTACTGGTCTGAAAGGAGACAGGGAAGAACAGAGGAACAGGGGAATAAGAAAGAAGTCTTAGACAGACAAGTTGGCGTAATGACACACGGGAAATTGCCAGCCCGTCTTTGTTTGCAGAGAGCAAATATGTGCTTTTGATACTGACTCGCAGAGGGAGCGAAGTGCTTCAAGCTGGAAAGGGTGCCTTCTCCTTCCAGCTTCTCCCACCGGATGGCTTCCGTCTTCTTCATCTTAATCTCGACCTGAACGAGGTGGGCGGGTAGTAGGGATGGGGAAAGAGTGAGGGAGAAGAGAGAGAGAGAGAGAGACAATGAGCTATTCTGACAGGGGCACATGCCACAGAAGCAGCAGGGCACACAGGAGGCCCCCGCTCCCGCCCCAACATCTCAACTGGGCTTGCAACAGAGGGAAGCGCAACACGGAGCGGAAAACTGCAGGGAGAAGGTTCAGATGTCGACGCAATTTAAAGATGCATACCTTCATGATAGGGAATGTTTTTCATGAAGGTTAGCGTGAGCTACGATACTGGCATTTGGGAATCTGTCCTGGGGAGCAGGGTTGTGCAGGGGTCGATAGAGGAAAAAAGGACAGTTGTATGGTTGCACGAAATGGGTAGGAGAGGAATAGAATAATAATAAAGGATATCTCAGTTAAATCTCTCTGCACAGAGCCTGACATGTGCTCATTTAATTCTGAGCAATTTAGCAGTCAATACCGCTTGATCAAGACAGGCACTCTTAGCAGCCTGACAGAATGGCATTATCATCACGTGCTTGTCTTTTGAGATGGAGTACGGAAATACAAATGCTACCAAAGTGAAGTCGGTGTTACTGACTTAAATATTGATTTAAGAGGGGGCAATCGGGCTGTAAATTAAAACCCTCAGTATAGTGAGACAGTCCGTGAGAAGGATGGAGCAAGAAATTGAGGCAGGCACGCAAGTGTGATGGAGGGAATGGAAGGAGCAAACGAAAGAGGAGAACAGCCAGCAAATTTTTTACGCCTCTCCTGCTTTTCACAGTTTCGAGCAGAGCGGTTACATGAGGCAGATGATAACTTGTGGGGCCTGGCTGCTACCCCACACCCCTACCCCCTCCTCTTTCCCTGGGCTATACAACATTAAACTCCCCCCCTACATCTGCTGAGACTGGGTGTAAGGGGAGGTGACAGGCACGGCACGACTGCTGAGATTTCTGACGGGCATCCGCAAAGCTTCCTGACAGTGCCATTAGGACCCTAAGGGGTGGCAGAAAAACCCCACCATGCCACCTAAAAAACTCCCTGCCTGTCACAGTCACAGCCATTAAGCGAGCGGGTGGCCATCCCTGGCATGTCACGTATCCTCGTCTGAGCTTCTTAAACTCACAACAACCCCAAAATACCAAAAAGCAACTTGAGGGAGAGAGTGAGAGACGGAGGGAGAGAGAGAGAGAGAGAGAGAGAGAGAGAGAGAGGGAGAGAGAGAGAGAGAGAGAGAGAGGGAGAGGGAGAAAGCACACTCCAGTGACTGGAATGGTGCAGTAGCTGTGGATTATGAGGCGTCTTGTTAAAAGAAATAAATAAACCAGCAGACGGTGACAGGCGTGGAAATTAAAAAGGGATGCTGTTGCTTATTTGTTTGCAAGGGGAAAATGACTCGCTGGGGTTGCAGCGTGCAGAGCAGCGTTTCAGATCATGCCCCCTTTCCATCCCATCCCCATCCATCCTATCCAATAAGGCAGCTGGTAATTGGTTCCCTGTCATCCTGCCATCCCGACGGGCATGGCAAGCAAGGTCAGCCACCTCTCTCTGCAAAAGTGGAGAGCACAGAATCTGTGGGCTTTTTTCCTGAGAGGTTAAGTAGGTCGCAGAGGGCAAGTTTGTCAAGTTTTCTGCAAAGATAACAGTGCCAAGTTAAAGGCTTCACGCAGAGAGGACAAGGCTTGATTTGAGAGGGCTTGATTTGTTTATTCCAATCTCAACGAATGCCTGCAAGAAAGCTCCCGAAACGCACTTGTATATAAACACACTCATATGAGAAATTGCAAGAGCCCAAGAACCCAAGGATAAAATGTATGCTGGCATTAACAAGATTAAGTGCAAAATTCCAAGTTTTGACATTCTAATTCACCTCCTACCGGAGAGCGGCCTTAGGCTCTCTGCTTTTCATAGAGTAAAAATCCTATTATTTGCCAACTCAGACTTCCGTGTTGACATTTCATTTTGAGGCCATGTTGGAGCGAGAGTGAAAACCCAACCTGAGGTGCTGCAGTTAAAAAAAACAAAAAAAGAAGCAGCTTTTGCTTTAAGAGGCTGGTGCTTCCATCCATCTCTAAATTCCTGAGTGCCAGCAAGCCGTTGAGTTAGATCAAGGACTAATTACACAGTGCACACACACGACAACACATCATTCACTGTTCACTACCCCCAAAATCTGGATCAGCACTAAAACCTGGCACTCTGAAGCCCTTCGATGAAGTCAGATATATCTTAAGTCTTTGGGATGTTCAGGTAACTGGGTACACATCCTAAAAGATAAAGCTAGCTTTAATGAGAATATATTGACTGCAAATAAGAAAATAACACCTCAGTATGTACTCTTCTTGACCTTTGGCGATGTTTTGTTTTCTACCAAGCTACTAAGGATTTATGTATGCATGACTAGTGGCAGGTAATGGCGATATGTTCCTGTTATTGAGATGTAACTGTACTATATTGTGAGTATCGTAAGTGCTTCAAAAATATCGAAAAAAAAAGTAGACCAATTAAAGAGGATCTACATATAGCAACACATTCATATATGCTACTGCAAATTTCCATAATAACAAGTAGCTGGTCAGACTTGGTAGCAAATATTGCCCAAATTTATCATAATTTATTGTTCCTGGTAACCTTTATTTTCATTCCCAGTAGCATTACAATACCACGATTCTGAGTGCAACAGTCTGTTTGACGATGAGAGTATTATTATTCTCTTTTGTTTATTCTTTCGTTTTTTCTTAGAAACTCTAATTTAAATAATATGTGAAAAATGAATTATGAATTGAATTTTGCAACAACAATAATTGTGGTTAATAATAAAAAAAATAAAATACCACAATGTTTTCCCCTGAATTGCAAATTTATTTATTTAAATGTTTTTCATTGCCCCTTTTTAAATATAGTGCTACTGTTGTTGGTATAATTGTTAATTTCTTTGACCCCTCCCCCCAAAAGCCCACTGCACACAAAACCCACCAAAGAACACTAATGTGTAGGTCGACCCCAGGGGACTTGCACCTACAAGTTCTGGGATATCAGTTAAGTTTTTAAACATTCACTGTGGCTTTTTAAATTACTGTTTACTGGTATTATTGCCTTTTAAGCACCATTACTGGTTTAATTTTTTAGTCACCAATGATATTTGCATTGCCCCATCATCTAGTCTCCATAGCCTACACAAACTACACAAGAACACAACCCATGATCACAAGCACTAGTGTTCAGCTTCGAAAGAGACACAGAGGCCATATGGGTCTAACAAAAAAGGTGGGATTATAATTATTTTTTTTTAAAAGAACTGTGTTCAACTTGGCACACCTCCCACACCTCCTTTTTTATTACCAATTATTAAATTAGCTTTTCTTTTTTTTTATTCCATTGAGGTTGAGTGGAAAAACAACACCTGTTCAATTTATTCATATTCATAAGGCACTACCATGGACTGTAGTTTCAGGTCCATGGGGAAAAAATTAAAGGTGATGTGCTATCATTTTTATATGTAATTTTATAACAATGGACAGATTGTGGAGTTTTCATAATAACAGGTTGACGAGTCTACCGGTTGACGAGCTGCTAGTGCCCCATTAGTCCTTCTCTTTCAACATCCAAAAAAATATTTAAACCCAATGCAAAGTAACTGTGTTCAGTACCATTAATAATGATTTTATAGGCCAGATGTAGCAGCCTAATCATGTTTTAGAGTCAGGTGAGTGTTGTTCTACATTTTGTTAGCCTGCATTCTATAGAAATTTAGGATAAAATTTTCTACATTATGCAGTAGCAGGGATGTGGAAAGTTGGGTATAAGCATATACATGACGTCATGATTTGCATTTTTCTATTAGATTTGCTATAACGATAGATGACAAAACACCCATATAACTAACATATTAAGACCACTGATGCACTTTTTCCCCGTTGTTCTCTCATTCTGGATGAACTGTATGCAAATGGACTGAGTGGAGACCAATCAGATATGTGGTGTGGCAACCGATTGAGTCTTGTGGTGAGATTTAAAACTGGAATCGAGCACGAGATATAATGCTTGCTACAAATGTCCTTCCATACCTGTTTAAAAATATAGTCAATATAATAGTAAATCATGTTCTTATCATTATTACTACTACTATTAGTATCACTAATAATAATAAAAATGGTAATATTTTTTAACAATTCCTGAAACCTGGAGGTGCTGCTGCATCCTTAGCACCCAGTTCCTTGGTCCCTGAACAGTACTGTTCAAAAACAGCTTTTATCTCAACAATAAAAAATATGAGCTTGTAAAAATGATATAGAAAATGATAATCACTACAAATAAACAGCAACACCATAAACGTAAAAAACAAACAAAAAGTGATTTTGAAGAATAAAACCAAACTTTTGATCCCTGTCTTCAGTGCTTTCCAGCCAGTGTGTGGATTTGTTCAATTCCATCACCAACAGAGCTGAATTAATTTAGAACTCGAAGAACCCAGTACCAGGCCAAGTAAAAAGAAGGCTCCTGTTGGAACATGACTGAAGCACCACTCGTGTTCTTGTGTGTTTGTGTTTCACATTATCACATAATCACATTATTTATACAAAAGAAATACACACACACACAACGGCAGCATTTAGACATTGCCTTCATAATGGAAAAGATTAGATCAAACAGCAGAAACGCCCACGAGTATGGTTAACATAACATTACAATATATAGTACTGTGCATTTTCTTAGATATCTAAGAAGTGTGCACAGTAACATATGCTTGCAAAAGACCTAAACATACCAACAGATAAATAAATCTGATCGTCTAACATCTTTAGAATGGCCAATTTTATAACTGGTGCTTCTTTCGCAAGAACAGCATGATAGTGTAGTAGCATAACATTTAAAGTGTGTGTGCTAAATTCAATGCTGGGTTTCAAAAAGCAATTGCACTGCAAAAATCTAGAGCAGACAGGGTGCAGTCGACAATGGCTGCAATAATAATGCATTCAGGTGAATGCATACAGGAGATTAGGATGCAAAGCATGTGCCTGTGGGCCATGTCTGATGCTGGCGAGTTAGGGCTGAGAAACGTGCATGCCAGTGTATTTTCTACATCCAGGTGCTCCAGAGGAGCCCAGAGGACCTGGGAACAAATGGAGCTTTGTGAGGGCTTCAGTCCAGCGATCATGGGAGAAGGGAGAAGAGAGAGAGAGAGAGAGAGAGAGAGAGGGAGAGAGAGAGCGAGAGAGGGAGAGAGTGAGAGGGAGGGGGAGAGAGAGAGACATTGGTGGGGGATGGTGGTGGTGGTGGTGGTGGGGAGGGTCAACTGTGTGCCAGGAGTCTCCTGAAGAAGCCCGAGTTGTGCTTCCCTCCCCTCTCGTCCTCATGTTTAAACAGAGCCCTTGTTACACTACCCTATGCAGACACCCATGGAATGCAGTTCTTTCCACCGTTACCATGGCACAAGGTCCAGGGTCCAGAGAGCCCTCCCTTGATGAATATGGCAGTCTATTAGCGAAACACTGAGAGAGCGTGCGTGTGTGTGAGTGCTCTGTTACTAAGACCACTTACTTGCTGTATACAGTAGAATCTGTTTGTTCCAGGCAAGCTAGAAATTCAACAGTTACAACAATAGCTGCACCCTTGATACTGTCCACCAATCCTACCAGCATAAAATAACACAGAACTCCGGTAAAGGAAGCGTCTGAAGGTTTTCAGTCAACAGAGGTGTCAAAAGATGAATACACGATTTAATACTAGCGCCGGACGTTTTGACTCGCCGCTTGATACTACGCTTATTTATAGGGAACCTTGACTGTCGAAAAAAAAAAACTTTTATCTTGACCTTTTACTGCACAACAAATGGTTACCATCTCTCATCCACTAAGCAAAATACAGCAAGCTAAAAATCTTATTTAAACCAAATATCATATCAGGGTGTGACCTAGGATTACCTAAGGATAAAACTTTTCTGGTTATCTTATTTTCTACAGTGTCCAACGAAACCATATGACATCACAGCAACACTGGCAACTTGCAATTAGAGGAATATTATATCATTATCTGTCATTTTTTTAATAATATACATACACATACAGTGAGTCCAAGAAGTATTTGATCCCTTGCTGATTTTCTTCGTTGGCCCACTAATAAAGACATGATCATTCTATACTTTTAATGGTAGATGTATTCTTACATGGAGAGACAGAATATTAAAAAGAAAATCCAGAAAATAAATCTAAGGAATATATATTAATTGATTTGTATTTCATGGAGTGAAATAAGTATTTGATCCCTTAGTATTCATTAGCAGTTCTGGCTTTTACAGACCAGTTAGACACTCCCAATCAACTTGTTACCTGACCTGAAGCCACCTGTTCTCACTAATCACTTGTGTGAAAAACACCTGTCCACAGAATCAGACAGATCACACAGATTTCAAGTCTCCAACATGGGTAAAACCAAAGAGCTGTCACAGGACCTCAGAGTCAGAATTGTTGACCTTCACAAAGCTGGAATGGGCTACAAAAAGATTAGTAAGGTGTTGGATGTGAAAGTAACAACTATTGGTGCAATTATCAGAAAGTTTAAAGAGTATAACATGACAATCAACAGACCTCGGCCCGGGTGCTCCAAAGAAGATTTCGCCTCGTGGGGTGGCAATGATGCTGAGAACGGTCAGAAATCGTCCTGCAACCACTCGGCAGGAGTTAGCAAATGACCTGAAGGCAGCTGGGACCACAGTTTGCAAGGAAACAATTGGCAACACTTTGCGCAACAATGGATTCACATCCTGCAGTGCCCGAAAGGTACCCCTGCTGAAGAGAGCACATGTGGAGGCGCGCCTCAAGTATGCCAATGATCATTTGAAAGATGAACCAAGTTATTGGGAGAAGGTTTTGTGGTCAGACGAGACCAAAATTGAACTTTTTGGCCTCAACTCCACCCGCCATGTGTGGAGGAAGAAAAATGCTGCCTATGACCCCAAGAACACTGTGCCCACCGTCAAGCATGGAGGTGGAAGCATAATGTTTTGGGGGTGTTTCTCTGCCAAGGGTACAGGGCTACTTCACCGCATCACTGGGAAGATGGATGGAGCCATGTACCGCACAATCCTGAGGGACAACCTCCTCCCCTCTGCCAGGGATCTGAAAATGGGCCGTGGTTGGGTCTTCCAACATGATAACGACCCTAAACATACAGCAAAGGCAACAAAGGATTGGCTCAAGAAGAATCACATTAAGGTCATGGAGTGGCCCAGCCAGTCGCCAGACCTCAATCCGATCGAAAATCTATGGAGGGAGCTGAAGGTCAGAGTTGCCAAGCGACAGCCCACCAACCTTCATGATTTAGAGAGGATCTGCAAAGAAGAGTGGGCCAAAATTCCCCCTGGTGTGTGTGCTAAACTTGTGGTTAACTACAACAAACGTCTCACCGCTGTGCTTGCAAACAAAGGCTTTGCCACTAAGTATTGAGTGTGTTTGGCAAGAGGGATCAAATACTTATTTCACTCCATGAAATACAAATCAATTAATATATATTCCTTAGATTTATTTTCTGGATTTTCTTTTTAATATTCTGTCTCTCCATGTAAGAATACATCTACCATTAAAAGTATAGAATGATCATGTCTTTATTAGTGGGCCAACGAAGAAAATCAGCAAGGGATCAAATACTTCTTGGACTCACTGTATATATACACATTTTAATATATACACGTTTCCATTTGGGTTATACATAATGTTTTAATACTACTGGACATGAACACTATTATAAAGCATGTCTTAACAATCAGGGTTCCCTTTTAGAAATGAATTAAATGTTTTGAATGTCCAGGAGCAGAAAAAGATCCTTCTTGGTAAACAGATGTTAAGATTATTTAACGAATAATGATAAAGAATCTGTCCAGTTTTAATTGTCATTAAATTTGTTTCATTGTATTGAGCATCAACTGTAAGTTAGTATTACCACATATACATATAACTACTCGTGGTGTCAGCTATTTAATACTGCATTGATCTAATCAATTGTGCAGTGCTGGAGCCCTTTCGTTCAAATACAGTTCACTGAACTGGCAAATTCCATTAATGGTTCTCAAAAGTTTCCAGCAACTGCAATGCCTCAAATGTATTACTGACGCACAATACCAAGGCGTCAACTACAACCAAAACACAGTAACACTGCAGAGTACATGTTCAGGCCCTAATGCTGCATGAATTAAATACAAATGTGCTAATAACCCAAGTCTTTACCCCCTCTGCCACTGGCTAGAGTCTTTCTGCAAACTTAAATGCCAAGTGAACAAACACTACATGAAAGGTTCTGCTGAACTGCTGCTGCATTTGTTTTTTCATTACAACAATTTTCAGAAAAACATAACATGGAAAAATGTACTGTTAAAAAGTCCAATTATCATGATATTTCTGCCATATCACATTCGCATTTGGTAACATCTCCCTACAAACAGGCATATGTAGTGTGTTTTGTAGGAATTAAATCTGCAACACTTCATCTAGAGCAGCAACTGGAGTAATCGTTTGCTTCATTAACGCAACAGCCAAACATTTTCATGTGTGAGAACTGGGATGCCCTTTCATTAACTAGCATGTAAACTCTACCCAGGATGACCCAGCCAACTGTAAAGCAATTACATCTTCAAAAGTAACTCGTTAACATGAGAGCAGACAGCCTCTAATGGTCTATAAGTACACATTAGTGCACGCTCAGCTTATCGCCACACTTCGCTGCTATGCTACTTTCACCGTTTGTCATGGGGCCACTTAAAGAGACGAAGGCTGGACAGCATATAAATGCATTTAGACTTAAGTTAACACAGTGGTTGAACAAGGGTTTGCATGCTTTAACAATGCTTCTCGCTATACGTTTTTAAAGTAGTCTTAAGGATTTGATAGTTTTAATTATTTCTATAAAAAAAAAAAAGTAGAATAGTTTAGCGAGCACATGCACCCTTGAGTGCTGATTTTCTCTGCCCTTTTGGATTCAAGGAATCTGGCACATTATGAGGAGGATCTGAAATGTGCATGTGGAGGCGAGGTCTAGTGGGTGATATTGAGGAGAAACGGACATATTAAGCAGATGGCTATAATTTAACTTGTAAAAAAATCAAAGGGTAAAAACTATTTTTATACTTAAAGAGAGAATGGCCCTGCTATCAGAGTTAAGCAACTGGAATGACATCATGCTCTGTGAACGTATATAACCCATGAGCAGGTCCAACTGAACCTGATTTTGAAATCGATATGGCAAGAGGAAAAGATCTGCGTTCATTCTTGAAGCACAGATGGCAGTAGCTTCAGAAACACAGACCACTTCTCTGGGTAGCATTTTAACCCCATCTATCACAGACACTAGGAACAGTGATGGGAGTGACATCTGCATTTAGGTCTATGGGAAAGACCATCAGTAAACAATGCTGGAAATCATGGTTAAAAGTACTCTGATCTTTAAGCATTAGTGCAATATTTAAGGAAAACCAGCAGAGTGTTCTTCAGGAGACTGAGAATGTCAGTGGTGATCAGACCATGTCACTAAGACACTGCATGCACAGAAGATACAGAGATGTGGATGAAAGTAAATCAGGTCAGATGGATCATTCCCCTCTATATTCCCCACAAGTAGCTTGGTGTATGTGTGGTGTATACCAGACAGGTCTGAATAATTGACAGCTACAGTGAGCGGGTCAAGCAGCTCTTTGTTTTTTTATTTTGCGCTGGTATGGTTGACTTGTCTACCTTACAGTAAAAAGTCAGTACAAATCAGCATGTTTCTATCTGATAGCTATGGTCTTTTTGAAAGTAGCAATGCCCTATCAATTTAAACCAATCAACTGAATCAATTGAACATTTATGGCACTCTCCACCACCGTCATCAAAACACAGACTGAGAGAATATATTCCGGAAGAATAGTGTGCCATTCCTCCAGTACAGTTCCAGTTATGTAATCCATGTTAAGGTATTCTACACCGTCCCAAGACACTCAGTGTTGCTTGTTTCTGAAATCTGTCATCTGTTTGTATATGAATACGTTTTCACCATAGTCAAAGGTTTATTGTTGAATGCCTCACTGACCTTAGTGGTGAGAATCTTGTAAGTGCTTTGCTCTGGAACCACAGGGTGCAGAAGGTTGATATGTAGGCAGTAATCTTCTCCAGATGGAAGCTTCACTGAAGCTTTCAACTGTGAAAGAGAAAATAAGGCAAAAAATTCAATAATAAGACACCTTGATACCATTTAGGTCTACACAGTGTACAGCAAAACATAGTCAATAACATGAGTATCAAATAAGATGGGCTGATGATTTGGAGATTAGTGTTATAACAGAAGTCAGAAATGTTGAGACAAACAACTTAATATTAACTTTCAATTAACACCCACTCGACTTCCCTCTGCCCAGCGTCTACAAATCCTTATGGCCATTTTAAACAATTGCCAGCAATTCTTGCCTTACAGAGACATAGCTGCTGCTGTCGATAAGATTAAAGATGTGTAAATATATGCGGCAACACGTGAAAACTTTGTTCTACTGAGGCTTCACTGCAGGCCTGGCGAGGGAGAAGCCAGCGGGCATGTTTGATGCCCGCGAGCACATGATGCACTGGAAGAAGAGGAGATGGAGGAAGCCCCTGGCTCCAGGGCCCCGAAACCCCTCCTGCGGCTTCGCTTTGAGGCTCCCTTCAACTCTAAGCCTCCTGCTCACGCCCCCTCTCCTCTTCTTCTACTCACTTTTCCCCCCACCTCCTCATTTCTCCTCTGCTTTACAGAGCTAACGTGTCATTGAGGAAGACGATGCACCGTCAGGGCGCCGCTAGGGAGGCAGCAAGGCCCCCTCATTACCGCCGCACGGGCTGCTGGGATATCCCAGTGGGAGCCATGAAAACAGCCCACGGGCAGATTCCCCTGATAGCGGCACATCCATATTTTATCTCATCTCCATCTCATTTGCAACCAAATTATTACACAAAACTCACATTTTCCGTAATTAATTTATAGAAGCCACATCAAACAACGGGCAATACTTTGATATTTTTTTAGGCAGAAAGGAATAAGATGGATGGAGGGAGAAAAAAGGAGGGGGTTGAGCTGTTATTTTCATAACTCTTGAGCTTTTTTCACGCCCCTCCTTCTTATAATCTGAAGGCTTTGTGAGCAGACACGTGTAATTGTGTATCACAGTAGCACGCGGAGCGTTAGCTGCTGTGACCACGCGTGAAATGCCTGTCCAACCCTCTGCAGTAAGGGTTTCAGAACAAAATCCCTCAGCTCAGCCAGCAGCTGATTAAAAATGCTTAGAGATAGGGAAAAAAATATTCATCCACACTTTATGGTTATGGAAGATCAATAAAAAGATAAGGGTGTTGCAAAGGTAAGCAATTAAGATGTGCCTGCCATCTTGCTTTTATGTCTGAAATCCCACATTCCAAACAGCAAATCCTATATAATTATGAATCAGAAAGTGAACAGCTACCCAATAGCATTATGCGAATGATATCACAGTAGGGCTGTGGTACTTGAGTCCTGTCCCTAGGCATTTTCAATACAATTCAATGACTTGTCACCAACATTAGCTGAGCTACTTATTGCCTTAAGGTTACCAATCGTAGTCCTTGTAACTTCCCACCCTTCAGATTTTTGAGCTTTGTCTCACCTATTTCACCTGACTCAACTCATTAACTACACAAGTCCTCGGCGTGTTGAGTCAAGAGCATTTAAGTAGGGAAAACGCAATAACGTGTAGAGTATGGTTCGCCAGACCTCCAATTGAGAAACCCTGATTTAAACTGCAACAAATTCAGAAGATCTTCCTCTCAGGAGAGTTCAAATCCAAATCCAAGAATATACAAGTATCTCCAAAATGGTAACTTTACAATAGAGGTAACAACATTATATGGAACATTTCTACAGGCCCACTGATCATAAATGCTTTGCATATTGTATAGGGCAGCTGCTGAGTGCAAATTAGGCCTTTATTACCTGGATCAAGTCTGCTGGGGTACTATTTAAGTTCTGTTAACTAATCAATCTGTAATGGTCACTAGATTCTCAGGCATAACATAACATAGATATCTAAGATCAAACCGCTCCTACGTTAATAAAAGGGCTTTTTAAAATGTTCTCAGACCAAACATAACTTATGTTCACATCTACCGCACCCTAAAAATGAATGAAACCCCCCCAATCACACAATTTGTAATTTCGTTTAATTAAATAAGACTACTTGTTACCTCTTTTTCTTCAAAGGTGATGTTGACATCCTCTTTCTTGGCATTCTTCACCATTATGGTAATTGTAACTTGAGATTCTGTCTGGTACCAGTCATGTCTGAAGGGACAAACCATGAGCTCTTTTTTAAGCAGAATTATGATAGTGGGCTCTTTATTGAATATTAATTTGGCATTTGAATATTCACAGCATCTTTAGCTGAATATACATATGACATTTGTAATGATGTGTTTGTTGGCATATATGATCACACTTACTTTACATGTGGGGTTGCAGTTTGCTGCTGAAGTCAAGGCATATTTGAGTGTTTGCGCATTCCAGGTGGAGGGTGGGATGGATATGTAGGGGTAAAAGCGAAAAAAAGACAAACACAGATCATGAAAATCCACCAAAAATAGCTCTTAGAGCACGTTTCAGCTTTTATACCTAATATCCTATGGAGTGCATTTAAGGATATAAAGTGAGCAACAGTGCCCCCAAATGGCCAAAAGCATATTACATGGTTAATTCCCTCAACGTGAATGCTCCGAGCATCCTTTGAGTGCTGCTGCACCCCCAAGGGCTGATGTTAGTCTGTTTGCTATTCACTGCAGAAAATCAAGCTCGGGACTTAGGGAGGTGAGACAGATCAGGGGAGTAAAAGAAATAATAAAGCTAAACAGATCTAATGATTTGATGGGAATTTCTCTCATCTTCTGTACCACAAACCCTATGTAGTTTACAACGCTACTAATCACAGACTGATGTCAACATTTTTCCCCCAGATGTGTCCACTTTAACTCACTACAAACAGCAGTACTGTTCCTGATGGCATACATACCATATTTGAGGTTCCGTTTTGGCTTTGTGCTGTTGGGGAAAAAACAAAGTAGCCATTAATTTCAACTTTTTGGACTGTTTTGTAGGAAATGAATGCGCATCCACAACTTTTGTTGAGCTGGTCCCTTCAACTTCATGAACTCAATGCAAATGGGAATGTATAATTAACAACCCATAACTCTAGCCTTCATCTCATGCGTATCATAAAATGAAAACACAGCTGGAGGGAAGTGTGCAAAAGTGTATCCTGATGTAAACTGACACCCATCTCTTTCACTAAGAGTAAAAAAAATAATATATTCAAATTGGAGCTCGACTTAAGATGCTCCAAAGGCAGTACTGTTCATACAGTAGTTTTAATGCATTCAAGTCTGTTTATGACAAGTCTTAAGCCTCCAAACTATTCCTGCTACGGCTACACGCCTACGCTTAAAGAGTTTGAGAGCTGTTTACCATTCCGAGTGCATTTCTTGCAGGCGTAAATATAAGCCTAAGAGGTCTTTTTCCCCAGTATTAAGCTGTTATGTCTCATAAATTATTGAATATTTTCATAAACAGTATGAGACAGAGCTCGCATCCGACAGCGCATTAATGGCGCCTAAAATGAGGTCGCATTTCAAAAGCGGGGTGGGGGGAAGAGGGGGAGCAAGAAGGGGGTGAAAAAAAAAAAATCCCCATGCATATCTAGTTTTGATCTATATGGAAAAGTCAGAGGCTGCTAGGGGGGAGGAGAGGGGATTAAAAAAAAAACAACAACCCTAGAGTAGACAGACGGTAAATGTGACTTGCGGCATAAAAGAGAAGTGTAAACCTCTACAATAAACCATACTCTCAATAGAGAAAAGAGAGAGGGAGGAGGAGAAGGGCCTTGATCAACTGTAGACATTTCACACCACGGATGCTTATTGCAAATGATGTAGTGCTTAATAACACAACAATCATTAGCCGAGCAATCTTAATGGGAGCCCCTAATGAGAAATCTATGCCCATTCAGCCTCAGAAAAAGCGACTGATGGAAACTTTGCGTGGGGACTGACAGTGGCAAGCTGGAAAAGAAAGAAAGAAAAGGCCGTTTTAGCACGCTGCCTGATTCATAAACCTTCTCAAAAGAGCCAGAACGGCACTGAGGTTGTAGGGGAAAAGGGAAGGGGGAGAGGCACTTGTGCTGCTCCCAGCATGGGCAGCGGAACACTGTGCTAACAACTGATAATGGCTTCCGAATAAAAACCTTCCGTTTCTGCTGGTGGCAAATTCAACAGTGTTGTTGTACATCACCACATTACCAGTTGTTTGTTGCCCCCAGGCAATCATTTGAGTGTTCCATGCCTAAGAATAGCCAGCCCGTGTTTGAGATACTGGGTGCAAGCTGCTGATGGCAAATGGTAGGTCAATGGGTACGTTCTAACCCTTAATCAAATACATTCAATCATTATGATGTAGAGGTCAGAAATACTCACTGCTGTTTAATCTGGGAGTTGTTTTTTGACAATTAGTTCTAAACCTTAATCTGACCTTATTTTATACCTTTCTCTTTAGAGGCATACGAATGTTAGAGCTGGGTGTGTTAGAACTCACTTGATCACCCAGTTTGCTGAGATGTAGTTCATTAATTGCTTCATGAAAGGAGATTCTGCAGTCACTGAGGTTTAAGTCCAAATAATGTCTTTGAGTTTCAAAGCCATATCCAGGTCTCTATGGTTCAAGTCTGAATCAAGTCTTATGTCTAGGGTTTTAGGGGTTAAGTCTGACTTGAATCTTGAATCTTTGAGCCAGAGTTAAGTCTCAAACCGGAGTCCAATTTGAGTCTTAATATCTGCATTCTGAGTCCCGTCACAATTCTCGGGGGGGTTGAGTCCAATTTGAATCCTGAGTGCAGCACAGAGTAAGTGCAGCATTTACAAGAAATAGAGAGAGCAAGATTAATCTCTTGGTTACTGATTTTCTGTTTCTATACCAAGTATGCTAGTTAACATGAGAGCTAATCCTTTCAACGTTTAAGCTTAAGGTGATCTGTGGTATCATATAATTGTTAGCTAAACTACTTATAAACCAACCATTTCAAATGGCTTTGCCTCTTTTTTTAACACTGCCTTTTACAGAATTTATCAAATGGATAGTTCTATAATGAAAGATTTGTTGGTATGTGCTATACAAACAGTTCATGGCAAAATGTGTGGTATTACCAAAGAATGACACTTTTACCACTACACCACTATCATGGAAGTAAAAAAATGATAAATTGAGCAAAAATAACACTCTTTAAGTGAGTTCAAATGCATCCTCTCCACCCAGAATTTCTGCACAAATTTCCACACAATAAAATGTAGATATGTTGGCACAGGTGTTCAAATTTATCCTCTGGTGGCTTCAGGGCCCATGGAAACTAAAGCTGTACTCGGGGACGAATCCCATGGTTCTAGGGACTGACAATCGGACAAAAGGGCCTTACTGCTATAGTTGAGTTCTTTAGAACAAAGAGGAGAACTGTGCTGGGCTCTCTACACCTCAATTTGGGCTCCAGCTTTAGCCTAGCCCTCCCAAGTTTTATAACTATTATACATAGGATTAGAACACACATTGGCTAGCTCACTGAAATATCTATCCAATTCAGTAGAAGAGAGAACAGAACCCAACTCCTGCATGTGCAGTCACCTATGCTTGTGTTAGACTGTTGTCTCAGCTCTATCCGCTACCTGCTTCACTGCACTGAAAGAGTTTATGGTTATTAAAAAAAAAAAAAAATGTTTTGTACTGTTAATGACAATGAATATCCTGTTCGCTGCTGTGACATATATACGAAAGTATGGTAAATGACATCTTCAGCTATACGGAAGAAAACTTTGGTAATGGTGATGTTGCCTTGCTTATATTTGGTTCACAGAATTCAAATAATGATTAAAAATAGAGCTAAAAATTAGAGACCTGCCGTTCTATTTGAGACAAAATACAAATCCTGCATTTGTCAAAGGGCAGTAAAACGATCCAATTCTAATAATATTCACACCTCTAAAATGTACATGCGATAATGGAATAAGTACAGTGACTATGTAAAGAAATCTACTGTTCAAGACATCTAAAGCAATGACACCATTTGTCAAAGAACTAAGCTGTCAAGGACCTTGGTCGATGTACATCTTTAAATGAGGGAAAACTGGCTTTATAGTCCCCAGCTTCTTAAACAAATGTTTTGTTACACCTTAAATGCTACATCTTGTACAGGCGCAAGACCATGCACCTTTGGGATGGAATGTAAAAACAGCAAGTAGCTACTACAAGTATTATTAGCTACTAACACGCCTTAAATAAATAATTGTATAGCAAACTATGTAGTATGACAAACTTATTATAGAGAAGTTAATTTCGTTTTCTATTTCGACATGCTGCTCATTATGTGTGAACATCATGGTGTCTTGCTGTGAACAAGTAAATAAGCATAGAGTTCACCAACTTGCTCGTGAGCTCACCAAAACAGGCAAAACGGCTTGCTCAATTCTACAGCCAAATCATAGTGTTGTAAATGGCTGTGTATGCTCGCATTTTTACCCAACCAAAGACAACAATTTATTCAGAATAAATGCATCCTATGGCATATTTGATGCAAACAACTAGTAACAAACAATCGGAATTTAAAAAAAAAAAGTTTTCTGTAAAAACTTACTCGCCATTCTCTCTTCGCAAAGCTTGATCCAAATTTGGAAGCCTTCATTGGAATCTGTAAAACAATAACGAATAATGAAACAATATAAACAATACTGCTGTAAAACAATATTTATAAGCACTACATCCAGGTCTAACTAAAGATGCTCATATAAGCTTGCAGGGTCAAAACAGCTGCTTTCAATATGATTAAAATGGGAATTTCACTATAACTACACTACATGTTAACTATAACAGTACATGTTTCCCAGAAAAGAGAATTTCTAAAAGATGGAGCAAGATACCTGGCTTAGCAAGATTACACTTCTACACGACTACAGTGTGTTCTACATCGCTATGGTAGGTTACACTGTTAGATACCTGTCTATCAACGTTTTAAATTAAATTAAACTTGAAAACAACTTTTAAATTCAAGTCTATTCCGCAGTCTTCAGTTCTGCATCTTTGGATTTATATCTGACTAATAAGTGATTTTTAGGAGTTCTGTAAAATAAGCCTAAGGCGGTCAAAGGAATGTTTTCTCACAATGCTTAATTTCCAAGAGTTTAACATGAGGTCAAAAACTGAATGAATTATATTTTTATTATTCATTTTGTGTTGTAAACATGTGATGCATACAGAAATTCTCTCTATGCATGAACCTACCATTTAGTCCCTTTCCTGTCGTAAAGGCTTGGTGTGCAGCGCTGATGTTGTTGAGATGGAACTCTGCAATTCTGTAGAAAGAATATACATGCACACGTCACAAAAAGCATACAGCGAATAAGCTGCTTTCAAATTATGCCCTGATCCTTATCTTAGTTAATGGAGAAGTTGAATTACTGCTGCTTTAAAAACAGCAAATTCTTACCCTGTTCTCAGGAAAGCTGTGGCCATACCAGGCTGGAGTTGCTGTGCCTTCTTGGCATCATCAGCTGCTCCTAAGGATACATACAACCCAGATACTTTGTAAATAATCTAAATAAATATATGCATACATTACATGCCCTTTAACAAAGTACAGGTAAGGCATTTATAAACACTGCCTGGACACTCTTCCTAATATTTCGACACACATTTACCACAGCTTTGTTTCGATAAACTTATACAATGTCAAGAGCATTGAGTTCCATTGCGGTTGCACATCCCCATGTTTAGCCAAGATTGTATTGACAACAAGAGTCTTTTACACTGTAAAGTCTTGTCCACCACATTTCACAGACCTTTAATAAGATTAAAGTCAGGTGGTAGCCAGTAAATGATTTAGATAAAAGATTAGCTGACTTCATTTTATTGTCACTAAACATTCCTGAGCCTCTACCTGACCTACTAAAGCAAACCTAGATCATAACACTGCATCCTGAGGCCTGTATAGTGGGCACTATGAGCAATGGTTGCATTGCTTCATATGCTTCCCTTCTTACCCCAGTGCTCATTGCCTTGGATTACGGTAAATCTGGACTCACCAAACCGTAATTTTTTTCATTGTTCCCGTGAAGACTCATAAGTTTTACTGTACATTTTTACCATTTGAGTTTACAGTGACCTGATTTTCTTCAGTACATTTTAAAGTTCACCACTGCCGTGCCAGGTTTTACTAATGCATGTCAACTGATTTCAACTCAATTCCAACCATTTCAGCATCTGCTTAGTAGTTTTACTTTTTTTTTTGCATGCAAATCAATTATTTATAATTCATCAACACAGTAGCATCTCTTTAGCATCACCCCCTATTAGTGATCAATTGGGTTAAAAGAATTGTTATTGAATTACTGAAGTATTCACTTTTTTAAATCCAAACAGTGACTCTATGGTCAGACAGTATAGAACCCATAGTTTTGCATAGTGAACTCCCCTTTTAGTAATTTACTATTTAAACTCACCGACCGTTACATTAGGTACACCTTCTTGTATCTACACTCCTTGACCATTTCCTTAGCTCGGCTTCTTTAAAAGTTGTGGACTTTGTAGTTCTACAGTTAATCTGATGCGCTGCATACTTTGTTAATCCCCTTTATCATGCCCACAACAGGACCCCCACAGAGGAGGTATTATGTAGATGGTGGATCAATCTAAGCACTGCATTGACAATGATGTGTGTGCTGGTGTAAGTGGATCAGACACAGCAGTGCTGCTGGAGTGCTTAAACAACTCAGTGTCACTGGACTGAGAGTAGTCCATCAGCGAAATGATCCAGCCAACAGCGCCCTGTGCGTAGCATCAGATGAACACTGATGAAGGACTAGCGGTGAACAACACAAACTGTGCAGCAACAGATGACTGAAGACAGAAGTGTCTGATAGTGAGTGTACACAGTGTTTAAACACTATGTCTGATCCACTCACATCAGCACAGCACACACTAACACATCACTACCACATCAGTGTCACTGCAGTGCTGAGAATGATCTACCACCTACATAATACCATCTCTGTGGTGGTCCTGCCACGGTCCTGATTATTGAGGAACAGGGTGAAAGGGAATTTGTCTGTACCTGTAGAACTGCTTTATATTGCTTCTATAAGGAAAGTGGAGCTGCTAAAATATACAACAAGTGTAAATACAAGAGGCCGGTGGATGTATATGATGTATATGTTTAAGTCAAGTTTTTTTTTAGGCGCAGGAAGATATTATGCCCCTGACGAATTGTACATTAATTACTTAAAGGTCCACAGTAACTTTAAAAATCACAACATCATACACTGAAGGTAATAATGCTCAACAGCTTACTGTTGTAGTCCTGGAGCAGTATGTGTGCGTAAGCTCGCTGACAGAGCCATTCTGCATTGTCGGCTGTCTCTCCTAAAGCCACATTCAGCTCCTAGTAATTCAACAGAATTCGTCAGTTCGGAAATTGAGTCAAGACAAGGTTATAATAAGGAACAGCCTTCACATTTTAACCCAACAAACGACCTGACTTGCTCCACTGTGGGTGGAATATTCTAGATCTGAGCAACGGCTAGCTAAGCAACTTAGCCATCCACAAAGTGTGTGCACGTAGTGAGGGAACATGTCTGCTGTCCACTATAATCTCAGCTGATGGTTACAGGAGTCACCTTTTCCTGGAAATAATGTGAATTCGTGCCTATGGATATAAACCGAGTTGGTAATAGAACTTAAGTAGCATAGATAAAGCTAACTAGCCGGCTAATAACATTGGCTAAAGCTAGGCACCGAAACACTCAGACTTACATGCAAACCAGATTATTAAATGCTTAATATTTACCAACCATACAGGCGGGAGACTGTAACTGCTGCACCATTTAAGGTGAAATGCGAAAATTGGACCAAGAAGCTGCCGAACAGGAAGCTAGCTAGCTAGCTAACTAACTTCAGCCTTGTCCTGTTCATCTGTGCTGAGGAAAACTGTGCTAGCTACTTGGCAGTATACAACTTAACAGCTTTGCTTTTCTTTCTTCTGCGGAATATAAGCATAAACACATAGCTTGTACTGTAAATATCAGGTGATGAGTGATTTAGCATTGCTAGCAGAGTACCTACTATCACCAACATAGGCTAGCTAACGTTGGCTAGGCAGCTTGGCTAATAAGGTTACCTCCAGAGCTCGTTTCGGGTCCTCATCTATGAAACTGTCAGTAAAACTCCTGCAACAAGAAAATATTTTAGTGATACGGCATTAAAAAGGGCTGCTATGATAATCTATTGGGAAGGTTTAAGGAGTATGGTAGAGTACCTGTCGCTTGCCATGATTCCTTTTCTTCCGTGCCTGAACGTCTAGAAAGTTCTGTGTGAAAACCGAAACTGATGGGCCTCTACCGCCATGTAAACACGAGGACTGTCAACTGTGGGAGAAAACCCGACAAAATAAAAGCCCTGGAATAAAAAATTCTTTCTCTCCTCTCTCTCTCGCTAGGGTTATATATAACCCTAGCCCTGAAATAAAAAATAACAATTATAATATATATATATATATATATATATATATATATATATATATATATATATATATATATATATAAATATATTATAATTGTTATTTGATATATATATATATTAACCCTACAACTTTATCCTCATTCAGCAAATGCATTTCAGTGCTGTCAGTACATATATGAACTCACTATAAGGATATTAATAAATATTTAATATATTATAATATATATATATTGTTTGCACGTATATGTTGTTAAATTACATGTAACCCAGTACCTAAAAAGGTTGGGGTGCTGTGCAAATGTAAATAAAAACTGAATGTTATGATGTGCAAATCAATTCTATCATTACTTGACAATGTACTAGACACAAATACAACATAATTTTATTGGACAGGTTCAACAAAAGACGGGTAAAGTTGTTTAAAGCTTAAGAAATACTGGTAGAACATCTTAATTGGCAACAGGTCAGTAACATAATTGGCGATTAAAATAATAATAATTGAATAGTTCAAGAATTCTTTTATCTACGGTACATGATATCATTAAAAGATTTAGAGAATCCAGAGAAACACCGGTATGCAAGCAACAGAGCCAAAAACCAATACTGAATGGCCATGATCATCAGGCCCTAAGTCGACACTACATTAAAAACAGACACCATACTGTAGCTGAAACAACTGCATGTCCTCAGGAACACTTCCTAAAACCATCGTCACTACATCCACAAATGCAACTTAAAACTGTGCCATGCAAAGGGGAAACCCGAAATAAACAGGATGCAGAAATGCAACCACCTTCTCTGCGCTAGAGATCATTTATGAAGGCCTAAGCCGAAGTAGAGAAGCATTCTGTAATCCAATGAATCAAAATTTTTAATTATTTTTGGAAATTATAGAAGCTGTGTCCTCAATGGCTAAACAGGAGAGGAACCACCTGGCTTGTTATGAGCACGCAGTTCAAAAGCCAGCACCTGTGATGCTGTGGGGCACATTAGCGCACGTGGCATGGGTGACTTGTACATCTGTGAAGGCATCATTAATGTAGACTCATTGGACCAACATATGCTGCCATCTAGATGATATCTTTTTCAGGGAAGGGCTTGTTTACTTCAGCAAGACAATGCCAAACAACAATTTGCACGTACTACAACAGCATGGCTCCGTATTTGAGAAGTCAACGTGCTTAACTTGCCTGCTTGCAGACCAGATCTGTCACCCACTAAAACATTAATAAAAGGCAATGTAATAATGTTTACGCTTTTTATGTCTTCATTTAAGTCTGATGTGGTGCAGAAATGTTAATGATAGTGTGTTCTTCTGGTAGGAGTGGATTACAGTGCTGCTGGAGACCTCGGTACAATATCCAGTCAACAAAGCCCTGTGGGCTAGTCCTGGGTTTAGATGATGACCAACAGGTGAGCTGTTGTCTTTGACTTTACATCTACAAGGTGGCCAAAAAAAGGCTGTGTGTCTAATAGAGTGGACAGCAAGTGGACAGTGTTCAAAAGCTCCTGTAGCACTGCTGTCTAATCACTGGCCAGTCAACATGTGTGTATAAATGTATATATTCAAAACCAAGTTTTTAACTGCTAATGGCCAAATGTCAATCTACTACAATAGAAAAATGATTGAACCAACTTCTTGTTGAAAATGCAGAATATTTTATTTCTTAAATACAAGGTGTATAGCTTGACAACCGTTTGCAATATAAAATGATCAAAATCAAATAGAGTAATATAAAAAGCTTAATATTCTCATGTTGAATGATGTCAAAAAAAAAAAAAAAACCACACACACATCTCCCTCAACTGCATAGGTATTGCATCATATTTAAGCAAACAAAAAAAAGCATGATTCTGAAAGATAAAATAGGTAGAGATATTATTATTAATAATATTAATATTATGGCTTTGTTATCCACAAGCATTATACAGACTTTTATCCATTAACATATAATGTGAGATGTAAAACAGCAACATGAGACACATTCAACCGTTACAATTGTCAGTAATATAGCACACTAATAAACGCAAGAGCCAAAGATGAGGTTAGCAGACTCAACTGCTGGCATATACAAAAGAAATGTCAGAACATGTTTCCCTCTTTTCTTGGTCATCAATTAATTTACTGTCTTGTTAAGATCTTGTGAATCATGTAAATTATTTTCAATCATTTTCTATTAACATGAAAATATACAAAATAATCATACTTGTAAGTACCTTGGACCCAAAACCAACTCAGTGTATATCTGAAATATACTGGTCCATGTTAACAACAGCTACAGTACTCAAAGCTGGATTTTAAAAAAAATATGCATGGGGAAAGGTTTGTATAAAAGGCAGAAGTCATTTCGTTACCTTACAAATCCAATAAATTCCTGATCTTGTCCTGCTAGTTTAAATAGCGAGCCACACATTTTTCAAATTCCAATCCTTAAACATTTATCAGGAACATCTGACACAAGCACATCTCCCTCCTCACAAACAGATAGGTGTTCAAGAAAGCCAGTGGCTGTTCAAATTCTATAATCCACACACAACAGCATTGATTTCTTGTAAGGATTAACTAAAGATTGGTACATGAACATGGCCATGGACAAAACATCTCTGAACCCATGTGGAAAAATGGGTTCCACATTAAAAGCATAAGCATGGTCAATATGACATCAGATGCGGTCACAATATGCCTTTCCATGCGTATAAGTGGATATCAGCGGTATTTAAAGAAACCTGAATAACCACACGGTTCAGAGCATTGTTAATCTTTTTTAATTGGAACATTTAACAGTTTAGGATAGGATTTTGAAAAATGTGGTCCCACTGGTTCTTTGCAGTCTGTTTCAACTAAACAAACTGCTGAAATAAATAATGTCCTGAAGTATATGCATATTGCCCACTCCTATTACTAGAGTAATGTGAACTGATTGTCATTTCTGTGAAACACATACATTCCCTGCTTGTTGGTAAGGCAAATTCCAGATAACAAAAAAGTCAATGGACAACAGCAGTATGAGCATATCATCAGCTTTACAACAATTTCCTGAAAAACAAACAAAAAACAAAAATGGTCTCAAAAACAAAACAGCCCTCATTGACACAGCATATGCATAGCTAAGACAGGTATTTGGTCCCAGTAAGAATAGGGTCTTTGCAATGGATGAAGGATCTTTGTTACAACACGCTAATATGACTACAATCTTCAGAAATAATTACATGATTGCATTCTCTAAAGCAGTTAACCATAACTGCTTGTGCTCAACATACAGTATCACTAAATACAAAAAAAGAAATCAAAAGCAGACAGTTTGCAAGGTGAGGTTACATGAACACCTTCTTCTCATATACAGTAGATGCAGATAGCTTTTATATTATTATTCTTTTGTGATCTCTCAGAGATTGGCCTTATTTCATGGCGACATAACTGACAAATCATCAGTACAACCCTGAGGTTTAACATTGCAGTAAATTATTTAGGGCACTTAAGTTCAAGAAAGAGGATTCAGGATTAGAAGTTGCACAAAAGTCTCAATTCAAGATTTCATAGTATAGCAAGGCAAACATGGTGCAAGAAAGAAAGCGGGGGAGGAGTGACTAAATTCCAGTGCATATACAAGTCCAAAAGGAATGTGATGAGTAAGGCTTTATGGTGTCAGACACAAGACTGTTGGTTCACTCCAAAATCTAGCCTGAGCTTAGCCTGAAGACTCCACAGTCTCACTGCTGGAAGTGTAACCAACCCAAGAGTCATTAATGATAACAACACTTAGAGGTTCCATTTTCATTTCAGAAGGACTCCTCATGTCCATATCTGCAACCAGGTGTTCATCTTGTGAGTGGTTAGCTTCACGTAGCTCTGTGGTCTCATGCAGTTCTTCGGGTTCTGGGTCTAGGCTTACTTGACCCGAGATGTGCTTTGGTTCTGTCGCCGTGACCACGGAATGGATAACAGTACCGGGAGGCTGAGTCACCAGCTGCTGCCCCCCTCCAACAAACGTCACCACTGAAGTATTGGTACTGCCTGACCCTGAAGTAGAGGTTGTTACAACCTCACAGTGGGTGGGTTCTTCTTGGCTAGGATCTCTCGAAGAATCATCCAAGGCAACATTCTGTACAACAAGGGTCACTTCCTCGGAGTCTGGAATGGCTTGCATAATGAACTGAGGAGAGGTTATCACAGACCCATCCATTCCTTGTTCAGAGGGTGTTACTGGAACCAGCTGCAACGTAACAATCTGAGTAGCCTGGCCGTCTGCCTGGGCCTCGCTGGCCTGAACCTGCTGCTCTTGTTGTACTTCCATGGTCACTTGCTTCTCGCGGAGGCTCTCCAACAGCTGAGCAGTGCGAAAGACGGAACCATGTTGGCCTGGCTGGATGGACTGAACGTTCTGAAGAGTCCTCAACATCTCAGCAGAAACAATAGGCAGATGTTGTTGCTGGATAAGACCCAATGGTCGAGCAGCCCTGGTTGTGCTTGTTGCATCAGCCTCAAGTTCTGCTGCTCCACGCTGGCTACCATTAACCATCCTGCGGCCTTTTGTGGTCTGAGTGGACAGTTTTGGCTGGGAGGAAGGGGGGCAGTTTATGCTTTGGACAGTGGAGTGATATTCGTCATCTTCATTTTGAGTACTAGCATCATTACCACCACTGCTATCATCATCATCTCCTATGTAGACAATGTTTTTTGGCATGTCAGCAAACTGATACACCAGTCTCTGTCCCTCAACTTTATTCAGGATACCACGCTGATAGTAGTATCTATTAAAGAGAGATAAGGGAAACCCACATTTAACATAAAAGTAACAAGAAATGACTTTTTTCATTAAGGCAACAAAAAAAGAAACTGCATGAAAAAGAAACCAAGAAACCTACCTGAGTGCTCTTCCCATCGTTTCATAGTTCATGTCAGGTTTGTTTTTATGTTTGCCCCATAACTGAGACACAGCCTTGGAGTCCACAAGCTTGAATATGCCCTGTTCTCGATTGGTCCACTTGATGTACCTAGGGCACGCATTCCTGTCTTGTAGCAAAGCAATTAAAAACTCCCAAAGGTATAATGTATTTCCTGAAGGCAAATGGAAATTGTCATTACTGTCATGTGCTGATAATTCCACAAATAGTTTCATCAATAGAAACCATGGCGAATTGCAAAAAACTCTCACCTTTGCTGTCTTTGCTTTTCTTAACAGTTATGTCAGGCATTGGAGAATGTGGCCTTGGTCTTTTCGGTTTCCTACCTGAGAGTCATAAAAGGTACCGCAATACATTAAAAAAACAACAATAAAAGCTAATTAATTTTAAGTCTTAAGAAACTTAATAGGCTGACAGATTTAAGTTACCTTTCTTAGGCTTTGCCTTGTTTTCCTCTATGACTCCTTTCTGAAACGGGTAATACTGTTGGTGTCCACCAAAATTATCCATCAGAACATTGACACCATCTCCAAGAGGTGAGGTCAAAAATATCTGAGCTATGTAGTAAACAAAAAAGAAAAGAATAACTTTTAGGACTATAAAACCCATAAAAGAAAAAATTTACTTACTTAAAGTTCTACATAATTTAAATGCTGAACCATGTATGCAAAATCAGTTAGACAGAAACTGTGAATTAGCGAGAAACATTCAGATTTCTTCACAGAGCTGTTGATGAGAACCAGTGTCACAATGGCTACAATGAAAGTTTGCATTAAACAGCTTAAACACACTTTCTTTTTATCATTATGACAAATATTTTAAAACTTTACCTTAAAACAATGTCTCATCAGGGTATATGGCACTCTAACTGTGAGGCGGCTTTTATAAGCATTAAATGCTTCAGGTATTAGATTACCTTTCTCTAGAATGCCAGAAAGGTTCATTTACATCTTAAAGGTGTCACAGAAAACTAGATTAGACTGGCATAGCTGAATAAGAAGAATTTGGTCCAGACCTAACATACATGTGCATCAAACACCATTGTCTCCTCCTTATAACAGAAATCCCACATTTACAGAAGAGGTTAGTAAAAAAAAAATCAACCAATTCCAAAATCTGTTACACAACAATCTCACCTCATTAGCATGTATGTCCCCAAAATCCACATACAATGACAACAACGCAATAGACAAATAGGCTTTGCGCAAAAATCTACTGTTCCAGGCTGAAAGTGAAAGTGATGATGGCATTTTTCATACAATTGCCAAGAAACTTAACTGTCTACAGACGTGGCTGATGTTTACCTTTAAACAAAGTTGAACTTGGCTTCCTAACTGCTATAGCCTGCACAGGCACCAGAACGCAAGGTGGAGTGAAAGATTTGCAAAACAAGCTGGTGAACAGGAAGCCATCTTTAAAAATGCTGTACAACTTAGCTAGTTTTCTGGGCAATAACAACCAGGCCTCACTCAGCATTTGACACTAAAATAATTTCAATGACTAAGTGATATTTTTTCCCCTCTCTTTTGAGAGTGGAAACCAGACCATCGTCTATTCATCCAAGTAGACCTCATCAAACCATCCAAATTGGAGAAAACGACTTCTTTGATTTTTTGTAACCACAACCAATGTCACATACCTTCTGGGTAGGAATTATTAAATGAGTTAAAATGATGCTAATGTTTTCTGTGTCACCTTTAACCATCAGGCATGTTCCTTCATAATGCAGCGTCGCAAATGTTAGGGTAACATTTAACATGGATCATCATTCCAGATGAAACAAGATTTCACACAGGGGCGAGAAACTGCATCTCTGGAGAATGAAGAGGAACTTTTATAAGGAGGGAGGAACTACTCACAGAGATGTTTCTCATCCAGGGACAGTGCTCCTGATGAGTCTATATTCAGCAAGGCTTCAGCAGCTTCTGCCGTCTCCACAGTGTCCTCATTACCACTCTGATAGGCTTCCACTGGAGGTTAAACAGAAGGCAACACATCAGCTGCCAGTTTCAGAGGACAAAAATACAGCAACACAGGCAAAGACACCTGACAGCACGCTTGAGCGGCCAGCGCTAATGCCATTCAAATACCTTACAGCGAAACCAAGCACTTCAGGCTCTTCTGGCAGCACGAGAAAGATCACTCTCGTGTATTATTATTATTATTAAATGTTCGTTTTTGTCATTTCACTTAAAGTTTATCCATCAACATTTTCAGTTTCTCCTCTGTCAACTCTTTCAAAAGTCTGAGTGTCCAGAGCACACCAGCTAACCTGAGGCAGGAACACGTCAGGCTGAGATAAGCGAAAACTCAGGCAGCTAAGAGGCTAACCGTTCTTAGCACACTGTACCAAACAAACAAAACAACACCACAAAGTTACTTATCAGCTCCTCTAACCACATTAACAGCTTACAAACAGTCTGTAATAGTGTCACAAAGCTAAATTCAGCTTCGCACTGGAAATTTCCCAGTTCCACCTTAAATGGTGCAGAAGTTACATGGTCGAGCCCTCGACGTTTAAGGTGGAACAGGAGAACTTCCAACAGGAAGCTAGCCAACTTAAGCCTCGTATAAGTATCTCTGTTTACTGAAGACGTGGTATTCTCCCTGTTTAGTAAGTGATGTGGCCTCCAAAACAGAGAGACCCAGCTACAGCTAACCAACCAAGTCATCACCCATAACATACAGCTGAGTTAGCATAGCTATGCTAGCGAGCTAACACGAAAGTGCTCTCACACTGAACGTACAAGTAAAACTTACTTTTCACCAGCTCGGTATGTAGGAAAAGGTACGGAGGACCTGAAGTGTGGACGAAAATAGTAAGTTTAAAGGCAGTTCAAATGTTTTCATGTTCTACCACTGCAGTTGACCAACTCAGGGCTCCCGCCCTCGCCCCCCTCCTCCTCCACCAGCACCATGGTGGACCTCAGTACTGGGCTGTGGGCGGCTTCTTACATGGCGGCCCACGTGACAGGTGGGTCTGCGTTTCAGGTCTAAGAACTGAGAACTGATGACAGCTGAGTGAACTCAAACTGCCATATGCAAAAAAGTCAAAACATAATTTTTGTTTTTATCTTTATGCAAATAAGCTAAACGTTAAGGAGAGACACAAGGGGATGTATTCATATAGGGGCTTAAGAGGGAAAACAAAACCCCCTGCTAGCTTATAGTTACAGCCTGAAAAACAAACCAAGCTCGAGTTAAATAGCAGTTTTATTTTTGTTTAATTATAATTATTTATTTATCCCTTTTAAACTTAAATTAAAACTGAAAACAAGGCTATATGACAGTTAGCCCCTGGTCTAAAGGAAAACTAGCTACTTTCAGTGCTAGCATTGAACAAGTTAACATATAAACATATTCTATCTTTAAATTATATACAGCAATTGTAATTATATAAAGCATTCTGCAACAAGCCTGCTGACACAAAATAGCAACTGCAAATCCACAACTTGGTGAATCTGAATCTGGAGTCAGGAGAGGGTGCGGGGTCCAATCAAAGCCATTTAGGGTACCAGTGAAAAGTTTTTGTACCCTGAACGAATAGTCCTATGTTGTTGAGAATGTAGTCTCTGAAGGGAAAAAAGAAAAATCTCACTGCCGGTTTAGTCAGCCTGACATTACCTAGCCCAACCATCAAAGAGGAGAACTCATTAAAACCTGCAAGACAGTGGTTGTCAAGTTCTAGAGGGAAACTGAAGTGTGTAAGATAAAGATAACTTCATCACTACTAGAGTTCATGTCGTTAAGGCCTTTGCTCAAACAACAAAAAATAACGTGAAAGTATTTTTAATATAACAAGCAATGAAAAATTATTCTAGAGGGGATTGTTATATAATTATTATTATCTATATCATGTCCTATACTTTAAACAATGCATAAAGCTAACATTCATATTTAAATGTATAATTCCTAAGAGAAAGGTGTCCCTAGTGTGGGTTGCAGTAGCCTACATTTTTGCATACGTGGCCCAAAATATGCAAATTATGCATGTCAGGGCATGACCTGGATTTTAGCATTTTGTACACATGCACCAATGCACGCTGCATGTGAGACTGGGCCCTCACTGTCAAAGGCTGATATGATGAAATAAATGACCACACAATTACAAGGACTTCAGTTGTAACCTGTGCGAGAATTGTACTTCACCTGTCAGATGCGGTAGGTCCTCGACAGTCTCTTGCTCCAGCCCTGTTTCTAGGTGACCACCTGTCAATGGCTGCTCACAAGTCAGCCCTGAGTAGTTGAGGAGGTGGGTGTGTGGCATTTGCTCCACAATTACCGCTGGGAAAGCTGATGGATCTGCCAGCTGCAGATAGCACAGGGGGGGAAAAGCTGTAATATTATGGCTGAAGTGTCAGACGGTTCTCGATATAGCCCAGCATAAAAATCTTTTTTTGTCGGCAGCATTAGCTTGTTCCATAATAGAAGTGGGTTGAGTGAATCAAGGTCACTCACAGCTTTCATAAATGTATCCCACACAGTAAACCAGCACATGAATAATTAAGAATAGAAATGAGTTCTCAACATTTCCAACCTTTTCAGCCTTTGTTATCCACGTGGGCACATGTAGTTATGTCGAACCTATTTTGAAGAACCTACTGGAAGTATCCAAATACATGGACAAACCTAAATCAAAGCCATATTAATGATGCTTACCTGCAAACTGTCGTCATCTTGCTTGCTTGCACCCTCCCAGGCGCTCTCAGTCTGCTGAACTGCAGCGGACATGCTGAACACGCAAGGGAGTTCTATGGTGTCATCACAGCAGGCCTTTTCCAGGCTACAGAGACTATTTACAGGTCCAAAAAGGCCTAGTTCAGCATGCAAGCCCCTTTAAGGCCTAATAAAGGGTGGGCTGTCTGAAGATTCATGTTGCAGTACCATCGAAGAAGCACTTGTGGATTCACTTTAAAGGTGTTTCCAATGGGGCTGCAGGAGTGGAACTCTCAGCCTGTGAAAGAGGAACAGCGCAGGTTAGTTCCCCTACCGCAGATCACCTGTTAGCCGCCATACTATTAATATCCGCCATCGACCACTTAAAGGATGAACAAAGTTCACTGGTTCCTACGCACCCCTTCTGATCAACAGACAAAAACATAAAGCAGATGTTATATCCCAGTGCAAGAGATTATCTACTAACGTTTGCTTTCCATTCCCCTCACCATGTTACATCGCCCCTGCTGCTGCCAGACTCTGTAAACAACATTTTCTCTCTCCCTCCATGTCTGCTCTAGCAGCACTCCCTTATCTCTCGGTATAGACGCACCATGCACGAAACAGGAAGGAAGTGTCTTGTTGACGTCAGGCCAGACGAGAGTGGGTAGAAACAGCAGCTGCAGACAGGATGGTAGAAAGGCTCACAGAATGGATGGCAGTGCCGACAATGGAAACTAAACCAAACCCTTAGTATATATACGTTATACATGGCTCAGTTAGGCTTTCCTGAGAAACACTTTGAAGTAACCACATCAGACTCGCTTTATTTAATTATTGTTTAAATGGCACGGTTCATTTTCGACTAAATGGTGCAGTTTCTGTGCCTTTAACAAGACAGTGGACAGGTCAAAGTTTACAACCAAGACTAAGCAACAAATAACAGAAAACCATAAATGATATCCATGAACAAATGCAAGGGCCTATATGTGTGTCCACTCATGTCTTCATGTTCACTGTTATAACTATGTAACGTCCATGTTGGTTTACAATAGATAACTAATATTTTAGAGTTATTGAAGATTTAGTTTTCAGTAAGCTGCTTCAAGGGGTTCAATACAAAAATATAAAAGAAGTAAAAGTAACGGTTGATGATATGAAGAAAGTAAATCCATACGTCAAGACATTTTCGCAATACTTAATATGCATCATGGTGTTTGGGTTTTTCTGAGGTTTGATAAGCTGGATGAGACAAAAAACAAAACAAAACAAAAGAAAAACAGTAAAGTCACATTAAAAAGACCAACACACTATAAAACAGTGTTGCAAACATATACCATTATATTCTGTGTAGATTTTCTAATGTAAGAACAACAGTATTATAATAATATATATGTTTAACAGGGCTCAAAACAACACAGGAACCTGCTAAACAACATGATAAATAACGGAACCAGTGGAACTGCACATTTCACCTCAAGATTAAACCCATGATATCTATCAGCCTTCAAAGGATCATCAAAGTAAAAACGTTTTTCCATTTTCAGCTTGTATGGCAAAAGTTCAGAAACAGCTAGCTAGGCTTGGTGGAAACCCCTCCTGGAGTAGTTTTAGTAAGTGAGATCAGTAGATGTCAGCATTACCTGAAGTAGAATCAACTGCTTCATCAGTGCTTTTGATGAGCATTGCCTTTCGTACCGCTGGCTATGAGAGCATGTAGTAGCTTTGATCTCACTTGTCTGCTGTTTGTATGGTTGCAACTGTCTATAAACCTCACGAGTATGGGTCAATGTTTTGGGTTATACCTGAAAAGCCTGTTTGTAGCTGCACCAATAATGCTGTTGTCCTATGAAAATCAGTCTCTCTCTCTCTCTCTCTCTCTCTCTCTCTCTCTCTCTCTCTCTCTCTCTCTCTCTCTCTCTCACCCATCCCCCCCCTTACCTTACCACTCCCTCCTTTGGTGTCATGTTACAGCACGTAAGCATGGTGACGGCACCTTGACAACCGGCCTAGTACAGGGCACACCTGGACTGCTGGAGGTTCCTCCAGCTTCAAGGCATTTAAAGTCCCTAAGGTTACGTTTCTGTTCCCCTGTAGGTAGAACACCTGTGTCTGCTTGTGAATAGTAAGGCTTAGGCCTACTGAAGGTTAAATAGTAGTGTGATACAGCACCATTGTCATACCTACAGAGCTAGACATACATTCAGCAAAAAATAAAGTTGTACAACATGAACAGAGGAGAAGAAGATTTACATACTGAGGAACAGAGTGTTTTAAACAGACTTGAAATTATTGTGGTAAAGATTTTTATAGTTTAGTGGCCGTGGTGCTAAAAGATGCTTCCCACATCAGTGGCCTGATCTGATTTTAGGTATAGCTGAAGGTCCAGTGCTAGAAAACCTAAGAATGAAGGTAGGGAAGTAGGAGTACAGTGTAAAGTGGAGAACTACTTTATTTATTACGCCTTGACAAAAGTAATATACCTACTAATTTATTTGTTTTAGCATATAAAACCCATACAAATCTGGACCAACTGGAATATACAAGCAAAAGCCCAATAGTCTAATCAGTATTGTAAAATAAACATGTCTATTATCAATGACTGTTCCACAGTTGCTAACTTTTACTGTCAGCAGCGTTGAGCTAATTTATGTAAATGGAAGAAAGAACACTACACATTTATTTACTTGGACAGCTAAAAACAACAAAGGCTCTGACTTGGTGTTATAACACAATTTAAAGAGCCTCAGTGAATTAGATTTCTTAATAAAATCTTGAGTAAAGTTTGTTTTTTTAGCTTAAGTTGTATCAACAGCCAAGAGATAAACCAGGTAATCTGGCAAAACAGACACTTTAGGATTTGTTGCATACAGCAGACAAGCTGTTCAAACCGCAAATTATTTACATGGCATTTAATCGTCAGCAAAATATTTAATAATCATGCAAGAAAACATAATTTAAAGTCCTGTCAGAATCCCTGACTTAAAATTGGACATTTACATTACATTTAGCTTATTCTCTCATCCAGAGCAACTTTACAGGTAGGCATGTGCAGTGTTAGGAGTCTTGCCCAAGGACTCTTATTGGTGTAGCTCAGCATTTACTACCTAGACTGGGATTCAAACCCCTGTCTCCCACATTGGGTGATAGCTCTCTGGTGGGTAGTGTGTTAACCACTGAGCCACACATAGACATGGACATACCACACATAGACATAGCCAAATAGGCCTAGTTAAAATATTATTATCAGTGGCTTATGCTATTCGAAAGCCTAGAAATTAGTAGGTGGAATCAGCTACTATTAAAAGAAACATATTGACACCAGAAAATCCAGACCAGCTCCTTAGAATAGGCTTTGGTGTCTAGTATTTTGGTTCGAACCAAACTGAAGAGTCTGAAGGTCCAGACCAGAAAATGTTGGCGTACAAGTACCCTTAGAGAGCGTATGTGTCATACAATCAGCTATCACAGGTATAACACACACACACAAGTCACATACAGGGACAGGCACGGATAATCTACACATACTCCTGCTTTACTCCTGACCATGGTCCTCAACCATGCAGAGCTTTGCATTCTGTTATCCAGTATTCAAAACAGGGTCATGTACAAACATAGAAAACCGGTGCTAAAACTTCAGGAGCACAGAGGATAGTTTAGCAGCTCAGCCGGGTGTACATGTGGAAATCTGTTTCATTCGAAACTATCACTGTGTCACTGTGCTTAGGCCTGAGTTAGCCTCATATAGCCAGGCTCTCTAGGGAGAGTTCCTTACCTTTAACCACTGAACATGGCCAAAAACCAACTACTACTGCAGGAAACATAAAATAGACTGACTTGTGCAACAACCAACCACTGGCTGCTATTTGACACTAATCTTGAAAACGTCATGACATAAACTTGGGAAACACAGATCATCCATATCTGAGACTACTGTTTGCTAGGCTGAAGTTAGCTGGAACAGCAAACATTTGATTTTTATGCAGATGAGTGCAAAAGTGATACACGAAGCTCCGTATATGCGAAAGTGCCGTATGGGCCAAACAGAATCCTGACAGTGTGTCCACGTTAACATGCTAAAGATATTTTAAGAGCATCTGTGACCACTTTGAATGGGCTAATGAGCTAATGCTAACAATTAGCTTGTGCAGCAGGGTACAGTGACTCATGGACTTCTACAGTGGATAATGATTTGTGATGTGTGTGACAACAGGTAAGTATTCTCATTGTTTTTGTTTCCTGTTACAGCCGCACTAACTCTCAATAACGTCTCTTTGACATCCTAACAATACGGACATGGAAACATGCTCATAATAAGGCACTTGTTTTGTAGTTGTGTCTCGTAATGGCAAAGTATAACATGACATACTTACTCAAGCAAGTTACTTACGCAAGCAGATATGCTCACTAGCCCTGTCAACACTTCTCTGTCAAACGCACCTCACATAACTGATCGCCTGCATATTGTCTCTCACTGACTTTCCCTGATAACCCAAATGTATTCTATTGTTCCCAATATGCCACAATATTTCAGTACTTACATATAGTACCTGGAACTGCATTTTTGAGTACTTGTGCATGTTACTCACTTATTAAGTTAGAAGAAGTTTAAGATGAATATGCAGAAGATCAGGTAGCCAGTTTAAATGATAAAGAATGAGACTGATGTTCTCTCACGCGTTATCGCTAAAAGATGAAGCTGATTTCTCAGATAAGCAAAGAATTCAAGCAATTTAGTCCATGTTGTAGAGAATGTACAGTTTTATTAGAAAATGGCAATGAAGAAAGATCAATAGTATTCAACATAGGACTACAACACCTTTCATGTTCAGCATGAGACAAAGCTGCACAATACTTAAGTCCTTTAAGAGCCTTTGTAAAGACAATACATGTTCTCTCACCAGATTTAAAAGATGAACAATCACTTCTCTAAAATACTCCAGACGGAAAGTGATTGGTTATTACTTGGTCTGGGCCAGGAAATGAAACAAACAGCAGCGCTGGCTTGATGACCTGTTTCTTATTGGTAACCGCTGGAACCTTATTGTCATTGTTGCCGTTACCTCTGAAACAGCATCTTCTAAAGAGACTTGTAGATCCTCCACAGCCTCTGCAGGCCTAACTGTCTAGACTTTGAGTATGTTTAGAGCTGTGGGTTGGTTCTCAGAGGGCATTAACCGGCTTTCAATTTATGTGCACAAAGAAAATGAAATAAGGAATCAAACACGGCGATAAAACTTTTTTCTTGGGAGTGTTGGGGTGAACTAAACTGTAGCTTCGTTCAGTTGTGCTTTATGTATACTATAAGACTATTAAGTAGTCTCATTTAAGGGGATTCGTTTAAAGAGACTGCAAAATTTTTTTTGTTTTGTTTTGTCCATTTCCGCTACATATCAGATGATTTCCATGTCATCTGAGCATAACACATGTCTGTCTGGGAGCCAGTAATAAACAAATAATATACCACATTCAATAAGCCAACAAAAAGAGGTATACAGCTCAGCTTAAATGTAGTGATATGTTTATGTTTAAAGCGTATTTTTCATATTACTGACTCAAAATAAGAAAAACAAGCAATCCTCTGAATCCATTTGACTAGTTTGACTACTAATAAAGAAAGGTGCTTTCCTATCTGGGTGACTGCTGTGAGTTTTCATATTTAGTCACTGTGTAAAGTCCCTACCCTGATAAGCGTTTTCTTTTAGTAGTATGATGAAATTCTGCCTGCATTTCAAGTGGATCTTTAACAAACCATTTCTTTTATTTCTTCTTTTTTTAACCCTTGACCTTTTAAATGTCAGGCTTATTATATCTGAAGTCTTATTATTCAGTGAGTAAATGGACTGCATAGCAAACTGTGTGTAGTATATGTTTGAACCAGCCAACAAGTCCCATCATTTCTCAAAGCCATTATCACATGCGTTTTAATATGTCAAAACATTACTAGATTGTTATTCAGTAAACTTGGGTTAAGACCCTCTTTACATCTGGTCATTTCGATTTTAGACACATGCATTCTATACTTGTTGGTCATTTGTGCTTAGATGGACTGAAATCTGATAGCTTTGTGGGACAGAATATGCAAATTTGCTCATTACGCAGCCACCACTTGTTTGCTGTTTATTTGTTCAGCTAGCAGTGTCTGCGCACACAGCTATTAAGCATTTTGTTTCTTCCGGTTCCCAACCATGTGCATACTTCATGATTATTTTACTCGAAGACACGAATCATGTGGCCAGTAATGTTATTTTGGTAGTAAGTGTCTACAGACGGCTGCGTTTACTCTGCTCTTAACATGGCTCAACTGTTATAGGCTCATAAAAGCTGCATCATGCCTTTTATATACTGACAGTAAATTACAATAGTGCACGGAAAGCTCCAGTTCCACATGCTGATACATTTTACTGGACCAGCATGGACCATCTATGAACACCAACTACTTTAGAGATAGATTTTAATGCGATTGATACGACAGAGCCAATTCTCTGAATGTATTGCCGATGAGACATTAGATAAGGAAAGATTTGGTTATTTCCCAAAAGACCAAAAAGCTCTTAATATTTGTAGACCAAATTTAAAATCTATGTGTGAACATCGAAATGGAGGGATAGGCCTATACCCATATGGGAAGTATGGGCCATTACTAATGACTATTTTTTAATATCTGCAAATTTCTGCAAGTTCAGAATTTTTTTTTTACCATTTTTAGACAGAAACTACTTGGATTAGCATAAAAGAGAAATGTAAGCCTTCTTTTGTGAACCTTTTACTGCAATAAAGGCAGTAAAATTAATAAAAAGATTTTAGCGAAGTAGCACAGCCTTAATGGTCTTCCACTGGACGATAAATGTTATACAACAGTGGTGAAATATAGATATCTGTCTAATTTTGAAATGATTCTGATATCAATGGGCCTCATTCACCAACATAAAACTAAACTTGAAAAGAAAAGTGTTCTTAAACTGCAGAACCAAAACTATGTTCAGTCAACAAAAGGCAATACATGAAACCAACTATGCATGACCAGTGTAATGTGAACTAGTGAAGCTGGTGTATATGTATGATATCATGTACCGAACATGCCATTCCAATCAGTCATTTTCAGTTTATACAGAGCTTCTTCTAACCTGTCAGAAAAGCATTTCAGGTGGCTCCTTATGAAGCTGCTTGAGAGAATGGAAAGAATGCGTAAAGCTGCACCTCAAGGGCTCTTGAATACGTGTATTGTAATTTGTTTAACACTTTATGTCACTCCATCATTTTATGATGTGTGTTATTTTGCAGTTTGACATCTCCACGGTTATTCAGAGACGTGCAGAATGGTTCAAAAGGAACACTATATATAGTTAGGTTTGTCTTTTGACTGATAGCGTATCCTGCTGTAGAGATCTGCTCTGAGCTATACTATTTTCTACATACAAAATGAATGTAATTTATGTGTCATTTCTTCACATCACATTCGTCAACCATCACTTTGCTCTGACTTGTACAAACAGTCTCCACACCCCCAGCATTGGGGGCTGTTCGAGCTTAGGTGTTGGGGGAGGGGGACGGAACAAACAAGCGTGGCGGTTATCAGAGGCAGAGCACAGAGGAAGTCTGGTGGGCTCAACTTCCGTGCCAAGACAGGAGGCCACACAGCCACTGGACCCGAGTGGTGTGTGATGAGTTTCTTTTTTTAAGCTCCTGCTTTCAACTGCTGTTTTAATGCCGTTTTAAAGGAGGAGTTTGACAAAAATACAAGTGCATGCCATTGGCCGTTTACCTGAACCCAGTCGATCAGAAAAGATATGTCTTGTGTCTGATGTTTGCTTATGCGGTTTTGCACAAGACATACGAGGTTAATGTAGCTAGCTCGCTTGTTTTTGACAGTGATAAAAATGGATAGATAGTATATCGTATAGCTAAAAACAACAATAGCAGCGGTTTTTGAAGCAAGCATTTGTCCATTGTGCCAGCTTGTTAGCCGTATCAGCCTTATAGCTCTAGAAGCAAACTTTGAACACCAAACATATCACAGCTGATCAGCTGCATGTGGAGTAAAGGAAATCTGGGTACATTCAGTTTCTAACCAAAATATTCCGTTAACAATTAATCTACATTCATTGTCCTGTGCAGCAGGAGAGCTCAGTGCACATATTTTAATGGTCATAGCTGCATAATGGGGGAAAAAATGATGGCTTGGACCTGCAGGTAGTCGTTCTATTCTGGCCATGAAAATGGAAATGGCGATTATAAAAATTCCTAGATAGCTTCAGACAATGTGGCCTGCAAGACATGATGAAACGCTGTATGCTTCTTCAACAGACTTTGCCCTTTTAATGCTGATGCCTCCCTTGCGTACATTTCCAGCAAGAGAAACTGCTCTAAAACAGCTCCGTTTTTAGATCTGCTGCCTCCAACATCGTGCTTGTAAGTCCTAAGTCGGTCAAACTCTCTGCAAAGGCGCTGAATAACTTCTTCTGCCTATCACCACGTGCGCTGTTATGCAGAGTAGAAACCCCCCCCAACCCCCATTCCTATCTTCCCTGCTGTATTCCTCATGTAGAAGTGTAACAGACAAGCCAACGGCGCTGCAAACTGCTTATCAGCACTAGTTTATGCTGTCTCTGCCACCCTTGTTATCAACCTTGGCCTTTTTTTGTGGTGGTGGTGGTGGGTGTTTTGATTATGCTGCAGTGCTCTGGTAATAAGTCTGTTTCAGTGCCCCCCAGGTGCACAACCGATCGAGCTGCATGTCCTTAGATATACATATCAAACGCATTCACCAAGCCACAGAGGTAAAAAGCATGCTCCCAGAACGTTAACATTGAGAGTATGGTCAGGTGTGGGTGCATGTTGGTGTTCTCCCTCCCTCGCTCATACTCTCATGCACACTTTCCAACGCCTTCACATGACCGTGGAGAGTGACTTTTGGTCATATAAGAACTGTGTTAAAATAATAGTTTGGATCACTTTGATGCAAACTTTTAACAATTTTTGCTCTTCAGTCAACCAAAATGCTAGGAGGCTAAAAGCTAAGCTAAGTTGCTAACCAGTAATGTAAGCTTTGTAGTACCATGCAGACTAACTGCCTAAATCATCAAATCACGCTAAGTAAACCTAAATTAACTTGTTTGTGGGTTTTTGACACTTAGTGGCATCCTGTTATTTATAAATATGGACTAAAGTACAGGCAGAATGTAGGCTTCAAGATGGCTGCTACGTCTATGCGACGTAGGGCTACTGGCGCATTTTTATAGATAACAGTTACTCATACAGTGGCAGAAAACACAGTAGCCACTCATTTCGCATGACTTGGCTGATTGTCTACCTTTGAGAAAAAGGCAGTTGTAAAAAATTTGACGCTTTGCCAGACTATCTCTTTAAGGCCCTCATTGCCATGATTTCTTGGTTGATTTCAAATGGGGATTGTTACGCCATGTTTCTTGCAGTGGTAAGGGCTTATTGACTAAAGGTCTGATCTAATGTAAATGCTTGTTCTAGAACATACAAGAATCGAAATGATCTTCAGATAAATGATGGCGCAAAAACAAGACACACCTCATATTAGATGACCACTCATTTTTCCAAACATCTAGTCATTGCTTTATTGCTAGGGATACAGTTTAACATTAACTTACAACTGTACATAATAGAGTACACCAGCAGTATATGGATGGCTCTTTGGTCTGAGGAAGCCTACCATTACAGGTCTCAACCCTATAATGGTAAACCTCATGCTTTTGCATACCAAATGGCTCTCCACAGTCAAGTCTAACAGCTTGTTTTGTCTCAACAAGTGCAGCAAGTGGTTTCAGCTTGCTGTGGTAGGTTCGTCAATCTAAGAAAAAGGAACTTACGGTTGTTCATTAACCTTCAAGTTAAAGTTTCAACAGTGGAAACAGAAACCATTCTGAAAATCTGACATGCCACCATCTCTCTCGTCAACCGTCAAGTTCTTATTGCTTTCACTTTCTCCTCTGACTACTTTGCCCGGTCTTGTCATAAGATCTTTAGCTGAATTATTCACCTTCCAACCAGTGTATTACTTTCTGCCTTTAAATCGTCTACTTCAAGGTGCGACATACCTTAGAACTTGTGTCCACAGGACTTGCCTCCCAAACCCCCTTGTTTGTGGTGTGCTGCTGAGTGTAGTAATGGTTGTTTGCACTGGAAGGTGAGTTCCTCCTTTTGTCAACCCCTAACAACCACCCCCCCCCACCCCCCCTTCGTGCAGTCAGCCGGGCGTACACTGCTGCCGCGAAAAGCTACGCCCACTTCTGCTTTCAGCCTGACATTGAACAGTCAAGCAAAAACCACATCACCCATGGCAACCATGTTCGCAGCCTTCACCGCAGGGGAACACAGATAACCCGTTGCTTGTTAACAGGCAGATGAGTGCAAAGAGCATATTCAAATAGCAACTCAGCCAAAGGTGGTGGGGGGGTGGCAAAGGGTGCTGCTTGCTGAACGTCTCTTTACTGACACCCAATGGATACTCTTGAGCTCTATTTGAACTGGCTCTATTTGAATGGTACTGTACAGAAGTAATTTCCTGTCAAAGCAGCCATCAAGGACAAGGGCATTGGTAGGGATTAAGTACTCTTTCTGGACATATGGTTGAGGAGATTAGATATTAAGTGTTATAGGAGGGTGAAGGGGACAAATTAAAAGAAGTAGAGAAAGAATTGGACTCTCAGCATCCTTGTAGACCACCAAAACATACACTGATCAGTCATAACTTTAAAACCACCTTCTCGTTTCTATTCTTTTTATCCGACGGATAATAGGCCATCTGTTTTACTTTGTTAGCCCCCTTTTACCCTGTTCTTTAATGCTCAGGACCACCACATAGAAGGCATTATGTGGGTAATGGGTAATTCTCAGCCCTGCAGTAACACTGATGTGGTGGTGGTGTGTTAGTGTGTACTGTGCTGGTGGACTGAGAATAGTCCACCAACCAAAATTATCCAGCCGACAGCGTCCTGTGGGCAGCGTCCTGTGACCACTGATGAAGGACTAGATAATGACACAACACATACGGTGCATCAGCAGACGAGCTATCACCTCTGACTTTACATCTGCACTGTAAACCAGCAAGGCAGAAATGTCTAATAGAGCTGACAGTCACAGCAGTGCTTCCACTGTGAGAAGACATCTTGGTGCTACGAATCTGAAAGGATGTGTAGGTGTCAAGGCATCTTGAACCAGAAACCAAAAATTGTATTAGAAGACTTAAAAGACACTTAAACTGTGGAGTACAGATTGAAGAGTTGAAGGGCCTACTCACATTATGCCTAGTTACCTTGTACCATGCATGCTTACCTTATCACTCCATGGGTCGTTATAGTTTTAATCTTAATGCTCCAATTCCATACACCTTTAAAATGTCCGCTTCTTGTTCACCACCTTCTTCATTGAATTTTCTTGTTCCACCTTAAATGGTGCAGCAGTTACATTCTGGTCATATAGGCCAAAGTGATCCCTTTGCCATTATGTTGGTTTGTTTGTTTGTTGTTTGGAAAATATCCCTACAGATTTTAATCAAGTTTTAGAAAGGATCCCATTGTTCTGATGTAGATGTTTGCTAATATTGGATTTCATTTTATCTATAAAAATGGAACATATGTAGCTAAAAACAGTAGTACTTTACCCCTAAATATTGTCTGTACTCAGTCACTCTTACATTCTATAAACCGTTTATCTTCTTGGGTTGCTGGAATGCAGGAAACATCCTGGACTGGTCACCTGTCCATCATAGGGCCCATTTATACCGATAACAGTATTTTGCACAGTGTCAGACACAAACTTTCAGACAGCAGTATGTCTTGACTGATCGACTAAATATAGGGGAAGTTGAGAATTTTGCATATTTGATTTTCTTTTGGCTGAACTTCTGCATTAAGGCAGGTCATCACTCACAAATTAGGTAGGCTGATGAATGGTCGTTTTGGGCTACACATTGAAGAAACCTGTTGATCGCCCAGTAGGGGTCACTGTTAGATTTGCACAAAGCTCAGAACCCTTGAGGCTCCTAATAAGATGCCTGTGGGCATCTGCACATGTGAGGTATGAGAACAGAAGGTGATGAAAGCACGTCTTGCTTTACCCACCTTCTCTCAACACAGGCTTTGTTCTGAAACGACCTCTCCCACTTGTTGCCACCTCCCTCCATCTCTGTCTTTCTCTCAGTGAAGTTTGCTGTGGTGGGTTGTGTGACCTGATTTCTGCCTGTGCACTTATAATGAAGGCGTGGGCGATAGTAACATCAAGAATGCTTTCTCTCTTGGCCTTAAATTAAAGTGATAGTTTGGTGGAAAGGCAAACACTCACACACTTTTCCCCGTAACCCAAATGTAGATCAGCCAAGACGTGTTTGCCATCTGAAGATTTCTTCTTTTGCACTGAAGCTACAAGGCAAATGCAGTTAAAAAAATAATATATGCTTACACACCAACAACAAGCATCAGGCTGAATGCTAAGGGTGGGCGGTATATGCAAAAAGTGCCGCTTATACCTTCTGCGGTGCTTGAACACACATGAAAATAGTGCATATGTACAACGTCTTTGTTTGGACTGCTTTTTAAAGCCACTACTATTTTAATGAATATAGTGTTTTTGGGTCGGTTTCTGACTGTTAAAGCCAAGATGCACTACTCATTCATACATACATGCAACTAATAGAGTTCTACACTTTGCTCAGTACAATTATTTGAGCTCTGTACATGTGTTTACCTTGGACAGCATTCTGACTATGATCGGGTTATCATTTGTAGCTTGGTGGACCAGTAAACTGTTAAACATGGGAAGAAGGAACAAATTAGCTCATAAACTCCATTGGGTTTGATGTTAATTTAGGAAACTTAAGAAGTCTGAAGTAGTGCGATTTCTATGTTAGTGCTCTATACAGTGAAATATTAGACACCAGTTACAATGTGCAGTATGGAATTGAAAAAGACTGAAAAGGTGAAAACTAATATGAGAAGAGGCTGCAGGAAAGAATGACTGAAAAACGCTTTCATCAAAAGAATGGTTGCGTGGGATTGCACTGCTACTGGGAAGGAAGATAAAGGTCACCAGGAACAATAAATTATTATAAATGTAGACTGATATGGCCATATTTATTGAGCTACACAAACAGAAGTAGTGTCTCTCAGTATGGCGTCAGGCCATTTGCCTGAAGAGGACATATTAGCATATTCTACATATGACAAGGAAGAAGATGAGAGAGACCATTAGAAATTGAAAAGTCACAGTTTCAGTACTTCATAGTTTAGTTTAATTTTAGGATTGTCCAATTTCGTTTGTCCAAATTCACTGCCAGGTGCCACGTCTATAACTAGAAGAGGTCTATAAAAGAAGCAGTGCTTGAACTGCACAAAATGTCCCTGGCGCTGCAAACGGAATCATGTGATATGATCTTTTTGGTCAATGGAAATTTTTGGTCAATCAGTCTATTGTTACATATGGCAGAAAAGAGGAACTGCATACAATGAAAAGCATCTGATGCACACTTTCAAATACAGTGGTGGATCTCTGATGTTTTGGGCTGCTTTGTTTCTAGTTGCCCAGGAGTTCTTGTGAACATCAGTAGCATAATGATTACCAGGAGATTTTTATACCAAAATATGTCTGCCAGAAGGCTGAAACTGGACCTTTAATGGATGAAGCTTTTAGCAAGATAATGACCCTAAACTTGAAAAACATCAAATCCACAAGGAAATGGTTTTTAGATACTCATATTCAAAGGTTTGCGATGGCTGTGTCACTTTTGAACCCAGCAGGACTCCTATGCAGTGGCGAATGAAGTACACAAACTATATACTTAAGTTAAAGTAGAGATAGGTAAAATAGTACTAAAATATTAAAAGTAATAGTTCCTCCCTTTAGATATTTACTTGAGTAAAAGTACTAAAGTATTTACCTTTCAATGCACTTTAGTATGGAGAGTAACAGTAGCATGATTTATTAAGGCTCTAATGTAATATTATCATTTCTGGAACAAGACTCTCAATTAACTCAGTTTAGAGACTCTAGTATCATTCTCAGGCCAACAATCTTCTAGCAGGACATTACTAATTAGTCTGACACTAATGTCTTTTTAGGTGATCTTAAGCACAAAACACTGAAAGAGAGCAATTTTTAACATGTAGAACAATAAAATAACCTTTTGCAAACAAGCAAAGTCTCAGATTAAGATTTATTCGCTTTGTAAACTTTGTAAATAGAAACTTAAAATACTTCAAACCCCATTTCACAAATAAGTCTTCCTTTACTATATTGCATCTGTAGGTCTCTGTTCATAAACTAGCCAAAACAAATTTACTATTTGTTTAAAGGAAATAGTGTTTATATAAATTCAGAAAAATATCGGTCACAAGTGCATGTGTACATACTGTATCTCTACATTGTGGTCTGTTTACCCACAGAGTCAGCAACAGTATGTTTTATTTATCACTATGCTTTAATGTGTGATTGTCAGTCAGTGTTTGCATTAACCCCATACTGCTTTACCTGCCTTCCTCCAGCTGGTCCTTGATGTAGTCCAGGTCTGGAATGGACATTCCCATGGATGCTTAGAATATGAATGAGCTTGTTTCCTTTGGACATGTTATGTTTTTACACACACATAAGCCGAAAGAAACGACAAATTCCACAGGATGAAGTGGAGTAAAAAGAAGGATATTTGACTTTTAATGTAGTGGAGTTAAAGTAAAAAGTTGATACATAAAGTACAGATACGTGAAAAATCTACTTAAGTACAGACACATAAAAGTATAGTAATGAATTACATTTACTTCCTTACTGTTTAACCACTGCTCCTATACAGTATGGAGCAATGTCTCAAGAACGCCAAAAAAATGGAAATGTCTTGTATGGAGGACACATGGTTGCAACTCCTCAGTAAGTGCTCTTCAACCTTAATCATTACAGAATGTTGCTCACTGCTGTTACTCCTGCCATTCGAGACTTCATAACTCACACAATGTGCAAAATATAAACCTGCAACCTACCTATATTTATAAGCCCAGAGTAATCTTACTGCATGTGTGGTTTATTTAATGTATTGAATTTATTAATATATTATAGCCTATAACCTTTTATTTCATGAAAGGTGGCAATAATGACTGCAGCTAGAAACTATATTTCAGTTCTGGTCTTAGATTTCCTAATAGATCTATTGTCTTAAAATAAATAAAGGGGGCTAGGGGGGACCACATTCACTGATGAACCTTATGCATTGTTTGGAAAGCCGGTTTACACTTCAGATACAGCAGAAAAAAGCCAGGAGACTTTAGAAACATTTTCTGTGGGCCTGAAATACTGCTGAAGTGCTCTAAAGTCGGCTTCCAAAATCCTTTCTTTTGTACTTTACAGTGGTCCTGGGTGGTAGCAGAAAATAGACGAATGAGTGAGAGTCTGCCACTTTTGAAGCATATGGTGCCATATGCTGCTGCCATATGCTTAAATAAAGCCAATAAACAAACAAACCAACAAACTATTCGAGGCCTGTTGTTTTTTCCTTATATCCATCTGTAAACAGTGCTTCAGTTCTGTCTGGCAAAATCTGCCATCTGACACTTCTTATTCAGCGACAGCAAAATGAGGGAGGGGAGCCATATCAAAGGAGCCATATCAGTGGAGTACTAACATTATTTGGGTGGCTATATATATATATATATATATAAATATATATACAGAGAGAGAGAGAGAGAGAGAGAGAGAGAGAGAGTTGGATATTATTTGGATATTATGCATGAGCGTTCTTTCTCAAAAAAGATCTGGAGCCCCTTTATCACTTATATTTGTTTTTTTACTGGCCAGCAAACTGTACTTTATGATTCTTCTATAAAGTAAGGTTTAAATGATGTCAGCTTGATGAATGATGGAGCCATTTTTGGACTTCCTGTATCTACAAGTGTTTTTTTCCCCTAAAGTTAAATATAACTGTCAGGCTTACAATGTGATTACGCATCTCACAGTATAATATTTGATTGGATCTCAAAGAATGGAAGCGTGACCAAATGGACCATGGCTCTTCAGTCTCCCGAAGGCATTTTTTTTATAACACATCTAATTTAAGCGTCATTTTATTCTGTCGACATTTAGATTGCTCAGTTCCTCAGGGAGTTTCTTTCCCTATTTTCAAACATTTTTGGAGTTAAAGATACTTTAATGAAGTGAATTCAAAGCACTCCCTTTGCCCCGAGCCCTGCGCAGTCAGACGAATAGATTCCTAAAACACAGATTTAAATGAAAATGAAACCGTGTGGAGATGCACTGCCTTAAGATAACAATATTAGATGGACCCTCCCTTCTGGACTAGGCCTGAAATATTTGTCTTACACTCTTATAATGAAAGGCTCACAAACGGCTGTTCTCGGAAAAACTGTTGAAGAACAGGGGCTGCACATAGACCCTTCATACCTTCCTCTCACTCTCGCCCTGCTTCCCTGTGCTGAGCGCTTGATTACTTCAACATTTATTTTTCTCCCCAAGTGTTTGAACTGCTAAGCCAAAAGTATGCGAGGGCCCATTTTCGCTCTCCACTCCAAATGTTAGTGTAACTTGAGCCAGATGTAACTTGGTGAACCTTCCCTCACGGGCTGTCAGTCTGAACTGCATTGTCGAACTGTGTGAGGAGAGCACCGTTGGAATGGGATTACCCAATCAGTGCTAACACTTTTATCGACTTGGGAGACGTTGTGTGACGGTGGCCCATGTGTTGACTGGGGAAGTCTCTGCTGAGCCGTTGACAGGCGGTCGGACAGCATTATCACAGCATAAGTGGAATTCATACTGACAGGTGTTTGGCACTGAAATCATGTCTCATAATGACGTCCACCAGATTTGGTCTTTTGGCATCATGGCATGCCAACTGGTTGGCAGTATTAAATGAGATTCAAAGCGAGGTGTAAATCAGATCTTATGGGCTTCAGGAAAAAAAAAAACATTAATGGTGTAATCTAAACTAAATCATATTTAATAAATAAGCAGAATGACGAGAATGAAGTTCGCTTGTTGCTAGCCATGTCTTGCGGCAAAGGATTTCTTGTTTACCTGGCTAGTTAAGCTTGGTTCAGTCTAACTCTGGGTTTTCTGTTTATGACACAACTTGATCCAAGTCTAATTTGCTCCAGTGCAGATTAAATTCGTGACTCCATACTGTAGACCACTTGCATCTTGGACCAATCAGGATGGTTCCTCTGACCGATCAGGGACAGCCTTCTGATGAAGCTGGACAGCTCCAATCAGATTAATTTTGGGTATTAATCTGGTTAATAATATCTAGAATATTATAGAATTCTTATATGAGAATATTACTATTGTATGACCTACCATGGTAGCAGTGCTGACAAGTTGGTTCTTTACAGTTCTAAATTATTTATTTCCCACATACAGTATTTACTTCCTTCCTCAGAGAATACGTTGCTAGACTCCTCCTTATGTTATTATTATATATTAGTGCTCTAATATACACACCCTTTAAAAAGAGGTTTCTTCAAGAGCTCCTTAGTACAGGTAATGCATCTGTGTATTCCACCATTAACCCCCAAATAACATGTGTCATTGCCTTAATGATGCGTTGCTTGCTTTATGCTTCTTCTCCATGATATAGCAAACCGTGTGACAGTCTATAGCAAGAATTTCTATACAGCACTAATAAGGTTGCTACAACAATAGAACATGTTTGCTACAATGTACAACGCTTTTTATTAAGAGTGCATTAAAAAAAATACTTAAGTACTTTTCCTAGCTACTCCTGAGTAACAGGTATAGATCTCCTCACCCCAAGGCTCCAGGTTGCCCCCTGCACTTTTGGTAGATATGCCACTCCCGAAAGTCACAGATTCGGAATAAAGTTGATGGGCTGAACTTCAGTGTTAGACAGTTGCTGTAGCTTGTGTGTTACACATGGGGTGGATTTGTTAAATGGAGGAACACTGTGGGAAGTTGAGAGTAGATAACAGTTCTCCAAACCCAAGAGATCTGGATGCTTTTCCAAATATTCATGCCAACTATTTTTGTGGGGTGTTCTTCACCAAGAGGGTAAAGCAGAGAACGCAGCAGAGGATTCTCATCCAAGAAGCTCCTTTGAAGCTGAAATGCTCCATGCTGTTTGAATTTTTAAAATTTTTGAGTGGCAGAAGGGGAAAAATGTTTACTGCATAGAGCAAGATACAGAACAAAATACAAATTCATAGTGGAACCCAGATCATGCACACTATTTACAATAATAGTTGTTACTGTTCATTAATAGAAAACAAGTAAACATGAACATTCACTGTCCCCAAATAAGAGACAGCATCAAAATGTCACAAAAATAAAAACAATAATAAATAAAATACCTTGAAATTATTTACTCCTAACTCCTAAACTTTCTCATTTGTCCTTTACTTTTTCCATGGACAAAAGTCCCTGGAAATGAATCTGTTGGGTCATTTAATGCCATTGTAAGTAAACAAATGTAGTCAATCAGCCAAGACATGTTTGGGGGTTTTAATTTTCCACTAGATCAGCAAGGCAAATGGAAGCTAGCTAACAAGTAATGGAAACTGCTAACCACCAATTAGCATGGGCATTGTGGTGGCTAATACTGTATGACATTATCTACAGAAATTGACCAAATATACATGACATGGCTAAAAACATCTTGAAAACATGCTAACTGGTGCTGAGAAGTTTCCATTACTTGTTAGCGACATAAGCCTTTAGTGCCACTCCCATCAAATGTGGTAAATCTGATTTTGTGCAGAACCAGGGTTTTGGGGTTGATAAGTTGCAGCAAGCAGAGGGTAAGATGTTCTGATGGTCGAGGCTTCATTTTCTGACAGTCAGTGGAGCTGTTGTTGTCGATTTTACTGCCCCAGAGGAAGGACGTTCTGGTGGGGGTTGGGTGTTGTGGACTCCAGCCCCAAAAAGTACAGAGGGGACCTTTCACGGCATTAATTCGGAGTGCGTGACGATCACTTAGAGGAAGGGAGGGATGTTAGCGAGACATAAGAGAAGGCAGTGTACTCAGTCTCTCACATGATGGCCTTCAGTAAGGCTCCTGTAAATCATGTGACCTCTGCATAAGGCAGGGCACAGATAAAGCCAATAAGTGCGATAAAGATTGATTAGCCCACTTTTGTTGCAGCAGCACTGTATAATCCCAGATCAGTCATGCTGTCTTACATGGAGCATCTTCAGGTCATAACCCAATTCTGTACAACAGACCATTCAGTTCAAATGTTCTTTATTAGCCAAAAACAAGCGGCTAGTTTAAAAACTGCATGTCAGCAGAAAGAGATGCTCCAATGCGCTCTTTGAAACTTTTTAATAGGCTCTGAAAGCTGACTCACAAAAGTTTATTACTTTCATTTCTGTCCATAATAAAGCATGTCAGCTACATGGGTTCAGTGAGGTCTACTGATTTGGCTACTGCCAGCCTGAAAGCACATAATGGTTCTGACCCAGTTTAGTCACTTCTTAATCCGGGTGCAAAGTCAGATAACACAGATCTTTCATATCACGAGAAGGTCATGTTCAAATACAGCATTGATCAATGCTAATAATATGTTTAGCTTCCGTGCTAGCACCAAGCTTGGAAGATACATTCTGTCTTTTCAAAACAAAAATATAACACATGGTAAATACAAAACAGCTGTATGATGTATGATATATACATCACCTGTAAAAGACATGAGATCGAGACAGTCAAATTAAAGAGTAACAATGAAAAAGTAATATTAGGATATGTAATATAACAAACCACATGACTGTGCTGATACTAAAGTTATTACCAGCAAGTAAAGGTACATCCTAGTAACTCTACTGACAAGGCACATACATACCTCTGGTAAATCATAGCATTAAGAAAGAAGCAGCCTCTAATACTAAAAGTGATATAAAAAGGCGCAACTGTCATCAACTTTATCCCAACCAGCCTTTAAAAATATGCTAATGGATTTAAATATTTCACCAATGAGATGAATTTCTGCATTTTTTATGTTAAATATACTTAAATTCAAACTACTATAATAACAGTCTGACACATCATTCAAGATTATCAGAGCTTTTACGCTCTATTCCTTACTGCAGGGAATGCCATTACTGGAAGAAGGATGGAAAATATCCAACCTCTTTCTTCTGACCCATTTGAAAGGGTCGCATGAGTTTTGAAACAGCACTTTAACTCCACAGTCTTCAAAGTCCCCATGCCCTACATTTTACAAGCATCGCTAACTTACAGTTCCACATTCAGTCCCCTTTCATTAACATTCTCATGTTCCGGGAAGTCCTCTATCTCAGTAAATATAGTTAGGCAGTGATAAAGGAGCTGAAGAAATACAGCCATTGTCTCTAAACCCCTGGAATATCCTACAGAGAAGTCGTCTCTGGATACGCAATTTCCGAACAAAGCAGACATTGTTCTTCCAGGCCTTTAAGTGCGGACGAACGTTTAACGTAATTGCATCAGTACATTTGTGTAATCTTTCTTTGGCCTTTATATAGACTACGAAGCAAAATGCATTTACAACTTTCATTATTAAAAAGAAATGGTCCAGTATCCGCACTAACTCTGTCTAGCCAAACGGGAAACTGCATACTTGGCCACCAAATCAAAGCTGGAACCACAGGGGTGTAAATCTCTGACATCACAGTGACTCAGTTTGATTCTTTAGGAAAGGATTCAATGCACCGTGAAATCTCTAATGTCACTATAATATGAATGAAGACGCAATGCGTCATTATTGTGGAAGGACACGATTTAGCCCACAAATGGGAATCTGGGAATGGAGAGCACACAGTGCCCAACCTCTTGACCAATACTAGCAATAAACAACTTTCTTAAATGACTATATGACTATATCTCTTAAAGAATCCCCAGATCAGACCCTAAACCTATTTACATCAGGGCCAGTTTTCCAGTAGATCAAGATTAAGCCCTGTCTTAAGCCAAGTTGCGAAGTTGTATCACGGCTGAAACTCCTTTGAGTCCTGGGCTTGGGGTTGGGCTTAATCTGCATTAACACTATTTTGACAGAAACAGTGTTTCCACCCCTCTACTTAAGTGGATGTGTACTTGTTGGAGATTCGACTGTTGCTTTGTTCTGATCTTTGATCCGTCATTTTCAGCTTCATGCAGGATTGCTTCTCATCCATAGCTAACATCTCGGGAGGCAGGCACCAGCAACACAGGCAAGACTGAACACAAAGAATGGAGAGAAATACTATGTGTCAGATTAAAAGTGGGAGGGTCACTGCAAATGGACTTCACATAACACCCTAATGCACTAAACTGGCTCCAATAGTCAAAATTCAAGTTCACAAGTTCTGATGGCAAATGGATTTAACATGCTTTCAGTGCAAGAATGGAAAAAAGATCATTAAAAAAAAATAATAAAAAATTCTAAGACATTATATATATATATATATATATATATATATATATATATATATATATATATATATATATATATATATATATATATATATATATATATATATATATATATATATATATATATATATATATACACACAGTCAACAGCCAAGTCGCATTATTACAAGACAATGGGACATGAGACTGGTTGGAAGAGCATAAACAACACTTCCAAGTACTACCATTCCCCAGACTTGAACCCAATGGAGCATCTGCAGGACCTCCCCCCATGCACCCTCCAGCAGCTGTGGGATGCACTGCAGTCTGCATGGCTCCAAATACCTGTGACAACCTACCAGGCCCCTATTAAGCCAGCTTGTCTAGCTCATCACAGCAGTTAATCTGGGTATTATTATAGCCTGGTCATAATAATGTGACTCGATTATGTAATAAAAACAGCTTTTAATTGTGCTAGTAATTCTATCTGTGTCCAGAATACTGCTTTGTAACTTATATTGGTGACCTTATTTAACAGCATAGGCAGCATAAAAAGACAAAAGTAAACCACAGGTCTTCTTACCCTGAAGCAGCTCTTGAAGCGCTTGCTGACCATGTATAAAGCAATAGGGTTGATGCATGAGTTCACTGATGCCATGTTGATCCCAATGTAGTCAAGGACCAGGAAGAAGCTGTAGGTCAACAATATAGCTTAACACATGCAGTTGTATGCTTCACTGTTCCAATTTACTAAGTAAAAGCATTCTCTACGGAGAACACACTTCTGCACACTCAATACACAATTACTGTTCACATGCTGCATTTACTCTACTGGGGAACAAATAAACATGTAGCTTGTGAGAAAGTTGCTCTCTGGCTGCCAGAAAACGATGATGAAACATGGCATCAAATTGTAATGGTGGCTATGCACACGGTTTTACCTCAGAAGTTCACAGCGGTTGGGGTCGTCCTCATTATAAATGGTCAGTTTGAGGATACGGCTCAAATGCAGAGGCAACCAGCAGAGGGCAAAGACCAGCACCAGACAGAACACCGTCTTGGCCACCTCACGTCGCTGTGCATGTGAAATAGAGTTTTAAAAAACAACATGTTGCACTGATCAGATCATTTACACTGCATTGATATAGGAATGCTAGAACCTATTATACTCATGTACAACAAATGTGTTTTCATAACATATAAATCTCCAAAATATCATCTTTTAGGATAGTCCAAACTCATTCTTAGCTTTTAATGTAAATTAATGTAAAAAGATTTTATTCTATGCAACAGCTCTAGTAATCCAATATCATACGATTTTCGCACAGTGATGCAGGGAAGGAAGGAACATATATAAAATAAATATATTTATATATAAACAACATATTTTAAAAATTTTTTATTATATTTCTATAGCAACAATTTATTTGGATCACTGTTTTTTTTTTATATATATATTTCATGGCCATGTGAATTATTCCTCACACTGGATGTGTATTAGTGTTTTAAAAGTAGTATATTGTCACTGTCCAAAGAAAAACAGGTATCTCCAAAATGCCAACTTTACAGGAGAGGCCAAAAACCTCATTTAATTTGAATGGAAGTCAATGGAACCAGACGTCTTTCCAAGCAGTTTTGGGCCGTTTCTGTTGGTCCATTCTTCATGAAATTTCCGCACAGTGTAAACAGCAGCTCATGTGATCAAACGAGGCATAACAGTAAAAATCAACAAAATTGGAGATACATGTTTTTCTTTGGCCAGCGACGATATTTAAAAATGATGCTTATTTGTACCAAAGTAATTAAATTGTGGAGACGCATTTCTAAAGAAACATATTCAAACAGAATTATGGTTCAGAGATTTACATCCTGAAAACAAAACATGTATCTCTTTGCAACTATTTGGAAGCCTAAGAATTAGAGGTGGTCAGCAATTCCACAAGCAATCCAACAGATGCACAAGGACTCGATTTGTAGTTGTGTAGCATTGAGCACAGAAAACATGCTGCTAAATTAGAATGGAAGCAGAATACTCCAAAAGACTTTCCCTACAGTTTGTAAATGTTTGCTGTTACATAAAAAACTCACATGTTGCCTGAGATTTTAGGATTGTAGGACTGATATTCAAAGCTTATGGACAGTATAGTCTACCTAGTATACTGACTAGGCCTGTCGCACTTATGGAGTTTTAGCTGATGATTAACTGACAAGTAAATACTTTTTATACACTGTATGCATCTACTAAAGAGACCTTGACTGATCAACCGTTTTGTTTAAAAGTTGGTACTTAGTTCTTTCCGAGTCACAAAAAAAGTTCAAGCTCATATGAACTAACATGGCTCACTGCTGCCCCTAAATGAGTTATAGCAGCAGCAAGATAGACCATGATAAGATAGATTGTTGTTTGTGTGAAACAGTAATATTCTAATTAATTAATTTACTTGTACTTTGTATGTACTTTGTATTTAACCCAACTGTTAAATATTTTGTTTCAATTGTGCTATAATTTAAAATAAGGTACAATATATCCATTCAGTTGAAAATTAGCTAATATGGAAGGCCACATGATTTAGTTCAAGATTTCAAGATTACAAGTTTAGAGAGCACAGAATACCCAACTTCGGCCCAGTTGGAGCAATAAACATTGTCTAAAATGACATACTATATCACTTTAAGAATCTTAGGAAAAATGAAGAATTAATTGGGGAGTAGTCAATATAATTTTAATCAGCTTTAAATAGCTGCAATTAGACTATTATGTAATAATGGTGATGGGCCTAATACTGACCTGTTTCAGGTGGTCATTCAAAGCGATCTGGACACCGTTCTTCTTTCTCAGCATTTCACAGGTCATGAGGGTGTAGAAGATGGCCGTGCAGGCCAGGGGCATACAGAAGTAAAAGCTGAAGAGCCACCAGTCTTTTGCTGACTTATAAAACTGGCAACACAAAAGCACATCACATTAAGTGGTGCCAGAATTTCAGCACACTTGACTTTGACAGAATACCTGATCAAAAATGTTCTAATGGTGGTTCACTCGAATTGGACTTTACACATTCATTACTGAACCCATTCTACTGGGTCAGCTTCTAGTCTTCTGAAATGGCTCTAAACCTAAAACAACTCTGCTGAGCAGTAAAGCCTTGCAGTGGCTTTAAACGTACTCACCTGCATGAACTGGCTCTTCTGCATTGGATGCAACAGACAGATCCTGAGGTGCTCTCCTTTGTAGTCCATAGCAATCATATCAAAGGCAATGGCCTCTGGCACTGCCAGGACAATGGAAAGAAGCCAAATCAGAGTGATCTCGATGGCTGTCCACTTAGGCACTCCTATACCTTTGATGCGGTTCCAGGATGCCACAGCACGATACCTTGGAAAAACAGATAGGATGTTAGAAAGATAAGAATCTCAGTGTAGTCTTCTTTCTCCAAAGTCTTCTGATTAAAGTATAGTACCAGTTAACTTTGACATTTCAGTCCTATTGTTATTCTTAACCAACAGGCTGGTTAGGAGTAAAAGCATCAAGACAAGGCATGCCACTGATGTTAAAATGTCTCTGTCAACCATGCGATAAAGACTGCATGCAACATCATTGTTCAATACTGTAAGCAAATCATATGTACCTGTCTATGCTTAATGCACATAAACTCAACACTGTGATGCCAACTGACGCCTTCTGAACAAAAGGTACTAGTTTACAGAGTCCAACGCCAAAAGGCCAGTCTTCAGCCAGAAGCTGAAAGAGAGAATCAGAACTCAGTTAGTCTGTAAAGGGCAAGAAACATCTAAAAGGCATTTGAGGAAAGTGGTGTTTCAAATTAGTTTGACCAGGTATGTAAACCTTTAGCAGTACACATAAAAGCAGAGAGGGGCAAACGTTCTGGGGAACACAATATTGCTTATATAACATTGTATGTTGAACTGTGTCCATGCATGTAGGATCACATGAGCTAAACACAAAACAAAAACAGCCCCACTCTATTTCCCAAGTTCAGTTCTGTCTGTTTTAGACATCTGAACTTTGTTCTGGCATAAACACCCTTAACGTAATTTACCGCAGTGCTTATGAAATGATGCATAATACGATTAGCACAATTGCAGAAAGCATAATCTGTTGTAATTCATTCATGGGAGCATTTCATGCTTTCATAATGCATATTGGAAACATGTGCGCATATTGCTCCAAAATGAAGGGAAATCTTCTGGAACGCACTTAAGCTACTGAAGACGTAGCAGCACAGATAACAAAAACTGTGTGCCGAGTACTGGGTTGACCTCTAGTTCAGATTTAATGTATAATAATATGATAAATGTTTTAAAAAATTAATAATCATTATTTATTTTAAAACGGTATATGGGTGTATATGACATCATATGAGAAGCACAGTTTTGATATTTATTATGATATCAAAGTGGGACACAAGTAACAGTGTGTCATCATCATGGACAGTCCTTTAATTGTAGTTATTAATAATTATGCATGCATTTTGAAATACTGCATTATTTGAAAACAACCAGTACTAATCAACATCATATATATATATATATATATATATATATATATATATATATATATATATATATATATATATGTATATACATATAAGAAATGTGGAAATACGCTGCATATTTACATAACCATTCTTAATTGAGCAACTGACCAATCCTTCAGACCTTCAGAGTCTAGAACCACAGCAGGTCACTCTTAAATACATGGTTCCTCAATGTTTCTTCACTAAAGACAAGGTTTCTACATAGAACCATTAACACTTAAAGAGCCACTACTTCCTAAAACGGTTCTTCATATCAATGGATTGTTGAAAGTGGTTCTATTTAGCACTAGGGTTCTCCTGTTGGTAAAAGCTCGACATCATAAGCACAGTAGACCCCCTATTGTGTGCTACCCTTGAAGAACCATCTCTTAAGATAACCTCTGCTGTGGTTCTGCAGTCCTCAGTCCCCTGCATTGTGCATGCCTCCCCACCCCAGACACAGCTGTCCCAAATGACCAGCTAATTAACCCTGTCTGGTTGTGCTGGAGCAGGAAGACGCTCAGGTGTGCAGGGCGGGGGGGACTCCAGGACCCAGTGTGTTCTAATGGCGGGGCCCACCTTGTACACGTTGATGGGGATGTCTATGACGATGTGCAGCAGGTCCCCCAGGGCCAGGCTGGCTATGAGGATGTTGGGCCCGTTGCGCATGCACTTGTTTTTGTAAATGATCCTGAGCAGCGTGGAGTTACCGATGATGCCCACCACGAACACCAGGCAGGAGACCACCGTGTTGATGTACTTGAAGGTGTCTCTGATCTCCGTGGGGCCCGTGCACATGGGCGGTAGGAGCCGCGGCCGCCGAGGCGCCGACACGTTCCCGCTGCGAAGGATGAACCGATCCTCCTTCTCGGCCTCGGCTCTCTGGCTGGAGTCTCTCGCTTGAGCGCAGGCGAAGATACAGTGGCCCGCCAGGAGCACGAGAGAAAGAAGGAAGAATCTGTCCGGTCTCATCTTTTCAGTTTGTTGTTGTTGTTTTTGTTGCTGCTGCTCCCTCCTGCTCCTCCTGCTCCTCTTACTCCTCCTGAAAGCAGCCCAGTGAAAGTAAGACCTGCTCTTACTTTACCGCTCTCAGCATCTCGCCGCGCAGAAAGCGCACTGTGTGGAAACCCGAATCATCCCCAGATCAAAGTCCTACACCCTCCGACTCAGAACCTGTTGCTCGTTTCCCACACAAAGAGAAATCAGAAATCAGCGGAGAAGTTTCATCCCGTGAAGAGCTTGCGTCGACGGTGTCCTCACAGGTGGACCTCCCACCCGTCAGAAGAAGTTGCTCCTCGACTCCGCTGGGAAGATCAGCTCTGCCAGGCCAGCGCGCTCCATGTCCGTCCTCGTCTCTGTGGAGGGAGGCTGGGGCGCCGTTGTCTTGCTCCTTGAGGATAAGCGGTGCTGCTGTCGATCCCTCCTACCGAACAACACGGGCTACTTTTTCGAGGTAGGATACAACCCACATGACTGACCACAGAGCGGGGGCCATGGGGGGAGGAGGTAGAGGAGGGGGAGGCAGCGGCAAACTTGTTTGGCCTTCTTGTGATCAGAGGTTCTTAGTTTAATCAGTTGGCTTTGGATGTTTCATTTGGATCAGACAAACTGGTGCTGTGGTATTCAGGGTTAGCAGCTCTCCGCTAATGGATTTATAACTGTAGTTGCAATACATGTTGCTCTCATCGGGTGAGCGGGTGGGTTAGAGTAACTTTCTGGGGGGACAATTAAACAGGCTAGACCACGAGTCTGCAACTTAAATATTAAGAATAACCATTTTGCCTTGTTCAACCAAAATCAAAGCATCCTGGTTGCATCAACATTATTAGGTTAATTGTATTAGTGGAACATTCTAATATAATATAATATAATATAGCTGGGTGAGATTGTGGTCTGTTTTGTCTGCTGTGACCAGCAGTCTGCTCGCTAATCATCAGGGTTAAAGGTCAGTGAATCAGGAGTTGTACATGTTCCGACGTTGTAGATCCTGTAGTGTTAAAACCGTGTTAGCACTGTGTGCTAAAACACTCAGCAAAGCTTTATATTACTACAGAGGAGTTCATTCTGCTGAGGAGGCAAGGGACGGTAAAGGAGCAGCATGTTGCTGACCCCTGGGCTACCCTTCTTTTGACAGGTCTAAGGTGGGGCGAAGCAATATACACATTATTATGTGGTTGGTGTAGCTCGGTGGATAACTCCAGGGAACCACCTCCACCACATGTGGGAGACTAGGGTTCGATTCCCGGTCTGGGTGACTATGCTGTGCTACACCAATAAGAGTCCTTGGGCAAGACTCCTAACACCACATTGGCCTACCTGTAATATGATTACCCTTGTAAGTCGCTCTGGATAAGAGCGTGAGCTTAATGCCATAAATGTAAATGTTATTGCAAGTATTGATATTCAGTTGTATGAATTGTAAACATGAATGAAATCACAGGTACTGTTAAGCAATGCATGGATATCAAGGGCATATCGAACTGCTATGTGACCATAACAGCATAACATATCTTGCAATATGTTTTTGTAATACCCAGCATAATGCAAAATGGCAATAATATCATACTGTGACTTAAATGTTGTGATAATATCCTCTCTAGGGCCTTATGGCTTTACCCACCCCTACAGGTCTGTAGAAATACTTTAAAGACCAAATTTCTTTGGTGCTAAAATTTAAGATTTTTATTAATATTTCCATAATAATTCACAGTTTAACCCTTTTATAACCATTAATAATAATTGTGTAGCCTTCCACGGCAGAGCACATGTTAGAGCTAAACTCATAGTTGTATTCCAGCAACCTGCACACCTATGCTAAAACTTTTAGAAACAGTCCAGTCAAAAGTGCACTGAATGCAAACCTTACCCCATACATACCTGTAAGCGGTGGCGATTGTAATAAACTGAAGATGTAGATCTCGCACACAATTCCATACAGTTTAAAATGTGTTTGCCAGCCTAAATGTATATAAACACATGCATTGGAAAGTGTAAAGAGGCTGCAGGAAATCTGTACAGTTAAACAGCAAATCTGTTTTATTTACATCGTATGTAGTATGATTCTGATTAATCTGTGGATTTCTATAAAACACCCAAAACATCACGGTTTTAAAATCTGTATGGTATATACACTCATCGCCAAAGGAATAGTGGCACAAGTAGTTGCACGTAAGAGGAATCAGCTGACAGAAATGAAACTTTGGTGGGTAGGTTTGACATTGTGAGACATTCAAATGAAGTTTCATGCTCAGTCGCACATGTGATGTAAGCAAGGATGGACCTCATCGCTGCCCCTGACTGACCCAACAGCTACGATTGTAAACTTTTAGGAAGCATTGATGCCCTCCATGAGTTTTCCATGAGAATTCTGTTAGTACCAGCACCATTGGCAGACAGCAGCACCACACAGGACTACATCCACTCTGACTGTTACGATGACTGCTGTTAACACCGCGTCAATGTCATGTCATGGAGTGACTCAGAATAGCAGCAGGTCGTCTACAGTGATGAGTCTTTCTTTTATCGTGGTGGAAATGACCAATAAATGTGTGTGAAGGCTACATGGTCAGGGCCAAGATTAGCGGTTTGTTGTCATGTGTCACACGTCCAGAAGGCCTAGTGTCACTGCACCTTATCACAGGACTCCATTAGGAACATCTACAAATCCATGCTGAGGTGTTGGACATGTTGTTTTAGCAAACTTGGATGCCCAACAACATACTGAGAGATGTTACCCATATCAGTCTAAATTGACTATCATCTATTGTTCCCGGGAACCTTTATCTTCCTTCCCAATAGCATTGCAATCCTACACTTCCTTCTGAGGGCAACAATTATTTTAAGGTTGAGTGTATATGGACTTCATATGGACTGCTACTCTTGGGAATCTTATGTGTAACACTGTGTTTAAATGATCTCCCCAGTGTGGAGGATGTACTTTAATCTGGCGCGCTCTCAGTGTGAGTTATTCATGCACTTCTTTGCATATGGTGCCTTATTACAGACACCAAGAGGCTGATTAAAATAACGAATGTGTGTGAATTCTGTGGCTTATACATCAAAACCCTTTTGATGGGAAAAGTTCCTTCATATTCTACTTAAACCTGTTAAAAGACATAAATACCAAAGATCTGTTACATTTTACACCTTTTGGTAGTTTGAGTTCTGCTCCCTGAAACTACAGTAACAGTCCACATGTGCACTACTGAAAGAAGATGGTTATTTAGGGGTAAAGAATGATTAAATGGTTCTTTGCTTGGTGATATGGTAATATTGATGGAGGATATGGCTAATAAGGTTCTATAGAGAACCGTTTCACAATAAGCATGCAAACGGTTTAAGTGTCCATGGTTCTATATACATGAACTGTATTTGTGTTTGTAAGTGTAAGTATTTGTATTTTTCCTATAATGGTGTCCTCATGCCACAGTACTATACCCCTTTAGTGGAAATGGTCTTACTAACTTAGTTTGAATTTACTTAACTTTGTCGAATAACACATTTTGAAACACTGCCAGTGAGAATTGACATCTTGTCTGCAGTCTATTTTCAGACACAGTTGGCAAACACTCTAGTGGGCATATCTAGCGTACAGTTGTGTGTGTGTGTTTATAGGACAGCCAGCAAAAGTGTGAAGGACAGGGCTGTTTTGATGAAATTTTTAGCCTCTAATTAATTTTTTACATATACTTCACAGTGTAGTATTTGCAAAAGCAGGGGGAGCTTGAATGCTCATGTCTTAAACCTTAAATGTCCTCATCCCACCCGCGAAAAAAAAAAAAAAATCATTATTTTGTTGGGGCAATAATAATTATAGTAATAAAACAAGCAGTAAGTTTGATTCAAATTAGCTTAGCATAGGCATCTTTAGCCTTTAGCATAAAAAAGCTTGGTAACCCATTTTTTTTCCAAAACAATAACTTAGCATTATTAGACTGCTCTTTTGTTGTATGAAGTTGCATAATTATGTTTATTAAAACTGCTGAAACTATACAATGATAAAATATACCTATGAAGGTACGATTAAGAGTTAAGTTTAACACCTTCTTCATTAAGGTGTAGTGTCTCAGAATGTGCTTTACCAAGGAGTTGGCCAGAATGCTAAGGGGTTCAAGGTGAGTGGAAAACTGAATATTGTCATAGTTGAGTAATAAGAGTTCAGTACATAGAACTGACATACCACGAACCTCAAGCACTGTTGTCTCCTGTTTCAAATATAAATCCTGCATTTGTAAAAAATAGCTAATTCCAAAATCCTAAATTGATATGTAACATTCCTGAGTCATATTTGCAAACACCAGGCCCCACCAGTCCCCTTAGCCCAATGAAATAACGACAATGGAGCAGAGAAATCTATTGTACCAGGCTGTGAAAGGAGTGTTGGCACATTTCATATGCAGCTTCACTCAGCATTTGACACTAAACATATTAAAGAGAGGAGCAGTTCTACATCAATTAGCATTATAACCCCAACAGCAACCTGTAAGTAGCAGCCGTGCTGAGTGGTCTTATCCTCTGGATGATGGTTGAAGCAGATCATGTTAATCTGAAAGTTTCATAGTGAGTAACGACTTTTACTTTCTGTGTGTTGATGATGGATACAAGTCGCTGGTGTAGGTAACTAGCGCACCTCAAGTAACTAACTACTACATAGTATGAGTGCTGAGCTTTTTACATGGAGGTTCATTTTATTGTCCTACCTGTGAAGCCAAAACCAAATCAGAGCAGAGCTGATCAGATCATTCATGAGTTTACCAAAACAGGGACAGCTTGAGACTTTCTAGAGCCAGATTATAGGCTATGAATCAGTGTGTTAAACCGCATCTAAGCATTTTTCATCCTGACCAAAGTGTACAATACTGTATAAATGCATTGTATGGCACGTTCAACTTGCCTGGTTATCTAATGTAAACATTTGGGCCCCATTATGTTCCGTATGCCTTTCATATAGGTTTTGAAAAGGACTAAACTAACTTTGAATGCAGTCACACATATACCAATCTGTATACCGTACAGTCTATGTTATACTTGTTCATATGTCGTGGTACAATGATAGAACTAAAATCAATGAAGAAATTAATTAATGACTAAAACTTGTTAAAAGGGACCCTTTAAAATGCATTTACTCCTAAAACAAGGTCAGAATCAAGCAGATCAGCACAAATCAATCAGTCTTGTTGAACTGCTTTTTCCTCACGGGGAAAATCAAAACTGTCTGATCCACCCAAGCCTGTGAGACCTTTAATATCACCTCCACCTGTTCCTGATTTCTCTGACCCCTTGGATGAGCTTCCAGGAATTTGGCTTATCCTCCAAAAGCACTGACTCTGCCACATGTGCAAATCTCAGCAGTTGTTCTGAACGAGAAGAACTAAATATCGGTGCCCCATAGGAGCAGTCTGTGCTTTGGGGAGTCGTTTTCCTATGTCTCAGGTGAAAAAGCCTTGTACAGATTCATTTACTGAGAAGCTCTGCAGACGTCTGGGCTCCGTTTCCAGTTTCTCATCCCCTGGCCTTTCTTGGTGGAGACGTTTTGGACGTATCTGCGCGCTCCACCCTCTTATTGATGTCTGCCAGGGGGATAGACGACCTCAATAAGGCCCTGAAAAAGTGTTCTTGGCCCTTCTTGTTTAAAGGTATGCAGAAAAGCAAACACTGTGTTTCAGAATTTCATGTGCCGATGTGAGTGAACAGAGGGTAGATATTTTTCAGATGGTGTCTGGTCAGTGCCTAGGACCCGACAGCCAAACGAGGGCACTTTTTCAGAACTGCTCTTGTTAAGCTTCATTTTGGCAGGAAGCATACAATACAATAGAGACCAGCTTCACATTACCCACATTACGTAGCCACAGTACGCACTGAGGTCGTAGATGACCTAGTGAAACAGAACATGTGAGTACACAACGTGACAAGTAACATGGCGCAGTAGATCAAGGGATGAATTAAATTACCCAGGGGGAATTCAGTGATCGTACTGCAGTGGTGAAGGGGCCGTTTTTGAAATGGGTTGTTTTGCAAGGCAGAGATCTGTGGTGTCTCACACTCTCGCAACCGCTAATAAATATATGTGCAGAAAGAGACACATTTCCTTGCTGTCTTTTTCGGATAGAGTGATTGAGATGATGGGAGAAGGACACACTTATGTCATTTACATTATTTGTCTTGGTGATTTTGCACTATGCAAGTGATGGTGAACCAGTAGAAATCTGTAGAACTGCAATTCAAGCATACTATGTAATTACACTGTTAGAGGGTAAACAGACTCATTTTAGGTGGCATGCGCTGTTCTAGAGAAACTTTCTAGAGAGCTTTTAATGCCTCTGAAAGCTGCCTCACAAGCAGAATTCATTGATACTGCTTATTAATATTACACAGAAAAAACTGTGTTACAGGTCACAATATGGTATCATAGCAATATTTACGATATTCTGATCATAGCGATTTATTACCATTTCTGCACTGCAGAATAAATCCCTAAAAGAAAACTTTGTGTTATAGTGACATAGGAATCCACTGTCCTGGACATCCACATATCGTTGTGTTGAGAAAATACAACAGTAGGTTCATTAGTATAATGTTACAAACCCTTCATATGATATGATTTTTGGGCATGTTGTAGAGTTGTAACTGTAATTGGTTGATAATGTAGTTACTAAACAATGTTATTCTGTGTTTTCCAAGGCTCTGGCGTTCCATGGGGCTTTAATGGTCAAATAAATGTGACATATATACAGTTTAAACAAGGTGTGGGAGCCCCTCATGTCACTACACTAGTAGTTTGTTTTGCCCCAAGTCACCAGCTAATTACAAAGGCATTCGTGAGTTGTTTTGGGCGAGTTATACCTGAGTCAGGGCGTGTTGGTGTCAAAGAACTGGGCTACAAACATGGGCCTGGTCTGCTTCCAAACTAACTCAGTTCACAGCTAGTGAAAATGCATTTTTATTTTTTATTATTTTTATTATCCCACAGCAAACGAGGGAATCCAACGTCAAAGCACAGGTTTCTGTGCATATCAGGACTGTAATGTCTAAATAAGCTGCCTGTTGCAACATCTGACTCAGGTTGTTCTCAACAGTAGACAAGCTAAGCGTTTTTGTCATATGGTCTGTGGAAAGTGTACATGAATTCCAATTTGATGCCTAAATTAACCAATTCATTGTAAAGAAATCGGGCGGCTTATTTTTGTTATTCTTGCTCTGATACATGTGGACAAGGTTCTGTAGTTAATTTGTATAATAATGCATTCTATTAAGAATTCATTTGTGGTATAGATCTGGATTTGGGAAGGGTTAGTGGAAGGTCAGTTTAACTAGAGGGGATTAAGGGGCCATTTAATGGAGACAAGACAGACAAGAAAATAAAAGCGGGATTGTATGCCTGCCAGATTTACCCAGAAGAATGCAAAGACTGCCCATTTCCTATGATTTGTTGAAGTTCAGCAGTGATCAGTACTTTACTTACATATCATTTACATAAGTCTATGTAACTCTACTACATAAACTCTACATTTAGAGTAAACTGTGTCATTTAGAGTCTTTATTGTGCTCTGAATCGAGACGTTTTACTCACGTCCAACATGCCTTTCCCCCACCAAACCATCTGGTATTACGCATGCACGTGTTTCAGGGCAGGAGGGAACGGCCTGACACAACCACAGGAATTAAAGTTTGTTTTTCTGTCTATGTCTTTAACAGGACCTTCCAGCAGCTCCACAGACAAGGCCTCCTGATACATAAAGGTCATGCTGGAATGTGAGTAAGCAGCAAGCTTTCTACTATTCTATAGTTGTCCTAGCTTTCTCTCTCTCTCTCTCTCTCTCTCTCTCTCTCTCTCTCTCTCTTTCTTTCTTTCTTTCTTTCTTTCTTTCTTTCTTTCTTTCTTTCTTTCTCTCTCTCTCTCTCTCTCTCATTTAGAGTTGTTGAAGGGATCAACCGACAGGAATGTAACTTGGTAGGTAGGTTTGACATGGCAAGACATGTGAATGATTCCTGTTTACGCTCAGCTCCACATGTGACTTATGCACGTCATGGAGTAACTCATGGCCAGTTCATGGAGTTCTCATGGAGCTCAGCGTTTGTCTTGGTGGAGGTGTCCAATGAATCCATGTGTGGAAGCAACATGATCAGCGCCAAGGTAAATGGTAACTCCACTCTGTGTTAGAATATTCAAGCTGCATGGGATGGATTATTACAGGACACCATTAGGAAACTTATAACTCTGTGAGACACTACTTCTGTATGTGTAGCTCAATAAATATTGCCCATATCATGCTAAATTTGTCATTATAGGACCAGTTAGGACCATTGTTGCTGTTTGCTGAACTGATATCTTGTATATAGTGGCATGCAAGTCAAAATACTTTGTGAAATTAAGTTATCATGAAATTAAGAGATTTTTTCTGCAGCATATTTTTGCTAGGGCTGTGTATTGGCAGGGATATGGCCATACAAAACATATAACGATACAGGGGTTACAATTTAATATATAGCAGTATATTGTGACATTGTCAGCAAATGATGCATTGTATTTTTGTATGTATGTTGAAGTATAAAAAAAACCCCAAAAACATATGCATGGGTTTACTAATGCTTACAGTGGAGGGATCTTATGGTTGAAGATTCTTCTGTCTGACACAGATCCTTGCAAATAAACTAATAATTAGAATCTTATGCTGTGTTTCTATGTATGGAAACATTACAAGGCCAGCAAATGAAACCCTTCAGGGTACAACTACTGTCACTAGCGTGGATCCCTTAAAGGGACGTCTTCATCACCTTAAGTTATAAACCGTATTTAAGTCATATTCTGTAGCAGTTATGTTTTTAAGTTGCACTGACATGTGAAGCATTCATGATTTGTTATGCATGTTTATGTGTGTGAATGGTCATTAATTCACACCAAGTTACCAAACCATGGTCTGCCAAAAATTTAGCGTCTCGGCTTTTGATTAAGCAATTGTGGTTTAGTTCTCAGTCAGGAAGAACCACACACTAAACCCTGTAGTGCCTTCTGAAATCATGAGTTTAGCCTCTCTGGTCTTAACCAGTCCCTTTCCTATCCAAAGTATGTGCCGCTATGCAAATTCTTATTTCAGGGCACATGAGAATGCCTAGTAATGGATGGATGTCTACAGTGTGTTTAAATATAGTCAGATACATGATTTTGACGTTGTTTCAATGATTCAAATGTTACTTAAACTGGGAGGCCTGGCACAGCCATAGGAACTAAATTACACCCTGTCCTGACTCCAGCTTTTCATTTTATATACTACTTTTCTGAAGTTACTGTCCAGCGAAAGTGAATGTAGTGTACCATTTAAAATCAGTTTAAAGAACAGATTTAACACAATTAAGGACTATAGCGGGGTTTCCATCCACCAAACCAGGGAAAAAAACATCAAATATTGCAAAGAGTTTGTGATGCTAGGGCTAAGTTAGAATATCATTGAAGCCGAAATGCAAAACGGGGTGATGAGAAAGGGTTTCATGAATAAACAAAAACATATGCCGTAAGTCCCTCAATGCCCGTCCACCTTTACTACTCCCTTGGAATTCAGCATATACACACAGCATATGGTGAGCTGTTGTTAAACTTACACCAAACGTTTCACCCTTCATTCTGCAGACATGGCCAGCTTGTATAACACACTGGCAATTCTGTTATTAGCTGGCACTGGTCGCCGGTGACTGGAAATGATTGGACATACAAATGATCTAATCAGGGCCTGTAGCTTTACGAAGATTGCCAAAGACATTATGAGATGCTGAATCCATACTATGGTCCCAGAATTGTTAGCTGCATTCACGTTCCCAGATGTATGGTGTCAGTGGGGTGGCACAGCGATTTCAGCCCTCATTACGAGGGGCATTGCCTGTCCTACCTGCCATCTCTGAGCTGCAAACAACTTGATGTTGCAGTCGTGCCTCTCATCATGGTGGCCTTCCTAATGTAAAGTTTCTTTGCACTGAATGTACTGAATGGAAACACAGTTTTTTTTCTGCCAAAATGTCATAAAAGCACAGAACACATAATGTGTGAAACATTCAAATGGTTTGGTTGTTGTAAATTCATGGGTTCGTTGGCGATGTTTGTATCTTAGGTTGAAAATCTTTAGTATGTTTCATGCATACTCCTCTATTGTTCTCTGATTGAAACAATTAGAAACCTACCACTGGCATTTTCACATCCGACTGTAGGTATGTATGAGCAGCTTATCATCAGTGGCCAATATTTCCAATATTGGACGGAAGATATAAAAAATCAACCATTCGTAATTATTACATACAGGTCACTGCTATTTTGAGTACTCCAAAATTAGCGTCTAGCTATCACAGCACACACATTTGCAAGTTGTACTCAGTTAGTCCTCTACCATCTTTAAATGAATCAGTGCTGTCATTGACCTCTGCTGCTCATGTTAAGCTTGGGATCAGCTCTCAGCCCTCCCTGTTGTTCTACAGCTGTGCCTCAGTGTGGGGTCCAGCCACCAATGGCTTGCCTTCCTTTCTTTCTTTGAGCTCGCTAATGGACCATTAAGCTTTAATTTGACTGCTTGTCATGGTAGGAACCAGCGGTGACACAGTTAACACCCCTCCAGGGCTTCCTTAGATGTTGGTGTTTAGGACGCTGTCTGCATTCTACTGAACTCCTGAACGTTTTTGAGCATACATGCAATGCTCAGTGGTGGTCAGAATTGGGGAAAGCAATTCCAAGATCTGCTCACTGGCTGCAAGTAACTTGGAGGGCTCAACCTTCTACCCGTAACTCATATTCTCATTAAAAATTAAGCTTCAATAGATTTATCATAGCTTTAGTGGATAAATTGTTTGATACCTGAAATGTTGCAAAAAGCTCTTTTTGACTTGCATCCCATAAATTCCATTGTGGCGTATTAAATTAAAGGATTTTGCAGTAGAGGTGGAGTGACACCAGGCCTTCTCGACATGTCACATGTGATAACACACAGATTCAGTGGTCGTCTTCACCGAGTCAGAAGCGGAACTGTAGATGACCCACTACCATCTGAGTCACCCCATGACAGTCTGGCACAACACCAATGCAGTCTTTGGGAACTCGTCATTCGTCAGTCTAGGGGCATTCGTCAAAACTGTCTGTGTGCATGTAGTCCTGTGTCATGCAGGTGTCTGCCAATGGTGCTGGCACTAACAGGATGTTGGGTTAGTCAGATACAACATTAAGGCCCATCCTTACCAACCAAGTTTCATTCCTGTTGATCGATTCCTACTGGATGCAACTATTTGTGCAACTATTCTTTTGATGGTGAGTCTACATAGTTTTGAAAGAGTGTGCTGGTCTGTTTGCTTTGTGCCTGTTGGTTACTATGGCTGTTAAATGTGAGTCACTTTGTGGGATTTCAGTGAGGAAGCATTTCTATACAAAAGTCATCTGAAGGGTGATGGCAGAAGCAAAGGCAAAACTTTGTGAAGAGCCTGGTTAGGCACAGTTCATTACAGCTACCGCTTCTAGCTGGACCTCTCACCAACAGAGAGGTTTGTTGTAGTTACTACACACTACATGACTAATTGATGGGAAATGGGGGGAAACAGTTCTCCAGACATTACCCATTTATGATGTACACACAAGTGAGTGATTGGCTGAGTCGATGATGTGATAATCCAGGAAGCCTTCATAATTCTGTTCACATGGGGGGATTTTCACCTCACACTGGTAGAAATGTGGATAAGACGAACTTCTAGAAGCCATTTAATTCTCTTTAGAAAATACTTCAGATTTGCCTCAAACCTAGGTTTAAAACACTAAGGTTTAAAGTGTCCACATTTTCCCCATAACTGATGTTACAAACCCAACAGTGGCACAGACGACTTACCTGAAGCATGCTGATATAACTGAGTTGAATAGGGAGACTTTGACGAAGATCAGTATGAAAGGGGGTATGTCCAAGATTATATGTGGTCTTGTGAAGAAGAATGATGTCAAGCTGAGTTGGATTTGAAGACACAGACACAAAGTCTGGTGCAGTCGGGGTTGGTGTTAATCATTGCACAAATTGCTTCATAAGGCTGGAAGAGACGGGAACAAATGACCCAAGTCTTTGTTTGAGTGAGGAGCCATAGCCTGGGGCTGTCTTCTTCCCCTTCAGTTACACATTAGGGTGTGAAACACTGAAACAGACATGGCCTTTATGGGATTAAAAGAGTGTGTATTACAATACCCACTTGTTTGGTGTGTGTGTGTGTATAAAAGAGAAAGAGAGAGAGAGAAAGAGCAGCACTAAAATAAAGGTCAAATTTGTACTGAATCCTCACTGAGAGCAAGATATCAGAATGTTTTAGGAGCTAAAGCTAAATGACTTGGTTGGAAATACCAACAATCACTGTTTACCATTCCTAAACCTCCGAACATATTGCCGCTGTTCTAATAAAAAAATGCAACTCCATTTTTATGTTTAAGCATCATTTTAATGCAGCAGCTGCTGTTTACACTGTGTGGAAATTTCATGATGAATGCACCAACAGAAATGGCCCAGAATTGTTCGGAAAATGTCTGGCTCCATGAACTTACATTACAGGAGACCTAAGACCTAGTTTAACTGTAAAGTTGCCATTTTGGAGTTACTAGTTTTCCTTTGGACAGCGATGATATAATAGGTGATGTAGGGTTGGTATGATTTCTCAATGGAGAGAAATAATCCATTAGCATCATCCATCGATATATATGACTGATACCACAAAGGTTCTCAGGTTTTTGGCGGCTGTAAAAGTGCTCATGGCAAAATCTGTAACTCCAGTTTTTCTTGGAAAGACAATGGTAGTAACTGGAACTCTTCCTAAGGTATTAGTTTCATTGAGCTACATAACAAAACACAGAAACAGCAAAAAACACACTAAAGGTTCGTTGCATGTAGATATGGATGCAGATCTTATCGTCTCTCTGTACTGTCCACTCCGTCCATTGTTTTGCCTGTTGTCCAAAAGCTAATGGATACGGGTGAAATGGAGCAGTACCAAGTGAGTACCACAACACATTGGCTGCCATTGTTTTGTCATTTGTTTGTCTGCATGTTTTGATGTTTCTCTGGTGGCTGAGAAGTTTGCCATTGCATATCACATCCACTGAGATACCTGTGGCTCAGAGGTTTCATCACAGATGCAGGGTTCAGTATTACACCACAGCTTTGTGGCTGCCTGGGCTGGTTGCTTGGATGATGTCGCAATGTAGCTCTAGTGCTGCCTGGGCTAAGGTCGTCCAGTTGCATGCATGAGCAGTGCTGCATCGGTGCTACATGTTCTTTTGAGTCACCTGCTTAAGCAACGCTGCATTTCAGCTATGCAACTGGCTCTGTCATTTGGGCGAGGCTGTAGTGAAGCTTAAAGCCGTACTGATGGTGGTCAGCTACATGAAAACCTGTTCAGATTTCTGGCCTTCAGGGCTTCCCAGCTCAGCTGCCTGTGTGACGCGGTGTAGTCGCGGATTAGGATCTTCCCTGCATCTATTTGATATCACTTAACCCAGGCATGGGCATGGGCGTGGTAGTGGGGGGAAAAGTGAACCTGACTACCCAGGGCCAGAGTAGGGAGAGGGGCCCATTTTTTTTGCTCACGTTCCTCGTGTACTGGCATGGATAGGGGCCCACTGACATTGAGAGTGTACAGGGCCCAGAATTTGCTGCTACGCCCCTGTACCCAGGCACCATGTTTACTGTTGTCAGAAAATTGGGACTGCCCTTTAGTGGATGTACTGCTTAAGGAACATGCCATCGTAATAGATGGATAGGCGGTCACATTTACATAGTTTAAATGGACATATTAATTTTTGTACACAAATAAATGTGTAAATGACTCCTAACAGTATCCCTTTACATGACTCGCTGAGTCTGAGCTTCTTTGAGCAATCCCTCTTCTCCCACTGTGAAGTCAACTACAATCTGAGTTAATATCAGTCCAGGTCGTTATTGAGGAACAAACATAAGGCTCTACCTATCTTCTGGGATCTTCTGGGATCATGATAGCCTTTAACATAGTAGCCTGCTAGCCAGGCTAGTGTTCAGCAGTTCCACCTGTGGTGAACCTCCCTAAGGCAACCGTATTACACAGCAGGTTTGGTCTGTAGCATGGTTATTACATCTGTAGGCTGGATGTTATGCCCAGGAAGAAAATGCCATGAAGTTAAGATTAATAAGTTTTATTTGAGATGCTTGATATGGGTTTTAGTTTGGTAGTGCTCACTCATATTTGGTCCATATTAATTCATGTTAGTGTTAGACTGTTTATATGCTTTAGAAGCATATTTGTATACATCATTTTTGTGCGTGTTTTGCGAGGTAGTGCCAGTGTTTTACCCCTTTTGGATTTGTTTGTATTTTTGCACACATGTGTTTGAGAACTGCACAGTTAGGCCAGGAGAATTGCCCGTAGACTGGGATCATTGCCACTGCTGGTAGACCCGTGTGACCGAACACTTCCATACACCTACACATTTAGCTACTTCCTTCACACTATGGTCTTTGGCACGCCCAGATACAATAACTCCTTTTAGCCAATCCTTAACATCTACTTTGTCTTGTTTCCACACATGGAACGAGACATTCACTGCACTGTACCACCTCTTCTCAAGGTAGGAATCCCATCACACAACCCACTACCACTTTAAACATGCAAGGTGACTTTTTTGTTGTTTGATATTTTCATTTAAAGTGACTTGTTGAAATAAAACAGCACGGCATGAAATTTAGGCTTTGCTATATTGAAGTCACATCTTATTCGATGACTTTATTGGTTCATTGCAAAGGAGAAATCCAATTAGTGCCTGATTCGTGTAGACTTGGAGTTTCCCCAGTATCAGATTACCCAAGTGTGTGTAAATGTGTTGACTGAATTACTGACAAAATCTGATTTTCTGTTAACAGTTTATTAATTGCATATAAACACACTCTGTGACGAAGTTATATTCCCTTGAACATGGCTGGTCTGAAGCCAGTTATTGGCTTTGTACTTAACCTGTCAGCTGGAAGAAAACCAGGCTTGTGATTGCTTAAACTATTGTCCGGCATTTTTCTCTCATTCCACATTTCAATACCCTGAATTGTGGAAGATCTTGCTGACAAACCCAACATGTCACAATCTTCCTTCTTCTACTGTCATTTCTACCAGTTTAATATAGTTCATCCTTAAAGTTCACTTCAGCAAACTCCTTTATTAGCTTCTCGTTATCATATGTAATTCACTGGCTTTCCACGTCGGGGGAATGAGCAGGGTTCTATTCCTGATGTTCATTTCTTCAGTAGGCTGATATTGCAGTTTTGACAAATGTTTCTTCACACTGGCTGGCATATATATTGCTACATCAGATGCCCTCAGGGCTCCCTCCTCCGTGATTAGCAAACTGGCATAGGGATCAAGCAGGGTGAATAACAGGGAAGCCTTCTCAATAGTGAACAATGGAGGGAGGGAGGATAGCAGGAGGCAGAAAAAGATAGAGCTCCTTGTGTTCCTTTCACACTATAAGCGCTCTGTCGTAGTGCTGGTTTAAGATGTTGGAATGGCTTTGTGATGATCACTCTAAAAAGCCAGAACAACATTTGCCATGGCAGAATTGATATGGGCCAGCTTCTGTTCCATAGAGGGAGCATAGAACAGAGTTTGTAATTAGGGGATAAAATTACATAAGGCCATTGAAGTAGGTTTTCATTTGCCCAGACTGCTAAGACAAGCTGGGATTTTATACATTGTTTGATGCAAACCATACAGTGTCCGTATGCTTAATTGATTGCCCAATCAACTTCAAAAACTACTGAAAACTTTCCCGTTTATGCAGCAAAAATGAATGAAAAATGAATGAATTAACAAAAATTTGTCAGTGAACTGGGAACGGTAACCTTGCATCCTGCATCACTAGTGGCATAACAGTTTATTTGTTTGCATCCCTGGTCCTGGTCCTGGAGGGCCTACTGCCTGATGCTTTGTTTTAGAATAAAAGTAAAGTCATCAAACTATGAAATAACACTAATGGAATTATGTAGTCTCTTCAGGAACCTCCAGAATGGAACTTTACAGGAGGATAAAACTACTTTCTTAACCTGAACTGGAGATTGATAATCCCTAAACATCATAAATATTCACTAAATTGAAAGGATAGCTAGAGTTTTTAAATTGTGCAAAAAAGAGATAAAGGTTACACAACAAAATACACTCATCATCAAAAGAATACAAATAACTGCACCCAGAAGGAATCATCTGACAGGAATGAAACCTGGTGGGCCTGTTTGCCACGGTGAAACATGTGAATGATTCAAGTTTCACACTCAGCCGTGCATGTGATATAAGCAAGGATGGACTTTATCGTTGCGTCTGGCTAACCCAAAGGCCACGATTGAGGACATTCAGCAAGCAGTGATGCCCTCCCTAGGTCCTCCTTATTGTAGCTGACGCTCGCAATACAGCTATGTGTTACTATGGCAACGCCAGAAGTTAGGGTAAGTTTGTCATATTTAATTCTGCCTGTTTATGTTTACATAAATTAATAATCAAAACTGCGATGTAATTCATAGTCCTGCTGTCTGACCTTATTGAAATGTTAAAAGTTAAATTTGTTGTGGCAGGCTATTTCCTGTTTGAGTAATGTGAGCAGGAAATTGCGAGTGGAAACTAAACGAGAGAGGATCTTCTACCACTGGTCATATAGGCGCTGTTTTTATTTCTAACTGTTGAAATTGTGTACCTTTGTAGGCGAAACTCATTCTGAAAATGATGTATATGAAATGTGTTTTTTGTTGTTGCCAGTTTTCCTGGTGTTCTGTAACCTGGTGAAGAAAATACAGTGGTTGTGGACATCAGTAAGAAGTAAGAATCTAGATACACTTATAGTGCCAGCACCATTGGCAGACAGACTGTTTTGATAACTGCCACTAACATCATGTCAACGTCGCCAGATACTGCATTGGTCCGTGCTAGACTGTCATGGAGTTACTTAGAATGGCAGTGGCGCATCTTCAGTGATGTGTCTTGTTTTTGTTTTGTTGGAGACGACCAACAAATCCGTGTATGGAGGCACTGTGGTCAGCGTCAAGATTGGGTTGGTTGTCACGCATAACACGTCCAGAAGACCTGATGTCACTCCACCTCCACCCCTACCACTAAATCTGCAGGAACTGTGTGAGAATATTTAACCTGCATCCATCCGGATTATCACGGGTCACCGTTTGGAACCTCGACAATTTGCATGTCTGGCATGTTGTGTTTGGAAACACTGTGGCCTGACGCCATAAGAGATACTACTTCTGTATGTAACCAATCATGTGAATCATATCAATAACTTTTTGTTGTCCTCGAAAATGGCAGAGACATAGACAGTCAGAGTGTCACAGCTTTGGGATGTGAGTACATGATGAAGCCAGATGTGTCTGTCCTCCGGCAGTTGTTTATGTCATGATAACAGATAAAAGCCAACATTATGGGCCTGCGGGCAGGTGCGGGACAAAACGATGGGGTTACGGGTGGGAGATTTTCTAAGGGAGTGGGATGAAATCTTGTGGGAGCAGGAAACAATCAGTTCCGCTAAGACCTCTGCAATGGACCATCTTGGCCATCCATCTCAAGGAAGTGATCTAAATGGTCCAGAGGAACAGCCATGAGTCTCTGCCTACTGTACATGCAGCCAGAGCTTCTCCATCCTGAGCTTGGCCATGAAAGAGAATTCCAGAACGGAGATGTAAAGATAGTTGGCATTCTATGCACTTCACTTCCTTAGAAGTCAAGGTGGTGAGCTGCCGCACCCTACAGTGTAAGCCGAGGCTCCTAAGGCACTCTTAAGACACACTGCAGGATACTGTTGGCCCTGGCCGGCTGCCAACTCAAAGTGCCCAGGAGCCAAGGTGAGGAGAACGCCGCTGATTAATTGTCTTGGAGTGATTCCGCGTGACCCCTCTGATCCCCTGCTATTGAGAAAGACTCGCTCTGTTCTCATTCTGCCACAGACACAGCTGCCTACTTTTGTTGCTTTGCTCTTTTACACTTCTATTTCTCTCCATCTCCCTCTCTCACACACACTCTTTCTCTCACACATCCGCTCACATTGTCAAATTTGTCACATTCTCTCTCTCGCTAGCTCACTTTGGTGTTGTGTAAAATCCATTAACAGGGAATAATTTACCTAGCGAATGTTTATGTGAGGAGATGAGGCATTGTTTGGGGTGAGAAACTGATTTATCTGCAGTTTGCTCTCTCCACACGTTCGATAAGGAGCTGTTTTAATTGTAAATGTTTTGACACATGCATGTATGATAGGGATGATGTGGTTGTGGTCGATGTTTTTCAGCTGTGCTTTCTGTGCAAACAGTCCAAACGTGCAAATCAAAGGAGTACTGGGATTTGGTGTTGTTTAACCTTCTGCTCCTCATATTATCTGTGTATTTTGCCAGTGAGAAACAGAATGTGAAGAGCTTCATGACTGAAAGGCAAAATGATCTATAAAACAATTCTCAGCATTAACTCTAGTCTTATCTCCAGGCCCAGCGACTCAATGTGTTATTGTTGGCAACATCCCTGCAGCTCAGGCCACCTTCATAGGGTTTAGGCAAAGTCTTGTAAATCGGCAATATGAACTTCTATATGAAAAGGCCCTCTTCGCAGGCATTCGTCATTGGTAGGTCCTACAGAAAGTCCTTATATACTGTGACTGATGTCATATTCTGAAGTTTCCCAAGCAGTCGGGCCTTGAGTTGATTGCATGACCTAGCATAAAACACAAACACTTTTCTAACAGGAGAGCATTAAGTAAAAACAGTTGATGGAATATAGCAGTGATAGACAATTAAACAAAGGAAGAGTGCTAGCTGACTTCTTCAAAGTCTTCAGTCATCATAAGATAAATATGTGCACCGTATGACGGAGAACTTAAGGGCTCCAGTCTGTATACAAGATGAGATATGGTGGGGCATGGAGGAATATAGATTCCATATGGCATGCTGTGGCACATTCGCCCACAGAAGTTGTAGCTGGGTCTGTAGACCCATCTCACTTGTAGGTTGCTGAAGCTGGTGTCCCAGCTGGTCCTATACATGCTTGATTGGTGATAAATCTGTCGCATTTCAATCCGGTGAACAGGTTCCTGGGAGAACCTTGCGTGTGTGTGTGTACGAGCATTATCCTGCTGAAATATGCCAGCTGGAAGCCCTGACGTGAGAGGCAGCCCAGGTAGCTGGAGGATGTCCTACACATAGCGCTGGGCTGATAGGGTCCCTCCTATATTACTACTAGGGGTGACCGACTGTTGTATGTGCTGGCTCCCCAGATCATCACACCAGCAGTCGGGGCAGTGTGTCGTACAGACTGGCAGGATTAAAGCACTCACTACACTAAGGCACTCAGGCCTCCATACTCAACCTGACCATCCTTAGATTCGAAACAGAAATAGGATTTGGTTCTAAAGACTGTACGGTTCCAGTCAGTCACAGTCCAGGTTTCTCTTTTGCGAGATCACTGCAAGCGAAGGCAGTGGTGGCTAGCTGTCAGTAGCAGGACACATATTGGCTGCTGTGACACCAAAATGTCCATCTGCTAAATGCCTGGAAATGGTCTGGCAAGAACAGGGGTGTGTAACTAAAGTGTCACCTGAGTCTGGATGGTGAACACAGAATCTGTGGGAGCTGCTTGTGCTTGTCAGCAGATCAAAGAATCCTCTCTGCTGGTGCGCTGTCTTGGCTGTCCAGGGCCTGTTTGGCATGTGTGCATGCCCTCACATAGACAGACCACACCTGTAATCATTTACTTATCTGCCTGAGACATAACTGCATGCTGAGTTGCCCCCATTTCTATCTGGGTGTGTTATATTTTTTGTCAGTAAGTGTATACAGTACATTTGTTTTACAATATTTACTAGCATTTATAATATATGGCCAAAGGTATTTGGACACCTGACCACCACAACTGTATGAGCTTGTTAGACATCCCTTTCCAAAGCCATGACCATTTATGTGAAGTTGGCCACTCTTTTGTGGCTACAACAGCCTGAGGGAAATTTCACAAAATTTGGCACACTGGTGGAAATTTCGGGCCATTCAGTCCAAAGAGTATTTGTGAGGTCAGGCACATGTTTGACGAGAAGGCCTAGCTTGTAATCAATGGTCCAATTCATCGCAAAGATGTTCAGTGGGGTTGTGGTCATGGCTTTGTGCAGGCCACTGTAGTTCTTTCAGACCAAACCTAATCAAATCATGTCTTTATGGACCTTGCTTTGTGCACCAGAAAATAGTCATGCTGGAACATAAAAGAACATTACCCAAGCACAAAAAAGTCTAAAATGTGTTTGCATGCTGCAGCTTTAAGATTAACCTTCAGTGAAACTGAGGGGTCGAGCACTAAACCTGAAAAATAGCCCCTGACCATTATCCCTATTCCGTCAAACTATGACACTAAGTATTCTACAAGGTGGCATTCTCCAGATTCATCCATCAGACTGGCACATAATGAAGCATAATGTCTCATTTCCACTGCTTTAGTCCAGTGGTATATATCACTTTACCTGATGCATTTGAAGAAAATGATGCTTTGGTGAGGCCACGGCCAACTGCCCAGTCCAGGAGAGCACAATTGGATTGGCCCCACTCTCTGGGTCTGCAGAATGGCCATCTATTCCCCCTCCCCATCACTGACACCCAATATAGATGTCTGTTGGGTGACATAATAGAATTGGCAGTCAGTAGTGTTCTTCAAACATGTTGAGCTGTCCAATGATGCTTTAGGAGAGGCCGAATGAAAAGATCCTGTGGTGCTTCACCCGATTTGGTGTGCAGTCGCTCACTCACACTCACTGACTCGCAATCACGGTTCACTACTACAGAAACATATTAAACAGGTAATCTTGCTGGAGGTCCGGCTGTAGCCATGTTTACGTCTTCCCTGGAGAACTGTAGTAAGCCTAAAGGGCAGTTTTCTCTAATTCTTTGAACCCCTATATCAGTCACTCTTGTAAGCTCTCTTATGTAAGGTCTGTTATGCTTTCATCAGTCACCGCTTGAAACCGGAAAGCATAAGACCAAACAAGCAAAACATGTGCCATACTGAGAAACCCTATAATATCACCATTATTGTTATTAGCATAACTGTGGTCATGATGGACAGCAGAAAATGCTGTGTGAGCTGAAGCTTTGACATGCCAGAAATGTTGGTTGCAAAGTATGCAAAAGCATTTGTAGCTGTTTACAAGTAGATATGTGAAATCCTAACCCGAGTTTTCAGGGCACAAAAGAATGTAGTGCACGTTTGCAATAAAACACATGCAGTCTATTTGAATACCAACAGCAATGTGGGGCTTCAGCTTAGCTGCCGTTAATGTAATGTTAATGAAGACAGAGGACAAAGACATACCTGCAGTAATACAATTTCAGCTTTTGCGTTCTAAGAGAGAAATGATGTTCTTTGTACAAAGGCATCAAGGAGGCCACTGGTTGCCTTCTAGCACTACATTAATCACACACTCTCATACGCTCACACAAACATAAGGTAATACAGTACACTGAGATCTGGAGGGAGGGCAGCCCTGCACTCAGCTGCCTCCTGCCGAAGGGCCAGATGCAGCTGATCTGTAATTGCATTGGGGATGTAGGGGTCTGACTCTTATTATGCCCTCTATCTTGCTCTTTCCCTCTCTCCCTCTGTCTCTCTCTCTCTCCCTCTCCCCTGGTCTCCCCTTGTACATGGCAGAGAAGAGCTCCTTGTCCCTGTTTCTGAGAGCTCCTTTTATGTGATGCATGCCTTGCCAATCATTCACCATTAACTGTTCCATTCCTGCTGTAATTCACTTTCTCAAATTTCCCTTTTTACTGCCCTACACTTCTTTTTGTATGTCTACAATTAATAGGACGATACAGGATCCCTTTTCCCTATATATGCACTGCTGAAACTGTATTTAATAACAATCCCAGATGGTTTTGTCTTATTAAAACAGATCCGGGTACATGATTCACGGAGTGCTGTACACAGTAAAATGTTTGAAACACTCAGTTACTACACTGTACCCATAATATGAACATGCTAGGTAGGGTCGCTTGAGGGGTGGAATAAATTGCTGGTCACTGGTGCTGTTTTTTTGGTAGAAGTTTGAGAAAACAGATTTTGACTGAAGGATTGAAGGAAATTAAGGATTGTTCTTATTGTTTATCACAGAAGAAAGCAAAAGAGAATCCTCACCATCGAAGAGGTGTGCAAAAAAAGGTGGCATTTAGTAGGTAGCAATACACAAGTTTACCACTAGAGGTTACACAATGATCCTTTAAATACATTTTAGATGGTTTACTTATTGTATCACACGGTTATGTGATGGTTCATCATTTGAAACTTTAAAGGACAGAATTTGTCTTAATAGAAGTGTACTAAATGGATAAGAATAAAGAAAACATGAGAAAAAAAATATATACAATGGAAGCACAACAAGTTTGGTGAATCTTCTCAAGTATGTGTGAAGCGTGATTCTTTCTCAAGGACCACCATGTGGCCGTCTGCACTGGCCTTCACTGATCTCATGTTTTGATTAACATAAAACAGATTTGTATCTGAAAGCTTCCATTCAGATATAGTGTCTAAAGCCTGTAGAGTGCTGGACGGGCTTCCCTGCTGCACTGTAATTTGGTGGTTACATTGATTCAAGTCAAAGGATACAGCTCAGATGAAAAGGAAAGGCTAACTGTAATCTACTAATCTTATATACCTGGAGCTCTACTGACTATAAACCTCTTACCAGCGTTAATGGGCAACAGAGTGAGGACTAAATATAGTCTTACTCAGACATCACTTGAAAGTTTTAATGTGTTGCGCTGTGATAATAATAAGGTCTTGCAAGTATTAAAAACCAAAGTACTGAACTGTGTTTGTGCCAGTCGTTTCCAATTAACAGATGACAACCCTCCACAACCCTGTTCTCTTGAGAATGGTCTTCCTTATAAACCAACTTATTTACTGATAATACTAGCGTGGGCAATATTGTATTAGCAAGCACCATCATTATTATAGAAGGACAAGGCCTTAAATATTCTATTGTAATTTGACCATACCCTGAGGGGAAGCTAGTTGGGTGTAGTTTGCCGGTTAGGGCACTGAAAGCCCTTTACATCCGTGCATTTATATTCCAAAGCTTTGCCTTTCTGCAGAGCTGAACCATCGCCCCATAGGGCCACATACAGCGTGTCTTTTGTTAGCATGTCTCATCCTTGACCTTATCCATCCCCAGACACACCAAATATAAGCATTACTGTTAGATTTCTTCTTTTTCTCTAACAGTAGATTGCCTCGGGGGATTTCTGCCTGTAAATTGACGATAAATTTGAACTGTGAGGTGACCCATCCAATTAGGGCCTTCCTACGCAAATTCATAAGGAGTACAGCTGCTTCCAGGGTCTGCAGGTCTTTCCTGAGGAAATAGTGTTATTCTGAGCAGAATAAGACGAGTCATGGAGTCAGTCGGCCTTTTTTTAGTAATGCCAAAATGCCATGAGCGTCTTGGGCTCTTGGATTTCTTTAAGGGCCCAAATTGGTTCAAGCAGTTCTGCTTTTCTCAATGAGCTATTTATAAAAAATGGCTTCTACATGACTCCATCCTCCCCCAAATAGACACAAAAAAGAGTTTTGTGGAGCTGTTTCATAAGGAATCCTGTTAATGGTTATCACGATTTAAGATTTAATGCCATGTACAGACTCATAGAAGACATGCCTGAATAATGAAAAAGCAGCTCACCATAAATGAGGCCTGCGCCCCACATTGCAACAACAGGCGACTAGAGACCGCATGCAATCTCTGACAAATCTACATAATTTAACCAGACAACTGTTATCAGCATCACTGACACATGAAGAAGAACAGCACATTAAATTAGGATGTTTGACCATGAAACCCACTGCGTTTTGATCATATTTCAGCTTCATGTAGGCAGCAAGCTTTATGGGGTCCTGAACCGTATCAATTGAATAAATTCATGCACTAAATATAATATGGCTTTAAGTGATACGATGATGAAACTTACAGAGGACATTCATCATTAAAGCCACCCGTAATATTCCTACGATCCTCACACTCAGTACATGTTCAATAATTCAGCCATTTCCAGCATGAGTGATATGAACATAATTCTTTGATATGTGGATGATTAAATCATACGTTAATAGACTTGGGGATGGAATCATAAGTGATAGATGGTGATAGTAATATTATCATTTTGCCCAGAGAATATGATCCATGTTGTAAGTCATGCTGTTCTTGAACATGTGACAAACATCTTGTGACTGGAAGATGCTCTCTGTGGGGTTTGTCTTTTAACAAGGAGGAGATCTCACCATGCCTTTGTATTTCTCAGCTCTGTGCTGCCTGTGAAAGTGAGTTTTTAGCGCCCGCTTTATGAAGGTGAAAATGTACAACATATGCTTCCAAATCGCTTTAGCTTACTTGTCAGACAAACCGCAAGGCAAGTTGGAGGTAGTTAGTTGCGTGTTTTGTCTTTGCTTTGCTCAACTTTGTTTCCCGTAATTCGATTTAGTGCTAGCTTTACAAACTCCTACATTATTTACCAAGAAGCATCTCCTGTTGCAGCTGGAATTATACAGCATAGGCTGCTTCCTGAGATGAAGGGCAAATAGAATCACCGCCATGACCAGCTCAATCAGTTTATTCAGTGGCTGGAGAAAGCCCTCGTTTTAGGCTGGGTACATTTCTGATCTGCTGTTGAGTACATGGATTCCTAAGCTATCAGCTAATGCCAGCATTATTTCAAACTGCTTTTCAAGTCGTGTTAAAGAAATAATACCATGCGAGTCTTTCTAGAGTTGCAGTGCGCTCCCATCATGACCATTGTTTGGTGTAAGGTTATAAGGATAGCTTGCCTTGGAGTCTTGGACTATTCGTCAACTTCAATAGTGTGTGGGTAGGTTTGACGTTGTGAGATATGCAAATGTTTCGAACTCAGCTGTGTATGTGATGTAAGCAGGGACTGGCCTTTATCGCTGTACCTGACTGGCCGAACCGCCACGATTGCAGACCTTTTGCCCTCAATGAGTCATCCTGTTAGTTCCAGCACCATTAGCAGATGGCTGCACAACACAGGACTACATGTACGCAGATGTTACGACGCCTGCCCTTAACACCACGTCGGCATCACCAAAGACTGGAATGGTATCATGCCAGACCCTCATGGAAAGACCCAAAATAACAGCGCGTCATCTTCAGTGATTAGTCCGGCTTTTGTCTTGGTGGAGACAACCAGCGAACCTGTGTGTGGAGGCACCGTGGTCAGTGCCAAGATACACAATTTGTTGTCACATATCCAGAAGACTCCACCTCCACTCCCACCGCAAAATCTACAGGAACTGTTTGAGAATATACAGCTCCATGGTAACAGTCTGCCACGTTGCATTAGCCAACATGGTGGCCTGATGCCATACTGAGAGACACTACTTCTGTATGTGTAGCTCAATAAATATTGCCCATATCAAATTCATCATCATTTATTGTTCCTGGTGATCTTTATCTTCCTTCCCAATAGCATTATAATCCCACACTTTCTTCAGGGTGTAATAATTTTTTTGATGGTTAGTGTAATATTAGCTGAATTTAAGATGTGGATACCATGGAACCATATGGCTTTGAACCTTTATTTCTATTATTGAACACAGCAGCAGGGAAGACCTGCTCAGTGCTGCTGAATGACCAGGATGGCAGGCACGTCACCTATAGCCTCCTGTTTCCATGTGACTGTAGGCCCTAACACTGGCACAGGACCATATGGCTACCCCACTACTTTCCATTATTGAAACCCAGCAGGGAACAAGACATAATCAGTGCTGCAATGACCAGATGGCAGCACGTAATGTGTGTGCACATACTTCGCTAACATTGACAACATATGTAGAAACTGTGTTCCACGTTCTCCCAGGGGGCGCCACAGCCGAACTAGCCAGTGAGTGACCATCTGTGCCTGTCTGACATGGTGGGTTATATGGTGAACACCACAGAGTTGCCTCTTTAAAGGTACATAATGGAAGACTGGGATTTAGAGACCTTGCTGGTGGGTCGTTTAACTGCCTGGCAGATTTCCAACCAGATAATGCTGGTAATTTCAAACTTATTGATAGAGAATTAAAAGAGAACTCATTCAGTGAAGGATATGTCTTCAGAGGATGTAAGTAAGCTCACTCACTCTCACCCACTCATCCTTATAAACTTATCCTTTTGGGTCGCAGGGGGTGCTGGAGCTTATCCCAGTGTTTAATGGGCCAAAGGCAGGAAACACCCTGGACAGGATGCCAGATGATCGCAGGGCAGACATGTAAGTCTAAGTATTCTACAGTTCTTTTTATTGTGCATTTGAGGTGTAAACATAAAGCCGTAGCTTCTTGCCTGTGTGTGATGTTATGAGGCTACTCTTACTGTAAGCTGATCATGGGCTTTGATATAATTATTAATTTAACGAATTATCTACCAGATGTTTAAGTGTCTTAAAAGACACATTATCTGATATTTATATCGTCCAGCTTGATTACCATAGATACAGTCCGTGCAAATTGCGATATCTCAGCTCGAGCCAGTTATTCTCCACAGGAAATTGTGCCATGAAAAATCATGCCATTTAAACTGACTATCACTCCTGCACTTACCTCATCTTCCCATCCTCAAAGTCATGCATGTGCTGAACTCTGCAGCAGGCTGCTGTGATGACCTTGGGGGTGACAGGAGGCAGGCTTTGCCATGTGGCAGGGGATGGAGGAGTAGTAGTTTAGATGGAAAGCATTCAGACAACCGTCACCTCGTCAGCTCGTCATAAGCACTTCTCATGATCTGCTTTGACACCAGAGTCGGAACGATGTGCACAGTTGCAGCTGAAAGGTTGTTGTTATTGTTGCCCTATGCTTACATACCAAGGGCGTTATTTGTGTTTACCTTGTGGAAGAACCAGTCGCATGACGGAGGAGAAGACCTTATAACACTATCCAGGTTTTGTTAGAGTGGGCATTTGAAGTGCTATTATTTTTGTGAAATGCTGATTTCGTACCAATCTGGCATCATCTCCTGGCTTCTCAAACAAAGCCTCTTTTATCCATGACCGAACGACATTAAGCAAGCATATGTTCTTATCAGAGATGCACTTCTGAGAGAGGTTGGTGCCAAGAGACAGACCAGCTACATCTAGGGTCCACCATCATCCTTCATTCTCCCGAACGCGACTAACGAGATAATGAGCTGTCCGTATCCTTTTCAGAGACCTAAATGTGACGACTCAGATAACACGCTGTATAGATTCTCTTGTCTCTGCCTGACGAAAGGCCGTCCTCCCTTTTCCCGCCTACCCAACACGTTCGTGTCTCACTCTCGCTTTCTCTTTACTTTTATCTTTTCTTTGCCCGGAGTCTCGCAGCCCCCAATTTCTCCTCTAAAGTCTCTCCATTTGCTAGGCTCTTTTCCCTTGCCGTTCGCCTCCTTTCACTCCTCTCTTACGCTTCCTCTTATCTTGTTACTTTTACCTCCTCCCATCCCCCTTTCTTTTTTGTCTTAAGTCCTTCTCCCTTATTCCCCCCCTACCCATTTTCCCAGCTTACATTCCCTCTCCTCCTCTTCACCTGTCTATTTTAATCTATTCTTAAGCACTTCTTTTCCTTGCTTGCATTATACTTTTCCCCACTCTCTGTGTTCATTCCATTGGGGAGGGTGCTCTCTTGTGGGGGTGGTGATAGGAGGGGGTTCTCGGCGTTGTCTGCAGAATGTTGAGCACCGTGGAATGAGGTCAGGCAACATTAGAAAAACTGCTGACTGCCATTCAGCACAATGTTGTGGGAACGTCGCAACGTCCTGCAGTTGGATTAGGGGCATGTTAGTAGGTGCCCTTGCCTCAAACTGACTGTGAGGAGAATTCGGGCTTGCAGAAAGTAAATTAGAGGTCAAACTGCAACAGTGAGGCAGTGATAAAGGTGTCGGTAGGTGAGGTCAGTGTTTGTCTGGGTAAAGGTAATACTGTAATATGTAGCCATTAGACAGGAATGTGTGCAATTAGCAGAGAGCTTTTGAATGGAGCGTGGTTACTGATATTGAGTGTTCTGCACGGACGGATCTAGTGATTACATGCACACAGATTTTTCTTCTGCACTTTGAATAGCTGATAATAATGAACTGAAAATCAAGGAAAATGATCTGAACTTTTCCATATCCACAATCCCAACACAGCAAACATGATCAGTGCACTCTGGTTCTGTCCTGGAATACTGTATGTCAGATTACCTACTTGTTCAGTCAGGAAAAGATGACTTTGTGGTCCTTTGTTCAACTGCTCACAGGCACTTTCCTTCAGAAGTTAGAGGAGCGCCTCCTACTGCTCACTGGAAAACATGCTTTACCCAGCATAATTTAATCTAAGAAACATCTCCCTGTGGTCACCGAGCTACGAGATTGGAATGGGTAATGAAGGGCTTACTGCAGCTGTGTACGTTTCAGTCCCACTTAACACTCTTTTCAAAGTAGGTCACTGTAGTTAGTGAAAGTGTGAGTGCAACATGCTACAAGGGTGTGGGCAACATGTCATCGTTCCAAGATCAAAGAGGATGAAGAAAATGCCATTATTCATTTAATTAGCGGGACCCATGAAGGAGTCTCATTTAGGGCTACATCAGTTGTCAGCCTATGATACATCGGCTGCATGGCATGCAAGCGCTGAGAGTTTTATTACCTTAACTCTTTTTCAGGTGCAGAACATCTACATGATGAGCAGAGTGCTGAATTGTTTATGGATATGACAAAAGAGAGGGAAAAGTGTGTGATTTGGTTTATAAAATAATAGCAATGAACAAGCACAACACGGAATGTAAAATTTACCAACCAAAGTTTTTTAAACAAGAGTCAAATCAAGGTGTGTCAGTGTATCTTAATCAGTACTGGACCCCATGGATACCTCTCTTATTTCTAAATTGTCTAGAGTAGTACTCAAGCCATTCCACTTCAGTAATAAACTAATCAGATTTATTCTTTGGTCAACCTTTTCAATATAAACAAACAAAAAAGAAATTGTACTGCACTGCCTGCACCAACACATAATGGTATGCTGTGGCTCTGATTTTACACTCAAGATGCTAGAGTGTCTTGATGCTAGAGTGTAGATAGATAGATAGATAGATAGATAGATAGATAGATAGATAGATAGATAGATAGATAGATAGATAGATAGATAGATAGATAGATAGATAGATACTTTATTGATCCCAGAGGGAAATTCAAGAATGTAATGAGAACTCATGATGCTGTGCAAGTGTATGCTTTGCAGTTGGCTTCTAATGTTTTATATTGCCAATCTCAGAAACCTACCGTTTTTTTCTACCCTAGCTCTTAAAGCTGCCATAGGAGGCATTTAAACATATTAAGTTGTTCTTTCATGTCCACCTAGAAGGTCATCACTTTGTGTACCCTCTAAATAGCAGGCATGGTTGGTGACGAGGCTGAAACAGGCTTCCTGAAATGTTCTGTTCCACTCTACAGCTTATACAGACTATGCTAGCTATGCTAACATTAAGTCCTTGGGCCTTGAAAGTAGCTAACATGCTTGCTTTTGATTGTGGCAACACAAAGTAAATTAAAGATTACGGAATAGAATTTTTGGTCATGTCCCATATCCTTAACTGCTTTTTACACCAGACCTTCTGATGCTGAAACCATTATTCAAAGGAATCGTTTGTGTTATTTTGTCTTTCCTGTGTGAATTTCCAGTACTATAACTTTTCTTCAATACTAAATTCTCAGAGAACATGTTCAAAAAGGCAAGCAATGCCAATGAGGGCAGTTTTTCTTTTTTACTTTACAGATGTAGATAGCGAATGATGTGAAATGCCTGGGCTGAAATTACCACATGAAAGGAAGGCTCATACAGTTTGAATAACTTTTTTTATTAAAGAGAATTTCATGTAGCAGCACATACATTTGTGATTCATTAATGCACAATGCTCTATTAAAAGGCTGACTGCTGTGTTAACAAAGCCATGCAGAGTTTGTTCACATGTAATGTCAAAGATTATCCAGGAGAGATACACGTCTGCTCTCAAATCACAGATGTTTGGGTAACACTTTGCAATAAGGTAGATCTATTAATGGTATATCTATTATTAATGGTCTGAAATGCACAGCCGAGTCATATTATTACCACTTCCTACTTTCAACGGCAGCAGCACATAGCTCATGAAGGAAGTCAGGTTTTGTGGCGTTCTCTAGATCCACTCGTCCTTGTGGAAGGCACTCTTGTCTTCTCGGAGATAAATGGGATTGGGGAAGAGAATTTGACGTGGCATGTGGCTAGAAATGTCCAACATTGGTTGGAGGAGCATGACCCAGACTTGAACCCAACTGAGCATCTGTGGGACCACCTCGATCACCATCTTCACTCTATGGATCCTCCCCTACATCCTCCAGCAGCTGTGGGATGCACTGCAGTCAGCATGGCTCCAGATACCTGTGAAACCCTACCAAGATCTCATTGAGTCACTCCCTTCTAGCTGCTTTCTGTGCTGCACACGGAGGTACCTCTATATTAGCGGGTGGTCAAAATAATGTGACTTGACTGTGTAGTTAAATAATGTTGCAATTAATCCTTAACTAATGGTAAAAATAGGAAACCTCATTGTATTAAGTATTTTATAATCTTATAATCTGTGTTAAATGCTTAAATAATGTAGGTAATATACAGGGGTTGGACAATGAAACTGAAACACCTGGTTTTAGACCACAATCATTTATTAGTATGGTGTAGGGCCTCCTTTTGCGGCCAATACAGCGTCAGTTGGGCAGCCGTGGTTTTATGTTTTTTGGATACAATCCGGGTTAGCACCCGAACATCCCTTTCAGACAGCTTCCTCTTGCGTCCACAGTTAATCCTGTTGGATGTGGTTCGTCCTTCTTGGTGGTATGCTGACATTACCCTGGATACCGTGGCTCTTGATACATCACAAAGACTTGCTGTCTTGGTCACAGATGCGCCAGCAAGACGTGCACCAACAATCTGTCCTCTTTTGAACTCTGGTATGTCACCCATAATGTTGTGTGCATTGCAATATTTTGAGCAGAACTGTGCTCTTACCTGCTAACTGAACCTTCACACTCTGCTCTTACTGGTGCAATGTGCAATTAATGAAGATTGGCCACCAGGCTGGTCCAATTTAGCCATGAGACCTCCCACACTAAAATGACAGGTGTTTCAGTTTCATTGTCCAGCCCCTGTAGGTACATATTTAAGTATAATGTACATATTTAAGACCTTACTTAAGGTTTTATTTGGAATTATCATAGACTTCAGTAAATTGTTTGTTATTGCTTACTTACTGTCACAAATGAGTCACATAATTACGCATTTAATGATTAACTGAGACATCACCTAGTGTCTATCACTAAGCATTTAGTAAGGATTATAAACGTCTAAATACAATCTAAAATAATGTTGGTCCTTATTGCCATTATAAGTTATTGATTCATTGCTACATTACTTAATACATTAATGGGCAATACTAAATAGTTAAGTACGGCTAATAGATGTACCCTTATTGTAAGTGTTTGGTGTCTGTTTGATGTCTGTTAGAGCAGAAATGGTCCCAATAGCAGGCTCAGTATTGTGGTGCCACAACATGTTTAGACTACTTTAACAATTGGCACAATTATGTTTTTACATGAACTGTTTAACCAATATTAATCAAGGGGCTGGACAGTGTGACAGTATTTACCATTACTGTGCTAAAAGTGTGTCATAATAGAAAAGTGCTTTTTGAAACTTTGTAATATTGTTATAAAAAGAGCAAAATTAATTTTGCTTGGATTTTGTTGAATATCATATCAAATTCATCACAATATAATATTATGACATATCATATAATATTTTTGCCGTATCGCTCAGCTCAATTTAAATTTGTTTAAAAAAAAAACTTTTAGCTTGATGTCAAACTCTGTAGACTCTTTGTGTGCGGAAAGCTTACAGTGGTATCAGGTGAGCTTGTTTTTGATTCATTGATTGGATCATGAACTCAGAAGTGTACAAAGGCATTTTGGCAACTTGCAGAACTTGGTGAAAACAAGCCTCGAACAATGACTATCTAAAAAACTGTGAGGATGGACAGACAGACTGTGACGCACGCTGAGCTAAAAGCAAAGCTAGGTTTATTGAACAGGCTCGTAGCACAACACAGCAGCAACAAGGCACAAGCAGACATAACCAAGAGGGCAAGGACAGAGTCAGAGTAACGAGACAGGCAGAAGTCAGAACCAGGCAAACCAACCAGACCAGCAACATTATCCAAAGGGGAAAGACAAAGAGTAAACCAGAAAGTCAAAAGGGAGTCAAACCAGGTAAGCAAAACGAGAATAACAACAGGGAGAAGCACTCAGTACGCACGGCGAGTCAATACTTCACAATGGATCAGTGGGAGAGAGGAGTATTTGTACCCGAGGCTAATCAGCTACAGGTGACATCAATATTCTGGGGACCTAGACCTGAGAGATGGAGCGGGACTGGGAGATGGTGGACATGTGACTGTGATGTCTTCAAGTGGTGGATTATGGGAGACGGAGTCCAGGAGATTGGGGATGGGAGGAGAGCCAGCAGGCGTGACAAAACATAAGGCACTTTGGAAAGGTCCTGGAATTGTCAGTTTACAACACAGTGAAATAAAAACGTTCTTGATAGAATAGAATAGAATAGAATACTTTTAATGTCAACATACTTACAGCTAAACTTAGTGCAGCACTCTCCAAGAAGAAAGAATAAACAATAAAAGAGCAGTAATGTACAGTATAGATAGTTAAGTTTTTTTAAAAAAGATAGTGCACTCAATGGGAGAAAGCTACAGCTCCAGTTACAGTATAAATATAATAAAAAAGTTGTCAACATTTGTATATTGCACAATGTCTAAATACATTTGGAGGGCCATATAACGTAGGTTTCAACTCACTGCTTTTGAAGTACCGTAGAATGCACTCCTATTAATAACCTTATGATTTGGTGCTACCGTTACATTCTGCTGCTTGGACAAACTCTACAATTCAAGGTGGAAATGCATTTACTGAGAATCTGGCAGATAGGAAAGCAACTTTACCTCCATCTAAAGATGAGCATCAGCCACACCCACTGACAGTTTGGTTCCTTGGAAAGTAATAAACAAATATGCAGACGTTTCCTTCACAGCCTGGATCGATAGATTGTCTGCATGTTCCCCTATTTTGGTGGCTGTTGCTCTGTTGTTGTATGTAAATTTTGGGAGGCAAATGCAGCAAAGCATTATGTATGTGCATGTGTATGCAGCACTCAGTTAACCAGTTGAGATGTCGGTATACGAATGCTGAGATCACTGTTTTTACTTGTCTGGTTTCATTACAGGAATATGGAGAAAGCATAGACATTAACAGTGCAATGAAAAGCTGTTTTGTGTTTTAACAGGGCTGTGAAATGTGAAGGTTTCGTTTGTATTTCTGAGTGAGCATGTATATCACTGCACCACTGTTACTGACTACTCTATCTGATGTAAACTACGTCTCGAAATAGTGGACATTTTTCTGTCCTACATGTTGGTGCATGAGAAATACCTTGTGTAAGATAACGAGTACTCATCAGCATCCAGTGTTGTAGCAGCTATCTGTAGTTTCAGCTCACAGCCTCCATTAAACTGTCGATTTTGCTCAGAATGATATATTTTTAGACTCTTAACTACACCACTGCCTGCAGCTCCAGACCTGCATCATTTCTGTGGCTGCTTGTATGATCTATTTATTTATTTATATATTTATTTTACATATTCTGTTCATTCCATATCCTTGCATATACTTGAATATCACATTTAGTAGGAATGCATGCCCCCCAGTTCCTGTTGTCATATTCCAGGGTTAAAAAATACAACTGACTAATTACACACCTTGTCAAAAGAATAGTGGTACACATGGTTGTGCCCAGAAGGATTCAACTGAGGAATGAAATTTGGTGTGTGGGTCTGACATTGAGACATGCGAACGATTCATGTTTCACTCTTGGCCTTGCATGTGATGGAAAGCAAGGATGGGCCTTATCGCTGCACCAGACTGACCCAACGACATTCAAGGAGCCGTGATGGCCTTCACGAGCCTTTCTGTTAGTGCCAACGCCATTGGCAGATGGCACTTGGACCATACAACAATTGCACCGAACATCACATCACTGCAATGGTGTCCTTCCAGACTGTCAAGAAGTGACTCAGAATGCCAGCGGATCATCTTCAGTCATGAGTCGTGCTTTGGATTTGGTGACAAAGACGAATCCGTGTGGAGGCACTGTGGTCAGCACCAAGATGAACGGTTTGTTGTCACATGCCTGGTGTCACTCCACCCCCACCCTTACCGTACAGTCTGCAGGAACTGTGTAAGGATATTTAAGCCGGATGGGATGGATTATCACAGGACACCATTAGGAACCGCTACAACTTCATGGTGGCCCAACACCATACCAAAAGACACTTCTTCTGTATGCGTAGCTCAGTAAATATTACCCATGTCATTCTAAATTTATCATCAGTTATTGTTCCTGGTAACCTTTATCTTCACTCCCAGTAGCACTGCAATCCCACACTTCCTCCTGGGTACAACTATTCTTTTGATGATGAGTGTATATGGTAAAGATAAACGAAATAACTGCATTGTGTGGAAAGCCTGGGAGGTTGCAGAAGGCTGGGGAGGTGACTTGCATGTCTTCAAAAGCCTTAGTGGGCAGATGCTCTTTTCTCTTTACTTTTGCCAGTGTGGCATCAGTTCTCCAAGTCCTGGCGAAATCTTCCGACATCTGCTGGGATCTGTAATCCTCTGTCCCAGCCTTCACAATTGCCAGGCTGGGCTTGCCAGTGCTGTGGAAATATGTCCTTGTGCCCATGCCCATGAGTGTGGAGGGACTTAGCATGAAAATGGGACTTTCTGTGGAAACTCCATGGAAAAAAGTGCAAATAAGCTGCGAGGACCAGAGAGCACACGCGCATGATTATCACATGTAGCCTAACAATTTAATATGAAGTTGACTTTCTTTTTTCTTTTATGCTTTTTAATGAATTCAAGTTTCATTCTAAATAGTCAAGTAAACACCAGCCAGCAGATTTTATTTATTTTATTTTTTATTTTTTTGCTATTTAATACTTTCCTTTCTTACCAGGTTCTTAATAATGTATGTGTTTTCTCTTTTTTAAATCTATTTTTTAAGGCAATGGGGGGAAAAAATCCTCAAAGAAGTTATAGGCCAAATCCCAAGGCATGTATCCAGAAAGAAAGCCAACATTCTAAAAAGAATAGCTGAAAGTTCAAGACCATTTTTTGAGTCTTCCCCAGGGTAGCCAGTGGACTACAAAAAAATCTAATCCTTATATAGAAAACTAGGGCTCTTCAGCAAAATGGAAGAACAATTACATCTAAAAAGCTTTGAATAATTCATAAATCATTGTTTGAGAAGCTGTCATTTGAAACAACAAGGCTGCTCTAGATACAGTGTCCTGGAGGAAAACTATTAACTGGCAATCCTATTTGTGAATGTGAACACAAAGCTCCTCTTGCTGGAGGACACGGTTAATAACACTTCTCATTAACCACACAAGCCTTGATTCAAATAATATCCTGCCAGCGTCTATAAAGGAGATTAAAGTGAAGCACTTGGAAATCGCTTATGAAAACAGGATCTGCTGTTTCTTTAGAACATGGCCCTGGATTGCACCGCATACACCTATATTTGTTATTTGCATGAGTGTTGCTTGTTTAACTGTGCGGTTACTGTTAGGGCATGTTTCTTGAGTGAGGCTGCACTGTTATACTGTATGCATGTTTGGTGCATCAGTGCCACCTAGAGGAGTAACGGGGCAAAAAACACTTTTCACTACCAAAAGCCTCATTTACGCCAGGGGTTCACAACCTTTTATGCCCCAAGGCCCACCTGATAATTACTTCAAAGCATAGCGACCCACCAGAATCCTAAAATCAACTTTGATTAATACAGTTTCTCCAATAAATTCGGTGAAAGACAGGTAGGTGTTTAATTAGTCTGCTACCGTGGTGTTTTGTTTGTACGTGAATATACATAGAATTATATTAATATACTTAATATAACACTAATATGGTTAAATGTGACCGTTCACTGCAAACTACTGTCTCCACCTGAGTACAGGCTCATAGACCACAAAAAGGCTGATTCACTGGTGGTTCACGGCCCACAGGTTGAGAAACCGTGATTTACATTATATGATTAAATGGAAGACAAGAATGAGCTGTGTAATACTGATATGGGGTAACTCACCGAATTTAATATTTATTTGTCAAATATGCTGCCGCATAAACGACTATTTTGTACATACTCAGGCTGCGCTACTTCTACACTGACGTACCAAAGTCATAAAATAACAGTGTGTAAATGAGTCAGGACGTGGTACCTCAGAGGACAGCTTGGGAATGACCACACCCCAGGATTTGAATGAGGCTTGATTGTGCGTGTCAGAAAGATGGGACGTTCCAATGTCGAAGTTGTATGGGCATTGGACAGTCCTTGATTCACAGTGTCACATGTACTGGCAATACAAATAAAAAAGCATTACCATCCACAATGGAAGGCACAATGGCTATCTACAGGCTCTTAATGACGGTGCCCGGCAACGCCTATCTAGAATTGTCTGTGCAAACAAACAAACAACTTATCACATCCACATTCGATACAGTACTCCCCACACGCATATCCCACAGGTCAGTGCACTGTTCTGTAGCTTCCATGGGATAGTGGAACAAAAGAGACGCCAGAGTGAACCCGGACACTTGTAAGGTTGGTAACTGGACCCTAGAGGACGGGCAGCATGTGGTTTGGTCTGATGAATCACTGTACAAGTTGTTTTGGGCTGATAGTAGGGTTTGTGTGTGGTGCAGACCCCATGAAGCCATAAACCCCAGTTGTGAACGAAATTCTTTGCAGGTTGGTGTGAGGTGAGCTTTCTTGGCATACCCATTTGAGGTCTACTAGTCTCCCTAAATGTGTCACTAACACTATATTTCACTGCTGGGTAACCATTTACATCTCTTCATGGACTTTATGTACCCCACATTGATGGGATAATGCACCGTGCCATCTGGCCCAAGTTGTCCAAAATTGGTTTGAGGAGCATTCGGGAGAGTTCTGCCGAGTGGTGTGGAATGCACATTCGCCCAACATAAGCCCCGTTGAGGCATTCCACTATAATGCTTCATCCAGTCTCTGATAATTCCCATTGCCTTGCTGTGAGCACGCTGGCCAGCGTTTAACCTCACTCACAAGACAACACGTTACAGCTTATACAAGTGTGGGCATTCCCAAGCCGTCCTCTAAGGTAATGCCGCTTCATAATCAGTTTACATACCGCTGTCCCGTTACCCTTGGTATTTCATCATTTTAAATGATAAATTGAGAAGCTGTTTTTAAACGTGAACCATCAAAATTATGCACTGTGACTTTTCAAATGTGACTTAAACCACACCGGGAGACACACAACAAAGAGTGGCCCTACATGCACTTCATGATCCAATGACTGCAGTAAATCACATTTTGTCAGTAATCTGTCCGCAGTGTTTAAAGCCTGTCAGGCAATAATTACATTTCTGTTTTGCAACTGCCAATAAGCTCACATGTTTACATGTGTAACTTTTTGTGAACGTATGGACGTACATCATCTAGAAGATTAAGAATATTACACCCTTTATTTTATGAAGCATGTAATTGGTTTTCGCATCACTCCAACGTGCTTAGTTATTTTGTAGACCTTGTAGTTGTTGTGTTAAACGCTCCGTGCTTATTTGTAGTGTTGTGGTCTGATAAATAAAAGTAATCAGAGCAGGGGTCTACATGCACACTTACTAAGACAAAATCCACTTCTTTATCAGATTTCATAATCTTACTGTTTAGGCCAAAATGCCATGTAAACACACTCGGTGTCAAAGCTCATGCTAGCCTACCAGATGCAGATTTGGCGTGTTTGGACAGTTTTGCTCTCCACCCAGCTGTGTATGTGCATTGCCAAAAATATTTCAGTACTTCCTCCTAATTGCTAAATCCGTGTGTAAATCTTCTTTTTCTTTTAAGTGATACACTTAAGAAAGGCAGGGAAGGCACGAAAATGGATGGCGTAAAGGATGAGAATTGGTGTAAAGCACCCTGGACCTTGGCGCAGTAGACTCTTGTTCTCCTAAGTGATACACTTCGCTATGTGGCAGTGTGATGGATGAATCTGGGTTTGGTGGGTGATAGGAGAACATTACCTACCAGAGTGTGATAACAGTCTGGGCCTGTTTCTCAGGGTTTAGACCCCTTAGTTTCCCTCAGGTAATGTTAACGCTACAGCATAGCACACATAACAAAAACATCTGCACACCAAAATGTCATCAAAAAATGAACTGAGATGATATACGTTTTACTTTGTTTATTAGGGATAGGTGCTTAAATGCACAGATCAGAGGTGAGAGGCAGCAAACCTCAACAGGCTTTTACCAGTGCTGCGGAAAGACATAGTTAGAAGCAAATAGATACAAGCACTCTAGTTGTCTAATCTGTCACCCAGTGACCAAGAAACAATGAGAAAAGCAAAGATGACCCCTAGAACTAATTCAATGCCCAGTTAATGGATATGCCATGGAATGCGAAGAAACTTTAGACAGTTCTACATGTTTACTTCATGGCAGCAGTTTGGGCAAGACCTGATTTTACTTTTAAAGAAATGTATTGTGTGATTTTGTCTAGGCTCAACATTGTGTTTTCTACAAAATGACTGTATAAATCATATGCTTTTGTTAGTTTACTGCTCTTGATTGATCTACGGGGTGCCCATGAGCACTATAGGTTCTTCTACAGGGGTTGGACAATGAAACTGAAACACCTGTCATTTTAGTGTGGGAGGTCTCATGGTTAAATTGGACCAGCCTGGTGGCCAATCTTCATTAATTGCACATTGCACCAGTAAGAGCAGAGTGTGAAGGTTCAGTTAGCAGGTAAGAGCACAGTTCTGCTCAAAATACTGCAATGCACACAGCATTATGGGTGACATACCAGAGTTCAAAAGAGGACAAATTGTTGGTGCACGTCTTGCTGGCGCATCTGTGACCAAGACAGCAAGTCTTTGTGATGTATCAAGAGCCACGGTATCCAGGGTAATGTCAGCATACCACCAAGAAGGACGAACCTCCACCAGCATCACGTAGTGACCTGGCCACTATCCAGCAAGAAGAATGGCTTAAACTCCCTCTGACCACTGTGCAGGACTTGTATATGTCATTCCCAAGACCAACTGACGCTGTATTGGCCGTAAAAAGGAGGCCCTACACCATACTAATAAATGATTGTGGTCTAAAACCAGGTGTTTCAGTTTCATTGTCCAACCCCTGTATATCTTACAGTGCGATAGCAGCTGAGCTTCAGTCTGCAGTAAGGCTAGATGAATTCAGAAATGAAATGTAAATTTTCTCCCTGTTTTGCATTCGCTTTTACATCTTAAATATATTTTAAATGTATGCAAATTTTATATTAAATATGTTTTTGAATAAAATGCTATTCTACCAAGAAAATAGGTATGAAGATACATACCTGTAATGAATGACAGTCTGCCATCTGAAGCAGATCACTGAGTTACCTCATGCGAAAACATTTCTGTGTTATTCAGTTCATAAAATAAACACATCACCTCATTCAGAATGACAAATCTAGTTCTACCTCCTCATAACATTGTAAAACCCCAGCCAATTCTGATTACAGACAAGATAGATCATAGTTCTGTTTGATTATGTTCAGCAGTGGTATGGTATCCTTCATTATATAGTTACTACGTCTGATAATGTTGGTAACTAATGGGCCTGAAACATATTAGCAATGAAAATATTATCACAGATGTTGAGACAGCATGAGTCAGAATATTGCAGTGGAAGTGAAAAGGTTAGTTAAAAGGCTTTTCCATGTATATCAGTAAATACTGCACTGCATGTATATCAGCATCTGATGACAGTAGATAGTATTCTGCTCTGGATGACTGACATTGGTGAATAAGCTTCATCTATCTGTACACAGGTTGAGATTCCTGCCCATATGAACTATTCCAAGTAACTGACCTCTTTTAGTTGTCGTCCAGAACGTTGGCCACAGTTGTAGCATACTGTTCTATTTCTTTCTGACCACTAGAAGCTGCACAAAACACTGGATGATAAATATATCATGCAGTCATAAGAGCTGTAATAATGTGTAATCTTCCACCAAGCTTACTGTGTGAGGGGAGTCATACTTAACCAGAGAACAGGGAGAATGTGCCAGGACATGCAGTAAACACCCACCAACACAAAGCTTTACTGAAGTATTACTCCAGGCAGAGAAGAGATCCTGGAGGCAGCTGCTGTGTGGAGTTGTAGGCCATAGACATAACCTGCATTATTATGTGCCCCAGTTTTAAGAGGGGGACTCTCTTTATCCCTCTTTATTGCTGTAGTTAAGGCAAATAAATAACTGCTCGATGATAGAGAGAGTCCTATAGAGAGAGTCCGGTACCTTTCGCCACTTCACATGGGCAAAAACCACCTACTACTGCAGGACAAGGAGATTTAACGAGAGGAAAACGATCCCCCATTGTGAGCCTTGCTTTGTCTTGGTGGTTATGCTGCTTGGTGCTGTTTTTACCTCTGCCTGTACAGACTCTGAGCAGTGGACTGTCTCTAATAAAGCAATTCCACACTTGGAAACTGCTTCAGCTCCTGCATATATCAGGCTCTGTCTGATATCTCTTGTGGGCGGAGCTTGTGTGGCTGAGAGAGGGAGTTAGTGGTCTAAACAGTTTAAGTTGAGTCAAGTAGGTAAAGCCGGATGGATCTTTGACATAATGGAAAATGATCAAGGGGAATGTGAGTTTTGACCATGGTTGGACAGATACACTATATGACCATCCCACCCAAATGAACTCACTGGACATCCTGTTCCAAGACGATGGACGTCATTAATAAGGAGTTCGCCCTCCTTTTCTGGCTATAACAGACTCCGCTGTTCAGACACAGGCCTTTCGGTTTTTTGGTGTGTGTCTGTCAGTCAAAAGAGCATCTGAAAGGTCAGGCACTGAGGGTCTGAGAAGGTCTGACTCAGAATCAACATTCCGCCTCATCCTTAAAGTGTTCAGTGAGGTTGATATGAGGGTTCTGGCACACTGCTATATTGCAGTTATTAAAAATGTGCATTTATTTGTCTTGTCATGCTTTTTCAAATGATTAGTATCAGGATGACCTTAAGCAATGGCTGTGGATTAATTGTCTTATGCAATATATAGAGACCACCCAAAAATATATAGTACACTTCCTGTGGGTGCTCTTTTCTCTGGACATCATTTCTTATTCTAAAGCATTTGCAGTGATTAATTTGGGTTCTTGGGTTCTATTATCATGTTGCCTGGGTGGAAACCAGGATGCCTGAATGGTGGACAGAAGAGAATATACTGTTTGAGAAGTAAAATCCTGATGGGTTTTCTTTCTGGGAGAACAGATGGGAAAATAGACTTATACATACACTCATCATCAAAAACATGCACCCAGAAGAAGTGTCAGACTGTAATGCTATTTAGTAAGAAGATGAGCGTTACCAGGATCAATAAATGATGGATAGTTTTCTCAGTATGAAGTTGTAGAGGTTCCTAATGGTCTCCTGTAATATTCCATCTCATGCAGCTTGCATATTCTCACACAGTTCCAGCAAATTTTGCGAAAGGGTTGGGGGTGTGGTGACACTAGTGCCTCCACACACAAATTCGTTGGTCGCCTCCCCCAAGACAAAAGCAGGACTCGTTACTGAAGATGACCCACTACCATTCTGAGTCGCTCCGTGGCAGTCTTCCTCCATGGCACGACACCATTGCCTTCTTTGGGGACGTTGACATGGCATTAACTGCAGTCATCGTAATGGTCTGTGTACATGCAGCCATCTGCCAATGTTGCTGGCACTAACAGGATGACTCAGGAGGGCATCACTGCTCACTGAATGTCTGGAATCGTGACTGTTAGCGATGAGGCTCGTTCTGATGGTTGATTCCCTCTGGGTGCAACTATTAGTGCAACTATTGATGATTAGTGTATACGGCAGCTCTAGTTTAAAAATACTCCAAAGCACCAAAAGAAGTGAGGAAGAAGTTTCTGTAACCATCCATTACTTGTTTTGTTGGTTTTCTCACATCTTCTACAGGAAACAGACTTAGACATGGTATTTAATTGCAAAAATCCTAGTGTGTACAGTATTACAGATTAAAGAAATCTGATATGCTACAGTCAGTAGCGGTTAATGTGCAGACACCTGCTGTCGGTATAGGATTTGTTGTTTACTTAGAAAATCAACAAAACATGTAATTTGACCGGGGTGCATAAATGCATACAGCTTTGCTTTCACTGCTCAGCCTTTAAAGAAGCAATATGTAAGACTTTTAGTGTAAAACCACATTAACCAAAATTATTAACAGTGTGTAATGAAGTGTAAAACCACATTGACCAACATTAACCAAAATTATTAACAGTGTGTAACGAAGTGACAGTTTTGATGGCCTGTCAGAGACGTCTATGTATTGTGTTGCAATGATATTGACTGATGTTAACATGCTAACCAGCCAGCCCCGGACCATCCTGTCTGGGCATATTGCACAGTGAGTCACGGTAGCATTGAGTTAAATTAGTCCAGCGTGAGAAGATGGTGAAGTAGCATTGCCGTGACAGCATACTCTAACCTCCTCTCAGTCATGTTGAAGCCTCTGTTCCCATTTAGATCAATTAAGGACAGACACACGATGGCTGAAGCTCTTGAGGTAACATTGATGCTTTACATCACTGGAAAGCTGGTAAATAGAAGCTGTGTGCTGCTGAACTCACAATGTTTCCTCTAGACTGGTAAGAACTGAAGAGGGAGGATATGTTAAATATGGTGAGTTTGACTCTTTGACATAACACATATTGCTCCTTTAATATAAAGTAGCTAAACAGGAGCGTACTTATGTAAGCTGGAACTGAAAGCATGATACCAACAAGTGACCCATACGTTTAATCGATCGTTCACAAATGCTACAAAATTGCACAGTGATACAAGCTTTCGAAACAACTCCTTGCAAAAGTGTCCACGGGGTTGAAACAGGGCATATCAACAACATGTTACCCTCAGGAACCAGGGGGCAGACAGCTTATATACAAAGAGGTAAGGTCTCACCCTTTGCCATATGGATTATAGTATTTTCAAAAATGCCTAGACCACATCTTAAACTTCAACAAAATATGAATTTTCTGTCTTTAAGAGTTTCACATAAACAGTTACTGGAGCAACATAAATAATATCCATTGTCAAGCAAGCATTTGAAGGCAAGAACTGCTCTCATGATACAGAGTGAAGGTGTGAATAGATCTGCTTGTACAGTCTGTGTGATCGTCATTAACTCTCTGGGACCAAGTCCATACAGAGGTCTCGACCATTGTGTTTATCTGTGTCGCGAGATACATACACCGTGACATGAAGTGTTGAATGAATGTTGACTGAATAAGCTATGCTAGGCCAGTAAATGATCTCAGCTGAACTGGCACCACTGGCATCATGTAAAAGTAGGATCCAGTTCATATTCATTCCGCATGTTGTCAGTTCATCTCGTATCCTGTTGATATAACAGACTTGTTCCATGGAAATATAAGCCAACATAAGATGTTGTGCTTTAACACCTCCAGACTAGAAATCCAGGGTCTAAAATGTGTGTTATTGTAACATTAGCATAGTCAGAAACATTAAGTATATGGAAATATGTATACAGAGAAACAAATGATCTGGAAAATAAAATGTGGGACTGATATTACCTTAAAACTAAAGCAACACATGACGTGATGACAGTGTATTTAATCAGTCCTGCTGTGTTAATTCTATTTTACAAGCTGAAAATTGCTCATTTCTGCACTTTATACTTGTGTCTTATAGATGCATTGCTTCCTGTTTTAGGGAAGCAACTGATGTGCTAGAAAATACATAATGGGATTGCACAAAGTAGCCTAATCACATACTTGCATCAGATTGTGAGAGGTGACTGCGATAGTCGCCCTTCTCATAAATAAACTCTACAAATTATTGTGCAAAAATTCCTCCATTATACCTAAAAAAATCAACTTATTTTACTTTGAGCTTCTTAAATATTTCACTGCTTTCTGTACAGCAAGAGCATAAGTAAACATTTAGTCTTCCTTTCACGGAATACCAAGACTTCTGTCCGTCTGTTCACAGGGAATTTCTGTCCATGTTTTCTTCAGAACTGAGTTTGAGTAAAGGGAGGGCAATACTAAGTGGCCAACGATGCTCTGGGGTGCATAGGGTGACTCAGGCTAGCCTAACATAGTCAGAGTTGGAGGAAGCAAATTGTAAGCAGCTCAGGAAGTCCACTTCCACAGTTGATTGTCATGTCAGTCAAGGGGTTCCACGCCCTCCAGATGGTCTGGAATAGGGAGGCCAGTTAGAACTGTGAGACATTTGTTCCACACGTTAAAGACCGGACAAACAGGCTGCGTAAAGGAAACGTGGAAGGTATGAAGGTGCTGAGAGCCCACGGCATCGTAGAAGGCCAGCGAACCCGCATCATAGTCCAGGAGCACTCCGACGCGTCTCAGATGGGGTGAGGGCTCAATGGCCATCTCCTTGCTGTTGTGGCGCACTACCCAGGAGTTGTTGCACCGGCAGAGCACCCACGAGGAAGAGTTTTTCCCAATCCATTCATGCTTGGGTGCAGACTTGTAGGCTATTCCCACTGCGTACCTGGAACGATATGTAAACAGTCAGTGTGGTGATTGTGGGGGATTGCCTTTCATTTTGGGGGCATTCATAGGAGGGGTCAACTCTCTGCATATCTTTGCAGCTTTCTCTGCAAAACTGCTTATGCCATGAATTTCTACCAAGTTCATTTTGAAGACTGTAAATATTGAGATCTTAAAAACCTCACCAAGTGCTCCCTCCAATAAGAGCCTCCCAATAGTGGCGGCCGCTGTCAATGTAGACATTCCCAGTGACCCCATAGCTGCTTTGGCTGCTGAACCGCTCCTGACCATGGCTCTTCTTGGAGGATGTCTCGTCACGCTCCACAGTCAGATTGTCATGAGACACTTTTAGCTTCCTGTGAGCAGACTTGGCATCCAGCTTAAACGGCTGACCTGGGGAAGACAACACGTAACACATCTCTTTTAGAAGAAGAGGTGACAGATACCGGCATGTACACCGATATGAGCTCCCATACCAACAATATTTTTCATGTGCATGTCTGAGGATGCCAATGCCACATAACCATTTATACGATGTCGAATCTGGGTATGCATCTAGCTGGATTATCTGATATATAGGGTTACACGTGCAGTAAATATAAATATTTAATGTAATATATAAATATAATATGATGCCATAAAAATAAATACACGCTCAGATCTACGTATGAGAGAATTAGCTTGAAAGCTAAAGTGAATATTTTATTAATTATTTCTTTTAATATTATTTAATATTTCTTAATCATGTATGATGTTTTCTCTTGATGTTATCGTTCTGTTGTACAGTTCTGCCCTTTTGAAGCTAACCACAGCCCAAAGAAACAGTAAACATGCTCTTACTGTTGGTCTTCAATGTTCCAGGTTCACTGCTGCGACTTCCAGCCTGATTGATGGCCTTGACAATGAAGATGTACTTTGTACCGCTCTGTAGGCCGTGAACCGTGTAGTGGTTTTGCTTGATGTTGGGGACAATCATCCAGCTATCAGCAGAGTTGCAGAGACCTGGACAGGGAAATAAGGTAGGTTTTGCGATTGATATTATACAAGCTGAAACACTCAAGGCCCTCCTATTCACGCTGGTTTGAATGAGTGCTGTGATACTGGTAACAACAAGCACAAGAATCAAAGTAGGGTAAGAGTTGTGTACTGTCGCTGTACAGGTAAGAACCTTCATTGGTGTGCTTATGTTAGCATGGAGCATAACACGTCTTTGGGATACACACAGGTCTCATTGTGGCTATTTCTATGAGCTGGGGCTTAAATGGCTCTTGATGCTGGCTAGTCTTGCAGGCAATACACATCTGGCCGCATTTTTCTAGATTGCAGAAGATCTGGCGCAAAGAAAGATCTGGAGTACAGATGATAACTGGCTAGCAAGCAGCGCACATCTGCATGCTTCACTAGAGTTTTTCTGGGAGACTCTTCAGCCATTTTGAGTACCTATAACACACTTCTGGAGTGATGCCTCACTTTCCTGGTGGCGATAACACTCGCTATGGTCATTCAGTGTAGTGCTTTTCCTACTGTTGTGGCTTGCTAGTGAGCATGGTCTCCACTGCACTTAGTGAGTTGATGCTGTTTGGCAGTGATGTTTTTCTACTACCTTAAATGTTTCTATTACCTTTTACTATTCGTTTGTCAATTTATTCATTATCTAAACTGCTTAGCCTCATGGGTTCCAGCACTCCAGCACCCACTGGGGCAGGTCACCAGTCCATTACAGTGCACTTTGCAGTATGTACAAAGTAAGTCAGTCAGTCAGTTTATGTTTTCATTTATTTTTACTCATGTGGGATATTTAGATTTTAGAACTAATACTCTACAGAATATTCAATAGTGAAGTATTAAACAGTTGCAGCCCTGCTTAGTCCCCAACCTTAATAGATCTTTTGACAACGTGTCTAAAACTGCCAGCCTCCTGCAGGGGTGCAGGACCCTGTATTGGTTCGTGCTGCATGTGCTGATAAAGCTAAAATGCCTACATAGACTTCTAACACCACTAATGTGATATTACACTCCATCAAACTAGTACAGTGGAAATGAGAAGACAGCAGAACTAGCTGACTGACCACCAAGACCCACCCCTGTTCAATAACCGCTATCAGCTGATTGTACTAATAAGCAATTGGTGTCGAAGCACTGATTGATCCACCTCTGGACAGAGAACTGTATTTTCTTCAGTTTTAGTTCTGCTGTTTGATGTCCTACTTTATCTTGTAGTTTTAACACCACTTGGCCGGCCCTAAGACAAAAGTTTACATTGATTAAGAATGATGATAATAAATGCAAACATGATATTTCTACAAAACGGCCTTATTCTACAGTTCTAAATACAGCAGTATCCAGGTAAGTGTGTCAGGCTGGTTTTTAATTAGCATCTAACATGTTCCTTCTGATTTTAATAACTTCTCATTTTAATAAGGGTGTAATGAATAGGGATAACTCTGTGCTGTGCTGCTCCAGTGACTCCTGCTGATAATATTCCAGCATGTAATATGTAGTGCAGCACTTACTGCAGGCCACACTTCTGCCTCACTGCCTCCATCTCTCATGCTTTCATGCCTCGAGCACTGAGGACGCTCGTGTGTTCTGCTATCGTACGCTTTGTGTCCATAACTGTAGTGTACTGTAAGGATGCCTGTAAAAGATTCCTGTAATATTGTGCTAGCGTTCGTGTTTTAATCACTCTTGTGCATCTCAAAGAGGTAAAATTCAAGGATAGAGATGATTTTAGATCTTAGAGATGATTGTGGTTATTCAAATATCAACTAGTGATGGTATGTTTTGACATTTAATTTAGTTTGCCATTACAAATGATTTGTTTTATTAATTATTTAATTAATAAATTAATTAATATAATAATAATGAATTAAATTAATTGTTTTATTTTGCAGTTTTAGAAGATATTTTTGACAGAGTGCGCAACCTACTATCTATAGCTATATCTGGCTGATGTTGTCTCATCCAAAGTGAAAAGATGGCATCTAATCTGTGGTATATCAGCCAATATTTTAAACAGAAAGATAGAAAATTGTCATAGTGTGTAAATGTGAATGGTATGCTGCATCATTTCGGATGTAAATAGGCTCTCCATGACTTGGAATATAGCACCTTTGCATTTATCAGTACCAATTCTAAGGTACCATTATACTATATTATGTAGTTTGTCTTTTCATGTCCTACTTACTGACAATATTGGACTGTCCCGTAAAGATAGCATATTGAAGCTCATAGGAAACCACAGAAAACTCGTCATCGGATGTCCAGTGCACAGTTATGGTGTCATATGAGGCGGTGCACAGCTCCTCTCGGATTCCTGGGGGACTTGGTGCTGTAGAGCAGATAAAAGCATTGGGACATATTAAAGCAATGATTTGACAAAAGGTCAGAGTTCCTCGTCTCCCCGTGCATGCCTGCGTCATCTCTATATGGTTTTTATATATATGTGTCTTTTAATGGAATTATATCTTTGCTGCTGTGACTTGAAACTATGGCACTATGACGATGCATCCAAGATGAAGGCTTTTGCTTTATACCGATGATAAAAATATCCCAGCTGATATACTGCAATGTAATCAAACAGGCATCCAGTGTTGTACTAAAGTAGTCACACTACACAATCACTTCAATCTATATATATGTATGTATGTATATAATGTGTGTATATATATATATATATATATATATATATATATATATATATATATATATATATATATATATATATATACAGATATATATAAATAGATATATAGATATAGATATATATGTATGTATGTATGTATATGTATGTGTGTGTGTGTATATATATATATATATATATATATATATATATATATATATATATATAGTTAGTCCTAATTGATACTGTATGATTCTTAATTCTAAAGCTTAATTCTACAGACTTTTTGAACAGAATCTGACCAAAAGACTGATGACCCCTAATGATCCTTAATTCATTAAAACCACCCTTGTTCTTTGCTCACTGTTGGACAGCATAGTGTATATTTTGTAAGGGGACTGGAACTGATTTGGCTTTAGAGCCTGGCTGTCCCCCATCACCCCCCACCCCCCTATGTTGAGATCCCTCTTCAGCCAAGCACTGCTATGTGGTGCAGTGATTTTAGAGTGCACAATGCTGACAGATTTGTTCTGACTGCCTTAGCGAGCTGTCCCACAAATTTAGCTCCTTCTCTGCACAAATAACTCAATATAACAGAAATGCCTGACAGAGAGTAAAAATTGGGAGCATCAAAGGCTCATCGGATTGTAAGTGAATTATGAACGCGTGATTTTGCATCCGAGTTGCCAGTTATGTTACAAATGATTTTCTTTTTATGACAAATAACATTTTCACATATCTTTATATCACAGTCACTTGCTGCACTAGATTGGCTGCAATCTTGAATAATCCCAGCTTGTTTGATACATAAAGTTAATATCATGCATGACATCATATGGCTTGCAGTGTTTGCATTTACCTGTGAGGTAATCAAGACTTTCCAGCATTTTCTTCTCTCTGGTAAAGTCCAGCGCAAAAGTGTCGAACGTGTCCGTCAGATTAATCTCAGGTATCAGGACCTGAGAGGATGCGGTTGCCATGGATACCCTAAAAAAAAGTGGAAATAATGGGCCTGGGGTCATATATCTTTGATGGTTAGGTATGATTTATGAAAGCTGGCCTTCAATTTTTGATTTTATGGAACTTTATTGAATAATGGGTTTGAACAGGATGAAAGGGAAAGTGCTGCCCTGTTAGCTTCATGTTCTACAAACTCAAAACTTTTAGAAATGAAAATAGCAAAATTGTGGTACAGTGTTCTGACTGCCATGCAACTGAAAACAGGGTGCACAATACTGCATATTGTATGTATTACAATATGGTCAAGAGATTCACATTATCCAACATGGTCTGTAACTACTGCACATGTGCACATTACAGTGATGCTACGATATGTAGTGCAGCCTACAATGTAACAATATAGTGATCATATGGTATTTTGTCCATATCGTGCAGCCCTACTTGCTGGTGTTGATTCTCGATTCTTGCTTTGCTCACCGTTCAGAGATGCTCTTGGCAGTCTGGAGGAAGCGGGCATGGTCGGACTCTTTAAGCGTCTGGTCTGCCTGAGTTATAAGAGCAGAGGAGCGCTCTATGCACTGCTTGCAGTTGGCGATTTGCTGTGCCAGTTTGCGCAGTCGGACAGTCTGAGGACAATAAATTACAATATGAGTTATTATAAATCAGTAATAGCAGCACAGTGCATACATTTATTAACAAACCTTTAAGTATAAAGTCAGTGACATGCTTTTCGGATGTTAACAGGAGCGTATGCTAACGCTAGAATTCAGCTCTGTAGGATGTGTTGAGATGTAAGGAAACTTTAATTTACATGTAGGTCAGAGAGATTTAGAGAGATTTAGGTCAGGAAACTGGTAGCCTCAGTTTAATATGGCCAGACATATGGTAGGGACGTGAACAACTGTGACCCCTGTGCCTGTTTTCTTTTTTTTCTTGTGTAATGTTTTGTTCTTCACTTGATTCACGCTCATTCATCGGCATGTTTGAACTATAAAGAGAACATTTATATGACTGGAAGTAGAAACTGAAGGAATCGGAAGTAATCCTGTACATTCTAAGCCCTGTTGGACATTCTCTGATTGGGTTTTTCCTCCAACGTACTGACTTTAATGCCAGTCAAATGGTCCTTAACAGGACTTACCTTGCCCTCTTTGATTTTAGCACCGATGATCTGTCTCCGCTCCTGAATAATATTGATCAGTAGGTCGCATTCCTCCATGAGCTTTCCTTCCTGCCGTGATGCATTCATCTAAGGAAAGCATAAATAGCACTGATGAGAACAAAATAATATTGATCATCTTTAACAGAGAAGCATACAGCATAGATATGGTTATGTACATGGTAATAACTTTTTTTTAATTACTCTGATGTCACTGTGATCCCAACACATGTTCTCCCAAGTGTAGGCTAACATTATGCGCAGTGTCACCTATTTACAGCAATACAGTCTAGACAAGTCAGTTTAAACCCAAAACACTCAATTAGAAAAACGTGCAACAAGTTTCAGGTTGATCTAAAAAAAAAATTCTCAGGAATTTTGAATTAATTCTATGGTCTGTTCATCAAATATTCATATAATTGAAACATCTCATCAGTTGGAGCTGTTAAGTGGAAGCCTTTAAGGTAATCAGAAGCATCCATTAAGTGGGGTGTGTCTGAACATTTGATTGGTACCGTATATATTACCATTTCACCCATCATGTCATATATGCCTCTTTGGTTCTAAGCCCTTGCTTGGTCAGGGAGCTTATGATATTGACATTCTCGATACCCATCTCTAACAGCAACCAAAAATTTTCCTTTGCTTATAACTGGCATCAGTATGAGTCACAAAAGGATCACATTTATTGGGCCTATAAACCCGTCAGCAATTAGTGAATATACTTTGTATTAAATTAGTTGCGCCCAGACTGCATTATCATTGAGTAATCTGTATCTTAGTCTGTTATTCAAAGCACTGTAGCATCTGAAGCATCTAACAAAAGACGGATATTTTGAGGAATTCCGAGATTTAGGGAGCACTGCATAGATTTTTCTTCATGGCACTTTCATCATACAGTCATCTCTATTTTTATGTTGCTATTAAAATGAATGCCCTGATCTAAAAAAAATCAGAAACACACGAGTCATGCCAAAACCACCATGCATGACCAGCACACTCCAAGGCCTGCATGGTGTGTGTGAATGATGAGGCGAGACGTGAAAGGGGGGATTGTTTGAGGTTTGAGAGACCTTTGAGGTGTGTAATAGCTTCTCTCTCGAGTGATTTTTTAGCTTTCTTGCTGTGTGAAAGAGACTTATTCACTCACACTTCTGGCCTTTCAACACCACTAATTAGGTCCCCTGACCTTTGAGTGCTAGCTACTCTCGGTAGATCTACCTCAGAGTGTTTTTTTTTCTTCAGGGTCATGCTCACTTCTTAGCATCTCTGTCCCAGAAACTCCAGCTGCTGCCTTGCTAATGAGCACAGAAGCCTATACATGACTTGGGGGTGTAAAAAGACTTGTTGAGTAAATTCTGAAACAGTTCACTAACAACCATACAATCCTGACCACCTAACAGAAACTCCAAAATTCAGCTTCGTGCTGCACCAAGTGCTATTTGTCTTAGCTATCTAATAATATATAGAACATGTTCTTAATCTGTGAGAACCTCCAGCACGCACAGCATCAACAGTCAGCACCTTCACTAATAGTAGGTTTCACAGGTTTCACATTCTTCCCAGAACATTTTTCTGCTGGTGTTTGTATGTGTTTTAATGGGAAGTGTTACTGAGTTAGTTGAGGACAGCGTATTCTTCATAACTGTTAACAAACCACTATAAGTTCATGTAATCTCTCGAGTCTTTAGTCAGGAACTTGAGTTAAACCATGAATGATCAGCTATTGAACTCAACTTACTATATTACTGATACAGAACGCTCTGGTTCACATACATACAGAATACAGATTTGTATTTTGTTTGTAGCCGTTTTGTCTTTCGCCTGAAATAAGTTACGTTAGACATTACAATTTGAATTTCTTTCATTGTTTTGTTTACTCAAATTTCTAATATCAGGAAATTAAAGCTAAAAGTGAAAAACTGGCACAGCCCATGTGCCAGAGATTTGAGCAGGGCAAGGTCAGCCATTCCCTGCATCATAACATTCATTCTTTAAATGTGTTTTTGTGCATCATGTCCTTGACTATATAAATCAGCTGTCATCAGGGACACTGTTAACATCCCTGTTGCTGGGGTGCCACTGCATCAGTCATTTATTTTTATGGCCTATTCTGATTTTGTGACAGCCAGTTTGGCTGATTATTGCACCAAATTTGAATCCATAGCTCACACTGGGTGGTGTAAATGAACACATAAAACACACCAACACATTTCCACTTCTTGTGATTAGGCAAACTTGCAAAATCAACAACATGTATTTCTTCGCTGTTCATACCAGCCTGGCATTCTAGACGTCTGAAAATGAAGGGGTTCAAAACGCTTTCCAAGGTGGAGATTTCGGAGACCTTCCTTTTCAGCGCTATCATGTAGACTGACAAAATGCTGACATCACGCAGTTAATTTGCACACGCTTGTAATGTTTTGGGTGTTTGATGTTACATTTTATAAGATACTATCACCCCCTACTGGGCTGACATGCTGAAGATGTTTCTGAAAACGTGTGGATGAAGACCTGTTTTAAAATAGAGAAAGAAGCTGACTGAAACTGGCTCTTTAGCTTAATCGTCAATGCATAATTATGCTACAGTATTTTGGGACAGGTGTAGCAGCAGCATCCAGTTCATTTCAGCCTGCTATATTAATGATACGGAATGCTCTGCCTCACATATTGTACAGAATACAGATTTGTATTTTGGTTTTAGTTGTAGTGTGCTGCTCTTACTTCAGTTCCTTTTACATTGTAGCTTCAGTAGAAGGACTGTATGACTATGACTAGCAAAGATGCCCCTAATTGAGTCAAAAACACAGGGTTTTATTTATCACATCAGGCTGAAGAGTCTTTTAGTCTCCAAAGCAAATCAAGCAGCAGGTAAATTAAAGAAGAGTCCCAGTCAACATTCGAGTCAGTCAACATACAACTAAAGTGCAGAGCTCTTGCATTCAGTATTTTGCAATCAGCACTTTTTCATTGTAGCATTCAGGTATTCTCTTTTCCCTCAGCTGGGTTCATCAAAGTAGGTAAAAACTACAGACAGTGCAGTGCATGACAGTACATCCAGAACACCGCCCTACACCACTCAAAACTCTATCCGTTTTCATGGTGTGTACACCTCCAGAAACATGCGTGTGCACACTCATGTAGAGTCAGCCCAATATGGCGAGATCATGAGTGCCACGGCCTTAGTGTGGCTGATGTGATGAAATAGTCCTCGACAGACCCATAAGTGATTCATTTAACCCGGAGGAGATGCAGCTTGGTGAATGGCCACTTGGGAAGGCACAGAGAAAGACCGTAGAAGGGATGAACCACGAAGCTTGCTTTTTAGATGTCAAATATTTAAAGAGCAGGCTGTTTCTCCCTCCTATGTACTGTTTCTTGCTGTAAGTGCTCATGGAAAAGCATTTCAGCAACATTGAGACAAGATGATTGTCTGGCTAGCTTTCATAGGGCAATAAAAACACGTTTTCATTCTTCTTCTCGGGTGTATATTGTGGCCTTTCAGAGCATTGAAATTAAGGATGCACAGTGATATCAGGAAATACACAGGCATCGGCAGGTGTGCGTTTTATTAACTACAGTATCAGGTAGATACAGTCCAGTTAGTTAATGCTATATATTCATGGTGCTGTTATCAGCATATATGCACATCATAAATATCAGATATCTGCAACGGCCCATCACTACTTGGGGAAGCTGCACTTCCCTTTTCATGCTGCCTGGATTTTATTATTTTCCAAAATGGGGTAATGGACAATTTTACATAAAGTGGTCAGAAACAGGTGCACAAGCACAAATAACCTGGATTGTAAGTTAAGGCTGGTCCATGACAGAAAGACATTTCCATGATATTCATGTTCATTTTCCTCTTTTGTATCATATGTGCCAGCTAAACGGCAGAATACTATATTCTGAATTGTGTTTTACAGTCTAATACATCTACAAAGCTAACTTTGTGTCCTCTACTTTATGCAACAATAATATGGAGCCCGCTCCCTCTTACAGCTTAATTAATTGTGCATGGTCGCATTACACACTGAACCATGCATGATGCACACTCCAGATATGCACCGCAAGCTTTCAAAGGGCAGAGGCACATGTGAAAACCGTCAGAGTTGAACTGGAGTGGCCCAAATACGACAAAAAATAAATAAAAAAAGAGGACAAGCTTTTCATCTTTGTGTTTACTCTCCTAAATGCATTATTTACACACACACACACACATCCGATTTGCAACCACGTTCTGTTCTCGGGTCTCTTCTAGCCAGGAAACTCAGAAACACTTTTAGACAGGTATGGTAAAGGTATTACACTTGTGTGATACGGATGCTCATGGACCAATTCCACTGCTGTAGCTGAGCATTTGAGGAGATGTGGTTTACTGACATTTACTTATATTCAGTAGTGTGTACAGTCAGATCTGATGAGCCCAGGCTTATTTCACCTACAGTTTTGTTATTACTCAGTTTTATCCTTGCTGTATCTGTATCAAAATACAGTGTGTGTAAATTTGAGACTAGTAATCTACCCTGAAAACAAAATTCTAGATTTGCAGTTAACAGTTAGAAAAAAAAATAATAGTAACAATTTGGCCTCTACTGGCCTAAATACAAGGTTTCTTTCATTTATTACATGATTCCCAATCATCCATCATGTTAACCCTATAAACTTTGATCAGCAGTGCACCTGCGAAGCCATTAGCTCGTCAGCTACTAGATGATGCTATTTTATTGGTTCCTTACTAAAACATCCACTTGAGTTAGTTTGTGTTTTATGTAAATGGTGTGTAAAATAGGCGATGGCAGCCCAACGTTATTAATCGATACAGCTGGTGTGAAGTCAGAGCTAGAGATTATCTAATGAAGGTTGTTACTTTGATGCATCGTCATAACTTTCAAAATGATCCTGCTAGTGAGCATTAAAGTGCCTTAACTTTACCCCTCTCCACAAGGGCAACTGCAGCTGTTTGCATGTCACAAAAAATCTTTCTACCACATTAATAAAATAGTAATTAATTTGTAATAAAATACTGTTAGAACTATTCTCGTTCGCTCACATGCAAAAAAAAAAAAACCATACATTTCCGTCAAAATGTCATATTCCTTGAACATCAACTAAGAAACAAAGATGCATAGTTAAACTGAGGGACCTGCAGAAGCGGGAACAAATTGCGTTTTATGGTTACTGTGAAAACGACTTAAAGACAAGAATACTGAATAGATATTTTATCAATATTTACAGTTTTGTTATTATTAATGGTATCAGTAAATATTATTGTGCCATCTCTAAGTGCAGGGTGTTATGAAAGCAAGTTTATGTATTCATATCATATTAGATAGGGATGGGGGAAAATCAATACATCACAGTATCGCGATATCTAATCTAGCATTATTGTAATGGTTGCCAAATATTAAAATTAATATGAATAGTTTTAATATAAATCTAATGTTTTAATGGCAGTGTTAGTCTGTCTGCTTAATAATCCCATTTTGCTGCAAAAAGAATGGTTGAAGTTAGATAAAACAGTGTTTTGTTTTTACAAAAACAATTTGTAATGCAATTTCAAAAACAGCAGTGAATAACAATATTTAATTACAAGCATTGCGCATTTAACTGTTTTTAATATGGCACTAATATCGTACCGTATCGTATAGTGATTTAAGTAGCACAATACATTATATTGTATCGGGACCTTCCTTAATTATCACTCCTAATATTTGACAGTATTGAGGAATATTATAAGCTGTATATGGAATGATTGACAGGAGTTAGGTAAACCAATGTACTGCATTAGAGTAATCATCATGATGTCTAATAATTCATCTCACTTACAATATTAGAATGCATTTTGGCAGTTCATCCTTTTTTTGCAACAGATTGCAATCATAATATTTCCCAGCGCGCATCTCTCAGGAGCCACAGCTCAGAATGATGCTCAGTGGAAAATGGACAGTGACTTGATATCCACTGATATCCCAGTTTAGCTTCATAATATATGGTTAAAATTTGTTGGTTGCTGTGCAGAAAAGCAGAAATGCTCCTCAACTGTGAGTTCCCGGTCCTGTCTCCTCTCGCACTCTTCTATTTTTAAACTAGGACAGACCACACACACTTTACACACTTGCACCCACTCTCTCTCCTTCTCAAGTAACAGACGGGGCCACAATAACAATTTGCTCACTATAACCGAATGCATTAAACCAAGTAAAAAATTGGTGCGTAGAACAGATCAATAATCATTGGATACATATATATGAAAATATTATTAAAACAAATCTGCATCTTGTTACAGTCCATTTGCAACAGATTTCTAATGAAAACAAACAACAAAATATCCACTTCTAGGGATACTACAGTTGCAGTGTACGTCCTCCCTTTAGGCTGTGTTGTATCATTAGGCTTAAGTCTTACATACGTTGCACTTCCAGTGTCCAGACATAAAGAGCAACAGATGAGGCTACTCACCTCAACATGTTGGCAGGTTTGAATAAGCTTCCCCATCAAAGATTCCAGCTCGTTGTTCCTCTTGATCAAACTACTGAGGTTACAGTCCAAAGTTTGCTGTGAAAGAAAGAGAAAAATGCTTCCTAAGTGACGTGAAGAAGATAGATCAAGCCTAAGAGGTAGGCAAGTCCTAAAACCCTGAAGCTGAAAACCAGTAACCCACCATACTTTGAAGCGCAAGAGGTAAAAAATGGCAAAACCAAGAAATAGAGGAGCAAAGAGCAAATACACTGAAAGCATTTAGAGACTTCTTGCTCCATTATTTCCTACACGAAGGCTTGTCACTTTCAGTTTTTGGAGGTTGAACCACTGACCTCGGGGCACTGTCTCTCGGACCGATACCTCCTCATCGCGACCGTTTGTCCACAAGCTTAGATTCCGACAGACTCGACTGGAATAACCTCGACTGGGAATGAAGCTCCCATGGAAAAAAATAGGTATATATATATAAATAACTCGGCCCACTCAACCAGTAAATTGAGCATCAATAGCCTCTTTCTGACATCCCGTCTACCTATCAAGCACAGCCTCTTTTACGTAAGATGCCAAGACATGCTTTTTTCCCCCTCCTTGCCTAGAAACAGGGATGCTCTGTCTCCTTTATTTTTGTATGCCGTCTTATTATTGCTCAATCGAGCGCGATAAGCCACTATGGGATGCGGGGACCAAATTTGCCCAGTAGGTAAATATTGTGCCAAACAGACGCAGGCCAGTGATGTACCAGCTAATGGACAAGCCTTAGTGCTGGGATGACGCAAAAAGGGCTTCAAGTTCTATAGCTAAGGCTGCTAAATATAGATACTCTTATCAGGAAGGGATGTATTGCAAGGCATTAACATTGTATAGAGTCCTGCAAAAGCAGCTGAGAGGCAGAGAGATAAAAACAGACTTCTGTTTTACTGGCCTTTGTTCTCTAGTGTAGTCAGGACCAATAGATTTCTCTTTGATCTATCTAATTGCCTTTTAATCCATGAATCGATTCTGTAGTGTGGCATACATGTTACACTTAGCAGTATTTTAAGGACATGGAAATGCTGTTAGCTTTCCACTCCAGTGTAAGCTGTGGTACTACACTTTAAATCAGAGACCATCCTTTTGTTTGTCCCATGTTCTGTCAAAATGGCCATTAAATAGAGTCCATTTTCAGTGACGGAAAAAAACCCAGGACAACAGCCTAATATTAAACCTAGCAGTAGCCTCATATACAGGGGTTGGACAATAAAACTGAAACACCTGGTTTTAGACCACAATCATTTATTAGTATGGTGTAGGGCCTCCTTTTGCGGCCAATACAGCGTCAGTTCGTCTTGGGAATGACATATACTGCGTCCTGCACAGTGGTCAGAGGGATTTTAAGCCATTCTTCTTGCAGGATAGTGGCCAGGTCACTACGTGATGCTGGTGGAGGTTCGTCCTTCTTGGTGGTATGCTGACATTACCCTGGATACCGTGGCTCTTGATACATCACAAAGACTTGCTGTCTTGGTCACAGATGCGCCAGCAAGACGTGCACCAACAGTTTGTCCTCTTTTGAACTCTGGTATGTCACCCATAATGTTGTGTGCATTGCAGTATTTTGAGCAGAACTGTGCTCTTACCTGCTAACTGAACCTTCGCACTCTGCTCTTACTGGTGCAATGTGCAATTAATGAAGATTGGCCACCAGGCTGGTCCAATTTAGCCATGAGACCTCCCACACTAAAATGACAGGTGTTTCAGTTTCATTGTCCAACCTGATAATTCATTAGTCTTCCAACTACTAGCTGATTTAGAATAAAACACATCCAAGTATACAAGCCAGTCGGAGTAGATTAGACTAGCTGAGGCCATTCTATAATTTCTAGCTGATTGAATGATGTGGGTTATTCAATCATGTAAACCCCTGTCTCTGATTACACGCCCACCCGAAAAGTTTAAGTACATCAACAACTGAAGTTCATAACGTTCAACATGGCAGGAGCCAGAAATTGGTCTACAGAGGAGACAAAGTTTAAGCTTTAAACCCTAAAACACATACAAATAGCTGGATGGACGACTGATAACCTTGCAATAAAGAGGTGTTTAGACGAGTATATGAGCAAGTGAACAACAGTTCAGGGTTCACATGAACAATAAAGCTATTAAAAACACAAGTGTCACAAAGCTAGGAGCCAGAATGATAAAAACAGTGGGAATGTCATCCAGCTTGTTGACGTCTTCCTCTCGACCCTTCGTTAATAAGCACATGTGAAATGCATTTTCCCAACAACTGCAACTAACAACTCAGATAACACACTGCACTGGTCTCACTCTGACTGGTCACATCCACACCAAGTGGTACTCTATGCATGCGTGTCATGTAAACGGAGATTATCATCAGATTGTTAAGTAGAGTGTGCATATAAACACTTCAGTCTTAATCTACATTCAGAATGAATTCAACCCTGTTGGCAAAAAACATGGCGTGTAAACACAGCCAGTGTTTAATTTGTCCACTCTTTACTTTTGTGTTCCTTCTGCTGTTTTTAACTCTTCCTTTCTTCTAATCCTAAAACCCACATGTCACAGACATGTCCTAGAAACGGAACCGTGTCCAAATTATTCACTGACATGATGTCCCTCTTCAAAGAGACACTAGCATTCACACCAGCATGTACCCAAACTCACCTTGGCCACCTTACACATTGCTCTCTCATTTGGATCCTAATATTTGGATCATGAGAAGCAGAAAATGCAGCCAACCTTTAAGACTGAACTTTAGCAATTTCTGTCTTCCTAATAAGACAAATTTGCAGTAGAAATCCATCATTAAAGTGACTGTGAGATTTAAAGTCCTCCATAGCAGCAGCAGTTAGATAGTTTGATTGTCCCGGAGCTCATGCACTTGCTTTATGGTGAAATACAGTCTAAGTTAATTTCATCAGAAGGACACCATCTATAAACACAACAGGTTGACACGTGGACTATGCAGATGTCCTTCCTAAGCACCTTTTTAAAAATCCACATGAGAATTATTAACGAATACACAATTCAGGCTTGCTTGTTGTGGCACTTATGGTTTTAGATCTCACGACAATTATATCAAAACTCCACTGCAGAAGCAATACAGAAATAACTTTATAAATAAAGTGCATAAACAAGACCCAACATCTATTTGTGTATATAACAACCCAATTTCCAAAGTTGTAACAGTAGGTAAATGCAAATACAGACAATGTGCAGTGATTAATATTAATATACTCTGAGCTTGATACTTGCAATGTGTGCAAATTAGTAGGGGAAAGAGGAGAAACAGGAGTTTATGACTAGGAACACTGTGAACCTCTTCAAGAACTTCTTAAACAGGTGATATGATAATACTTGGTTATAATTAATGCATGCAGGACGAGCCTTTTATGGTTGGGGATAGGTTAAGCCAGCGAGGGGTTATAATGAGGTTTTTAGGTAATTCACACATATTCTACAGTGCATAATATCATCAAGAGATTCAGGCAATCTGGAGAAATCTCTATACAAAAAAGGCCAGGCAATAAAGACCAGTATGCTGCTCTGATGGATATGCCAAACCAGTGTCAGTAACTATTGTACAACGCTGCATCAACACTGGAAGACAGCATCCAGAAACACTGCTGACTTCTCTAGGCTCCACAATCCAGATTGGCATCTAGTCTCTGCCTCTCATTGGTATTCATGAATAAAATAATCTCAGTTTTATCTTTACTCAGCCGCAGAAAATTCTGTCCCATCCAGTTAGTGATGTGCTCAAGGCACTTGCATAGTCAGTCTGTGGCAAAATAGCTGTTTGCAGAAACAGCCAAGTGAATCTGAGGATCATCTGCATAGCTGTGATAAGATATCACTTAGTCTTGTAGGCTTTGGCCAAGAGGAAGCATGCATAAATCAAACACGTCTGGCCAAAGAATCGAGCGTCACTGCCATTCTCTCAGAAACATTACTATCCAGTTTGACAGAATAGTTCCTTATTTGCAGGTATGGTGGAAACCATCAAAATACAGTTTCTGAAAGTCTGACCAGGTTCTCAAGTCTATCTTTGAGACGTTTATGGTCAGTGGTCAAAGGTCAAAGTAATACTCTGTTTTCTCTTAAGCACAGAGGCATTCAAAGAATAATGTGCTTGATTTCTCTGAGGTAAACCAAAACAATTTGTGCAGGCCTGGCTCAAGCTTACAACCCTGAACATTAAAAATACAAAATGACAACACATTGCATTCATTTAAGACATCTAGGTAGATTCAATTCTGGTTTATCATTATGACAAAACTGGCTGTTGAATATGTTGCATATAGACTTTTTTTATTCCTACAGCAACGTGTGATTCGAGTAGCCACCCGCTGCTCTGTACTCTGTGGTACATACTGAGATTTCTTGTCCTGTTCTAATCAAGAACATTTACCTCACCTTCCCATGTAAAACAAACCCCTTCCGAACAGCTCTTATGTCTGTTTTCATAGACGCTCACCTTCTCTCACTTTTAAACACCCTGCACAGTCTGCCTTTGTGGTTTTCCAAAGGGCACAAGGGCAGATCTCTCCTTTCCGACTGTGTCTGTCCAGTTTTCCTCCCTCGTGAGGCTGAATGCCATGTGGTGTTCTGCAGTTTGTGTCTAATACTACCCAGCTGTCTTTCTGTGAGATAAACACTATGATTATGTTTACTGCTTGAGACAAGCAGCTTTGAAGAATGTGTAGCACCTATGCAAGCTGCTAAGCTAGGTAAAGAGAGGGGGACAGTCATGCTGGAAAATGTAAGGAAACGGAGCTGAGCTTGTTTAGACAGTGAGAATCCGGATTAATAAACCTATAAATTAGTGATAAATGACTAATAAACGGACACCTGATGGCTTTCCAAGTCCATGAGGCCACAGTTACAGGAATGCAGTGAATTAATATGATGATTTCTCTAGAGAAGATTCAGAAACTGCCTGGACATTGTGTGCTTGTGTCACTTAGGAAGGAAGCCTTTCTCCTAAACCTGAGATGGAGCCTGGCCAAATGGCTAGCAATAGAGAGCTGTGCTCCAGTTTTAATTTTCCACTGTGTCCATTCCACTTTTCCTCTGCCTTTCACGTGTCACGCTCTAATGCAGCTTTACAGAGTTTCTAAAACAGTGTGTCCTACTGGAAAGGGCCAGGGCCAAGGAAAACCACATTTGTCCTCGCTTTCTTTTAGAACCAAACAGTTTGACATCATATGTGAACATTGTTAGAGGTTTAAGTCATACTGTTCACTTACCCTTACAGTCCTTAGAAGCTAAACGGCAAAAACAGGCCATTTGGAATTCTGTTTGCAATATCATGAAAACTAATACATTTACATATTTAATAATATATCGTAATTCTGTTTGGGCACCCCTGGTCGGTTTGCATATTGTTGGTTTTCTAAATTTAAGTTAATCACATTTGTTTGCCAAACAAAAACATATTGGAGAAATGAATAACTTGCCAACTTGCCTGTAAAGAAAGGCAGAGGTCAGATTTGAGGGGACTTTTTTGGATAGTCTTATGTCTTTGCTGATTGCTGTCGCAGGCTTAACTCAGTGTTTAGGTGTTAAATGGAAACTGAACATTACACTGATGAACACATGATGACAATATTGAATTATAATCCTCAGAAGAAGAGTCTTTTAGCCTTGACTGAGACCTGTTTCTCGGTAGGCCGCACATTCAGCATTGCCATGCAATTACACTTTTCCACCAGAGAGGTCTCCAAATTGCCAGATTTCGCCTAGTGCAGCTTCAACCTCAGTTAAAAAAGAAATAATAATATAGATTATAATATTACAAATCATGATAGTAAAAACTAGAAAAGTGCTTTTCCTGAAGATTGACAAGATTGTTGCTATGCGGTTGCTATGATATGAGTGGTTGATGTAGTGTTTCTACAAGTTATAAGAAGCATTTCAGGCTTCAATGCTTTGTCGAAAACAGGGTAGCCAAACAAAAGTGACAGCATTCATGCAGGACCTCAAAGGCAGCACACAGTAACAATAGCAGTTAGAAAATGAGCATGTATGGTTTATGAAAATGAATTATGACATAATTGGTACATAAACCCGCACAAACATTGTAAATGAACCTCAGGCAAATGTAAAAGACAGGATGTAGGATATGGGCTTCTATAAAACCCTAATTTTACATCAGTTGAACTGAAAAAAGCAGACTTATCCAGACCTTTTCATTCCTTTGGTTTCCATTTAATTCGGTGCAGAGATCTAAAATCATAGGGCGGTGGTGTAATCAGGACCACTGTTGTCATTATACCATTATACTGCCTTCTGGATATGATGACTATAGCTCATTACAAGACATACATTGTCCAGATGTTTAAACCTGCAAACTACAGTTAATAACTGGGTTTAATAAGTTCCACCTCTTTGTTCCAACATGTCCAAGCAAAGAGCAAATATGCTCGAACATGTTTGTTCTATTACATTAGTTTGCATGCAATCAAAGGAACTAAGGAACTGCTGGCTTCTTGTGTAACTAAACCATCTCTCCTGTGATTATTTAAGGTTTGGCGCATCTGTGACATCTGACCTAAGCCCTTAGACCACCAAGAAAAGACCGAGCTATTTTTGGCCATTTCCTTTCGGTTTCCTCCCCTTTCAAACTGCATTGTAGTCCAGTCTCAACAAAGCAAGGACGAGCCTGGGCAGGGAGTGTTTGTATATATTCGTGACAGGAGAAGGGTAGATGGTGGTGAATTATAGACTCAGCTGGGCTATGTTCATTTGTGTTAAACTGTTAGAGCTTTTAAGGTCACTCTTGTTTATTTATTTTATTTAGTGCACAATTACAAACAGTGCTTTAGCTAAAAGTACAAATATCTGTACAGTGTTTTGTAGTATACTGCAAAGAGCTTTGCTGGGTGAATTATCAGCAACCAGTTTTAATGGTTCATTCTATTTCATTAGTCTTCATGCTTAATTTATTATTGTATAATAATGGTAGTGGTTAAACATTTGTGGAACAGTTGCCTGATCTTGTTGAAAGGAAGTCTGCCTTTTGAAGTAAAGGCTTTTTAAAGAGGAGACCTGACATTTTTACCATGATAACACTGAACACTGAACAGAAGGTTATTCAAAATGCAAGAGGCCAGAGTTGATAAAGCCTGTAGTTCTATTTTTGTTTTTCCAAAGCACTGAATAATTTAAAGAGAAGTGATTAATGCTCAAATCTGCAGTGCTCAGCCCTGATGTTTTAAAAGCACCGAAATACTTATATTTCAATCATATCGTTCACAATTTGAGATTTGAGAATAAACAGCAATAGCCACAAAAGTATTCCAGTGCAGGTGTTGTTCACATGTTCACAAGACATAGTCAGAGCTAGCTTAAACGTGTTGAGCTTTTACTATGGCAGTTTGCTCTAATCCCATTGGGAGTTTTGGGGTCAGAGCGGATAACAGGGTCTTAACCCTCCACTCTCTCTGGGGGAGGGAAAAAAAACTCTCACCAGATGGCTGTTCACACCGTCCAGAGCCCTGACAGGTGTCCTAAATGCTGGGACAATTGCTGTGAGAATCCTCAAGTTTAGAGGGTAAGGTTGTATGAATAAGCAGAGAGGGTCCTCTGCACTTCCAAAGCATCAGAAATGATCTTTTGAATTTTCAAAACTTTCCAGCACATTCCAGACATTATTGTATACTGTATATGGAAAGATCTGAGACTACATGTAAAAACCTGCTTCATATTTGCGTTCTTTTCTAATTTAATACAAAGTTTTTTTCTTACAGATTCTATCAACTAGTTATTAAAAAAAAAAAGAAAATCAGTGAAGTTTCAGAATTTGGTCAGTATTTGAGATTCCACTCCACTCAAGAGTCACTGAACACAATGAACTTCAGCGAAATTTTGGTAACACTTTAAGTCACGTATTGACCAACTAACATGCAGTAATGCACTAGTTAACATGAAGTAATACAATAACAGTGGTAAACTAATGTGAAGTACACATAGAACAACCATTACATATGTACTTAAGATTAGTTAGGCCTTGTAACTACTGATAACATTAACTGATGTTAACTAACTAATAATTACATCATGTTTTTTAGCCAACACGTAATGTACAGTGTTACAAAGCTGCTTGTCTCAATGTAAAGTGTTAATGAAATGTTTTTTGTGTGGGCCTCAACACAATCAGTGTCACAAATTGGCTTAAAATTTTATAGTGACTATAAATTAGTGCAAAACTTTGACAATTTTTGTTTATTTTGCTTTTTTTTAATTATTCATTTTTTTTTAAAGTTATTTCCTGTTTTAAATAAAGATAACCCCAAAATATGATATTGTAATACTTTAAGAAACATAACTGATTAGTTGGAAGAGTAGTGTAGTGCTACAGAAACAATAAGATATGATGTTTTTTTTTAAATATATATTTCAAACTGTGCTGCACTAAATCCAGATGATGGAAACTAATGTTTATAGTGAAACATGCAGTTGGTCTACAGGTACTGACGGTGCACATGAAGTGTTCATGTTCATGGATGCATGTTCTTCTATGTATCTTCTATTACTTTGACAACTGAGACTTTAAACGTGACCTGTCATAGCAGTAGAAGGAGGGGTAATGAACAGAATGTATGTCTACAGCTCTCTGGGGTTCAAACTTTAAACACTACAAAAAAGAAACCAGTTGAATGGTGAGGACACTGCTCCGGCAGTAACTCCAGCCCGGCAGTATTGAATCAGTAGGCCCAGCTCCATATAGTGATACAGAAGGGGAGGGTGCGCACCAGCCCAGTTCCCAGTAGGGCTGCCCACTAACACAGCTATGCTCAATTAAGCACTCTCACTCAGGGGGTAGCAATTAGAACTGCTTAACCTGAAACACTGAGGGGCTTCAGCTTCCTATTTTTTTCTAATGAGGCTGGGAGGTGGGCCATTTTATCTTGAGCAGGAATAGTAGAAAATTAAGCCCTTGGGCTTTTGTACTCATGCAATTTATATCTTACTACCGCGATTAATAAGCATAACGATGACTAATTGACTCCACATTAACATGGTTATGATTTTAGCTCTTTGTTGATTTAACATGAACAAACTGGAAAGGGTCCACAGTACCTCCAGCAGTGAAGGTCTTCCACCATGGTGCCGGCATTACGTGGATTTTAAAACCGAGGCTATTGGTTCTTTCCACGCTGACCAGTTTGCTGTCGCAGAGGCTTTTTGTCTACTTCATCATCTTAGGAACAAAGCACTCAAAAATATGCTCCATAATCTGGCAATGTCTTTATGGGAACTACATCTCCGCCCATTTTAATCTGCTTCAGCTGGGGATGCCAAACATCTGGCCAACACAGACATTTTGAGTGTTCTCTCTCTCTCTCTCTGGGGTTTAAGTGCTGGGCTTATCCATCCTTAGACAGCTCTGTTCTGGCCTAGGGCAACGAGCACTGCACAAAGCACTTGCCCCGTTATCAATGTTGACATTCTGTCACTTCTCGTTTGTTAGTATCTAAAAATATCAGTTTCTATGAGTGTTCCTGCAGACATTCCCAAATAGAAAACTGAGCAAAACTTTTCAAGGCCAAGGCGTCGTTCGACAATGCCCGTTCAGCTGGTGCTGAAGGACACGAGTGCGTACGCAAGTCAAAAAATATATTTCATATATAAAAAGATTATACTGACAAGTATATTTTTTATTTTTCTAAGACCTTATTTATACATGTTAAATCTCCAATTTCAAGACAAATGGACCCATAGAACTGCCTCAGGGAGATGACTTGAACCACATTAGAAATTGTTTTACTAGTTGAAAATGTAAAAGCTTTTTTCTTCTCCTGTAAAGTTATTAGTTTGAGCATAAAATGCTTTGATCTGACACCAGTATTATATTCAAATATATTGTTGCTGTCATAAGGAAGCGGCTTTGTAATGGGGAAAACGTAAGTAACCTTTTTTTTTTTTTAATTGTCCATAATGCTTTCTATGATAAATATTTCCATCGTTTATTGTTGATATATTTGATGTATTTGAGGTTGTATTTCCCATATTTTACTATGTTGTGAGCCTGTATGGCTATAGTCTTGGCCAGAACTCTCTCAGATTTGATCTCAATGGGACATCTTGCTAAAGTAAAGGTAAAAAACTAATAAAAATAAATAAAAAACAAGCAAGTGTTGTACTTGCTACAAGCATGCGATCAAGCAGGCTCCTGCACATTGAAATGATGTTGCATTTAAAGTAAAACACTATTTATTATATATATATTTCAACATCAACTACTCAAACTATAGGCTACTACAGTAAAACAATAAAACGACCACACTTAACTGCGCTTACTGGTCAGTTCAGTGTGCCGCAGAGTTAGCATGCATGCAGAATTATGTGTTTGGTGTCTACTGACCTCATAATTGAGACAGTCCAGTGCTAATCAGGGGAAATCATAGACAGTACTGAAGATTTATTTGAATATCGTCGCTGTCCAAAGAAAAACAAGTATCTCCAAAATAGCAAATTTACAGGAGAGGCCAAAACCCAATTTAATTCTAATGTGCTTCAATGGAACCAGACTTTTTCCAAGTGATCTTTGGGCCATTTCTGTTCCTTCAATCATCATGAAATTCACACGCAGTGTAAACAGCAGCTCATGTGATCCAATGATACATAAAAGTAAAAATCGTCAAAAATGGAGATACATGTTTTTCATTGGACAGCGACGATAAGCGAAAATGAGAAATCTGATTATACCCACTTGACCTCATTCACCAACACCTTCTTAAGTTTCTAAAGTAACCCATATAAATTATGTCCGATAAAGATTCATGATCTGTTTTTAAACCGCAAAATTATTAACACCTTTGTGCTCTTGAATGTGTGTAGATTCTGTTCTTACATAAAAACAAATCCCACTTATGGAAAAAACTGGTGAATCTCAGAATCTGCATAAGTGTTTTACTTAAGTAGAAATTTCTTCCTATTAGCCGTTGGTGAATGAGGCTCATGCCTACAAATGGACGACCCTCCAAATGTGTAACGAACCCGACGCATGAACTCAAGGTCTTTTTGTGACAAGGCTGATATATGACAGTGCCAAACTCTAAACCAGTAATATCTAGATCAAGATCCTCAACATGCCTTCTGCTCTTCGTAACACTTACGAAGTGCTACCACTTGGTGGTCCACCAGTTTGCACATAGAACAGGGTGGGTCACCATACATTTGCACATTGCTAAATCCCAGTCCAGAGAAAAGCTCGCATTCCAATTTAAGAAGATAAGAATTTTTGACATACCTTCAGTTTCTCGTAGCGTTCGCTCAGTGCTGCCACTTGGTGGTCGCGATGGCGACCCACCAGCTTGCAGAGGGAGCAGATGAGCTGCTCATCTGTCACACAGTACATGTTCACCTTCTCCTCCTCATGCTCCAAACACTGCAGCCCGCGGAGATGCGAGTCCGGCAGGGGCTCAATGAGGCGATGCCCCGTAAAGGGTTTCTTGTTGGGGTGCGTGGCACGCAGGCACTCCTCGCAGTATGACACCTCGCAGGTGACGCAGGTCTTCACAGCATCCTGCGGGGGGTCCTGCTCACAGAACTGGCACTGCACCAGCTCGGGGGAGGGAGTGGTGGTCATGGCGGCGTGAGAAGCAGGCGGAGGACGTCCCTCGTCGCCCGGAGAGTTGGGCCCACTGGTGGGCAAGAGCAGCGTGGTGGCGGATGACGCCCTCTGGACGCGGTCGATGATGTTCTGCAGGGTGACGTTGCGCTTGAGTCCGTCCAGGCCTCGCTGTGGGCTCAGGGCAATGACATAGCGGCAGGTAGGGCACTGGAAGGCGCCAATGGACTCGACGGGCTCGCTGGAGGCGCAGTGAGAGAGCAGGACGCGTCGGGCACAGTTGAAGCACAGGCTGTGGGCACAGGGCAGCAGCAGTGGGTCCTCGAAGAGCTCCAGGCAGATTGGGCAGGTCAGCTCCGACTCCAGTGCGTCCATCCTTTCAGGCGGAGCGAAGCGGGGAGGGCGTCAGCGAAATCCAGGGAAGCCGGGCAGCTATCTGAGAAGGGGGGTACGCAGAGAGGACGGGTAGAAATTAGGTTAAACTGGCTTGGGTGTTGTCATACAGAATAGGAGACTGACACAAACGACACAGCAGCAGGGAGGCCGTGAATGTTCACACTGTGATGTGCTGGAAATTGACAAGCCCAACACATGCTCATTGTCCCGCTGTCCTCCACTATTACAGAATGTGGTCCTAATTGAGTTACAGGGCACCTTATATAGTCCTGTAGATTTATAGCAGTGGGAAAGGAGTAATGGTAAAGCGTACAGCCAGTTTTCTGAGACAGAAGTTATTGAAACTCTTATTCTTTTATGGTATGACTATGAAGAAAAGGTGCAAGTCCAAAGAAACCATGTATCACCACTTTTTAGATTTTTACTTTTATGCATTGTTTTAAAACAGTCGCTACTGTTTACACTGTGTGAACGTTTCAGGTTGAATGGACCAACAGAATTGCCCAGAATCACCTGCAAAAAAGTCTGGTTCCATTGACATTAAAATTAACTGAGGTTTTAGCCCCCTCCTGTAAAGTTGCCCTTTTCGGAGATCGTTGTTATTCTTTGGACATCGATGATGCACACTACAGTTGGTTAGCAGTTTTTGAGACATATTATAATAACTAATACAAAGTGGATTTAAATGTTACTATTTACGACATTAGAGATTTAGATGTTTGGCTCAGTATTGCAAGAATTGCAATGCAGGAAATGTGAACAAGAAGTGAATACAGTTATGATATAATGTGATGACCAACACAAATGTGAATGCTGCAACAGCTTTTACTGAACAGATGGTACTGAAACCTTGCAAAGAAACTAGATGGATCATAATGCGGAATTCACATATAAGTATGTAGTGTGACCACCAACTGCCTCTAGCTGTAAACAAAACTTGGTATTGCATTTTTATTGTTCACTATATTTATCACATTCATTTTTGTCAAGTTACTTTCTGGGAAATGTCATTTTAACTTTTAGAATTATGCTCAGTAGAGCTGCCTGTCGCACAAGTTTCTCAGTAATTTCATGCTCTACAGTGCCGTTCGTCCTACTGGACGTATCGCTTTATACATGTAAAACAAGCTGGTTTGGAAAACATTCCAAACTTCCAGACAGTGTTTTCAAACCTTTGAAAGCTGAAGGACATATTTTTATTCCCCGGCTCTTTCAAAGGTGAAAATTCACACTTCAAGATGACTATTACTGGTCCATACCTACAATCTACAGTACAATATGTGTCAGGCACTTCCTTAACAAGCACAGTTCTTATCTAACCACAGTGTTTCCTCTCCTGACCAGCTAAACAGTAGGTCCTTTGTCTCGGGGGCATCTGTTTCTTTCCATAATTGGCATATTCACACCCCCTACCACAGCACTCCATGTCTACCACGTACCTAATCCTTGGCCTCTAAATACATACTCGCTACTGACAGTATTCAGAGACACCAGGAACTATAACACCAAGCTAATGTCTGACTCACCATCACTGGAGCTTAGCAGGTAAACATCAGAGTTCCGGTTCTAGTATGCCTGGAGAAATAAGCTCTGTTAGTGCTGGACTTCCGTGCTTCCGTGTACAGCCTTTTTCTTATTATTAGTTCTTCTCTTATGCGTAAATGTATTGAAAGGATTCAGCTGAGATGAGGGAGCACAGAGGCAGATGCCATTGTTTATGGCGTTCTAGAGGCTAAGCTAGCGTCACTGACCTACATCCCAATAGGGATGCTTGCAGCCGTCACTGCTCATGTTCACTCTTAAACTCAAAAAATACAGCGTCTTAAGCAAACGTGTCTAAGAGGACGTTTAACGCATATCACCACTGTCCAAAAGAAAACAACTTTACAGGAGAGGGCAATAACCTCATGTGGACAGCAGCGTTTATGTGTATGC